>CM061484.1:304653-651523 GCA_030770085.1 Oryza coarctata | reverse complement strand
CAAATATGTCGTCCACTTCATCTGTTCGGCCGGCCGCGGCGGGGCGCATGCATTCAAGTTCTATTTGGAGGCCGGACGGATCGAGTTGAAACTTGCTAGCTAGCTCGCTCCATTTCTTGACCGGCGACTTCTGCTCTACGTACGGCTCCTCAAAAAGTTAGCTAGCTATAACCCTATACTATATTTTTCTTTTCAAAATATGGTACTATTTATCAAAAGGCAAATGCTATAGAAAACTCAAGTTTTATGATTTTTTATACATTAAGAAATTAAGAAATATGATATATTTAGAACAATAGTTATTATTTTATTATTTTCAAGCTAAATAAAAATAAAAACTTTAGAAAAAATAAGTTTACCTATAGAAACAGCGGGTTAGATTTGAATTAGACCCAAACCACATTTCCTCCCTCGACCCCTCTCTAGTAGCATCCTAGAAAATAGAGGTGGCGATGATGGCATCTAAGGTAGCAACAACAGCCACGACAGGTTATGAGCGATGTGAGAGCTAACCGTCGCTTTCTTCACCTACAACTTCTTTCTTGAAAAATTCATCTCTGCCGGTGTCGATGCCGCTTATTGCATGACTCCATCAACACTACACATGCTGCTTCACTGCTCTCGTCGCCACATAGTTAGTCGGTTGTCTTGGCCGTCACCGCTCACCATTGGTTGTCACCACTACCACGAAGGTCATAGCTGCTGCTATTGCTAGGGTTTTGAAGAGGGGCAATCAATGTTAAGATAAAGTGTGACTCGAGTTAGTTAAGCCAAACCTATCTAGATACATGTCGCTAGCCTGAAGGGTATTTCTATCATTTTATATTTTTTTTCTCTTTTTATTTGGTCTAGAAATAATAAAATAATAGATGTAACATCCTCTAGCAAATTACCATTTTTTTAGGTTGTTCTTTATATTTTTTAGGTGTCCAGCAAAAAATATCGTAAACTGTTATGTAAGTAAATTTTGCCTTATCAAATTAAGTGGTCCTCTTACCATTTTTTCCTGTAGACTGTGCAAGGCAACATTTTTCACTTGACTTGGAGTTTGTCCATGTGCAAATTAAAGAATAGCAAAAAATAATAAAAATTAAAGTACATAATGTTTATGTAATTCACAAACATCATCGAATTTTGGAATTATTAATTTAGAAATGATCGATAAATCCCAAAGTTTAGGAGGGATCGATATACAGCTGTCTCATGCGTGTCCGGTTAACCTCCTAATAATCGATGCAAAATGTAATCGTGTTTCTGCATGCATGCCTTTTCTCCATGCCAAAAACCCACTCTGATCAAGATTCAGTACCGGCTTTAAATCCACGTACAGCTAGCCAACGGGAGATTAGTGAAAAGAAGTCGCTAATCAATTTCAAAAGTTAAGTAATTGTTGCTAACATTTCAGATGGGAAAATTAAAAACCACATTACTGTACTCCAATAACATTTCACGATAATTTGGTTAGTATTCAGGAATTCCAGTATCCGTTAAAATAACATGCTATTTAATCCACCAAGTTCTCTCACCAGCGAAAAAAAGAGCCTTATCCGTTTTCCTCTACTTAACTCCTTTTCCCCTTCGTCTTTGACGACCACCAATTGCTGGTGAGAGGAGAGGTTTGGCGAGCAGTTGGATTTATCCCACAGTCAAGTTTATTCCGCTATATATGAAGTTTATCTCACGCTAGATTTTCTTCTTCCCTTTTCACGAACGACGTGAGGGAGATGTCGGTACCCATCTAATTCATCCTGCTTGTTGCTTTCCATGGACAAATCGAGCTCTGAATCAATCAAAGCTTACTTTGCCTCATATTGGATGGCTACTATAGGGTTTTCACCAGTGTTTGGGTCAATATGTGCAGCCGATCTGCCCTAGGGTAGGAGGTCTTCTCCCTCCACAGCGACAAGATGGCACTGGTCTTTTAGAACAATTCCATTGGGTTTGTCGCTCCTAATTTGGTGCTCTTCTATGTCTCTAATGGTGTATCTTTTAAGTTTAGATTGATTTTTCTCTTGTTTATCAAGTATGCTTCAACCTTTAATTATGAGAGGTCTCTCTTAGGTTTGTGGCTTAGTTTATCATCTATAGCCATCATCGCTATTGGCTTCATCGTCTTAGACATCAGATCGGAAGAAGAGAAGTAGGGACTCAATTACTTTTTATTTTCTTTAAGAGTTGTTCTTTGCTTATTTTCAGGACTTCTATATAACTTGTTCATCTTTGAAGGGCCTTGCTGCAAATCGTGCTGTATGTCTACATGCTTGTTCGGCTGTGGGCAAACTAGCCTCTTTATTTGGGAGATGTGATCATCACTCATGTATGTTGTATGTAACCTCCTAAATTGAATAAATGCATGAGTTCTATAAAAAAAAAAGACCTATTCAATCCATAGATTATTTCCCAATGTACAAAGAGTACTGGACAGAGATGCTTGATCCGAAAACTAACGGAACAGCTTTGACACTTGAAAAGAGTTACAGAAAAGCTAGCTACTTTGGAGAATTAAAATATACATGGAATATTTGACACAGTAGCCCGTGTCATTTTCAGTGAACTGGACAGCTGGCTCATCTGAGATCTAACACGTGATCAGCTGCAAAGATGTATGGCCTTGGATAGATGCAAGAAAAGTATTCGTTGCCTAACTGTAGTACACTAATTAAAGAAGAACCCCATGCATCTTCTGTTCTTTAGAAACATATATACATACCCATGAATCCGCTTGTTTAACTAGTATTAACAAAGATAAATATAATATTTGTACATAATTCTAGTTTCTGCAACAAACCGCTCATCATAGCGTTTCACTTCTATATACTGAGACATCGAAAAAGAAGGGATCTTTCTGAAATGTGGTCAAGTAATTTCTGTCCCAGCTTGTATATGTATCCTGTCAGCGAACCGCTTGCAAGTGAAGAAATTCTGGGATCTTGGGCTTGTTAGCCCATATAATTTCTGGTCAAGATTTCTATCCCAGGCTAAATACTGGGCCAAGCAGCCAGTAGTACTCTAGTTCTAAGCTGGATATGCAGGATCAGAGTAGAGGAATTCACAATGGTTAATTACACTATAAGCAACCAATTAATAATGTCTCCAAGCTGATGGCTTAATTAGTGTTACTTCTAGAGACGGAATCAGCCGTACGTCAATGTCATGGATAAACTTGTGACGTGGTGCCACACGAAGATTCTAGTAAGCCCCATACATTTTCAATTAGCTTTTCGTAAGCATGCATGCTTATAGATAATCTATCATAATGCTTAAGGCATCGTGACTTTGCCAACCTGATTTTGGACGATTCAAGGGCGGGGCCCTTCTTATCTGATCTGGTCGTCAACACTTTTTAGGCACTGCATGAATTGTTATCCTATCATAATCCTTCACCTAAACTAGTGCAGAAGAACCAATAATGAGTGTGACTTAACCGTCATGCTTTAGCTAGATGTTTCTTGGTGATTGCTTCAGTTAATTATTATTAATCCAATCCATGGGAAAGAGAGGGTTTCTAGCTAGCTAGAGCCGTAGAGGTAGACCGGACACACGATGATTTGAAAGGGTTATAAGCATAAACAAATCGCTGTCTCCAATAGGGAGACGTTCTTGAACAAGTGGAGAGAATCAACTTAGTTTAATTTGGGCTTATCTAGTGGGAAGATGTCACGTTTACACGCTTAATCAACTGCTCCGTTGAGCAACGTGCCCTGCCGCCGTCATTCCGTTGTCCTTAAACTCTATAAACAATGTTGTTTCGGATATTGGTCTAGCAATCTGAAGCACAGTTCTTCTTCAGTACTGAATTGTGGACAAGACCATTAATTTGACATTTGGTTGATGCCATACAGATTATTTATCAACAGCTGGTTTGTCCTGAAGTATTTGATAAATTTGAGTAAGAATTTAGTGCTGTGGTTTGAAAGTACGGTTGAGCGTACTACGTAAACAAGTGGTGTCGTGCAAGTTACCTGCAGAGCACTCGTTTGGCTCCGATGATCAGAGCCATGTCGATCTACACGAAGGAATCTTGAGCAGCTGAAGGTATATTCCAACCTCCACTCTGCAGTTATCTAATCCTTTCAAAATGGATTAGGATTCAAGATGCAAATTGTCGCTAGCCCACCAACTATAGCTAGTACTTGCATAGTACAAGACCAATTATATATCAGCACATACAGGACCATAATACATTAAATTAAATTAAATTTGTAAGGTCCAACGAATTAACGACAAAGTAGCATGTTTCTTTCATGTGCTTGATACCAGAATAGTTAAGAAACATGCATAACGATTATCATAATTATAATTGGCTTAGTACTAGCTTGCACAATATTACCATTTATAATTTACATTGTTGTACATGAAAATGAAAACGAAAAACTCATAAATTAATGCCATCGGAAGAATTCTGAATCTTTCCATGCATAGGTAACAGCAAGCATTCTGTTTGTCTATCTGCCATGCAGCTCCTCAAAAGAAAATCCCAATGGAGCAATCAGTATCTTCCCTCATCTTCCTCTCTGAATCTATAGTTTCATTCGTTGTAATTCTCATCTGCTGATCGATTGGTAGATGAATCTACGCCTATTAATTACTGCATCTGAAGGTGATTGTTGATCAGCAACTGTTGGTTCGTTGGAAATGGATGGCTCAGCAGCAGGCTGCTGTTCTGAAAATGAAAGTCACCAGAGGTAGTCTCTGCAGGCTGCTGGTTGCAGTACCCTCCTCCAAAACCACTTCCCCTTGAATCGTTTGGCAGCAGCGGTTTCTTGGCAACATGCACGATGTCACTACTGCCATCATCAAAGGAAGTAGAACCACTACTACAAGCCATCATTCTCTTCCTCCTCAGGCCATTATAATTGTTAACGTAACCATTGTGATGATCTAGACGTGACTCGAAGGCGTGTGGGATGTCGTTAACGTTATAGTTCAGTGTTTGGCATGGATTGGGATATATTAGGGGGCTTGGGGGAGCAGGCTGATCTGCGACATCAGATGAGCCGTCGAGGAGAAGCTGCGAGAGCGCGGCGCAGTCGATGGTGTTGAGGAGATCGGTGAGGGAGCATGATTTGCTCATGCTCATCGTCATGGGCCGGAAAGATAGCTGCTCGTTCATGTCAGCGGGAGCTAGAGGTTCAGATGAGTTGTTGTCATGGATGTCTTCAAGCTGTTCGACAGTTGAGCCCACAGGCTCTTGTTCCTGTTGCTCAGAGGAATTAAAGTCGTTGCTCTTCTTGCGGATTCTGCACAGCACCCAGTCATCCAGCTGATGGACAATCACAAATGCGGTGAACAATTAGAATAGAAGCGTGCAAAACTTGATTTTCTTTATATATAAAAAGGACAAAACAAGCTCAATAAACATCAATATCAACATATTTGACTTTGCACTGTGAGTTAACTAAGAGCAACATGCACGTTGCTTCGTTAATAAGGCCAAACAAGAAGTACTTTTCAAAAGAAGAGAAAACAAGTTAACTAAAAGTAATTAATCTCACCCTCATGGTCATGGAGGATGCTCTACGCTGCTTTGTGCTGCTGCTGTTGTTAGCTGATGTTCCTGTGAGGCGGTACTCTTGCATGATCCAGTCGGTCTTGACGCCCTTGGGGGGCTTGCCCTTGTAGAACACCAGAGCCTTCTTGACCCCGATGTTGTCGCTCGTCGGAGTTGACAAGATGGCCTTGTCGGTGCCGGTGGCCTTCCAGTAGCCGGAGCCGGCGGCGCGGTTGGGGCGAGCGCCGTTGGGGTACTTGCGGTCCCTCGGGCTGAAGAAGTACCACTCGTTCTGACCGAACAGGGCCTTACCTGCAACATCCGCATCCATTTCCAAAGCCCAAAATATTGTCAGTTCGAAGGCATTTGATCAAAGCTTGATCGAGTTTAATTGATGCATGCATGATTAGTACGGTGAATAGTTACCAGGAAGCTCCCATGGGCTGCACTTGTAGATGTTGACCTCGGCGATGATAGGCACAGGGCACTTGATGGAGGCGTCCTGGTTCATGAGGTAGTGCACGATGAGCTCCTCATCGGTGGGGTGGAAGCGGAAGCCAGGAGGAAGGGCAGGCATGGCGCTGCTGCTCGCCATGCTCGATATATCGGCAAACAGTACTTGTTTATTTTAAAAAAAAAGAGAGTAAAACAGAACAGTTTCTGTTTAGTCAGCGTGAGCTGAAGGAAGAAGAGGACCTGGCTAGCTTAGATTACGTAGCTACGTGTGCAGGAGAGGAACACTGGTAAGAATGGCAGCAGAGGAAGGGATGAAGGGGAAGGTTTGAAATTTTTGAGATTGAGGGGGTAGGGCTTTCTTTTATAGACGCCATGGCTCGCTCGTGTTCTTGCTGCTGAGCCTAGCTTAATTAGCTTAGGGATCGAGGTTGGTGCTATGGATGGATTAGTACTAACGCAATGCAATTAATTATAGGTAACTAGGGGCATAATAGACAATTATCTAGTTGGTGGCGTGATGTGAGTGGCAACGACTGGACCACACATTTCACAGTTAACCACGTCGGATTAAATAACTGAAAATTTCAGCATGGAATCGATTAAGCGTAAGTTCAGTTTGACTGAGGTTTGTAAATTCTCGTCACTAGATTACTATTCATTTGCAAAATTTGACTATGTTTTTTTCTTAAAAAAAGTTAAATATCTCAAAGATATCATATTACTTCCTCTGATCAAATCTATCGTAAAAGTTAAATATTTTTTATTAGAGAGAGTAAAAAAAAAGTAGGTTTGTATTGTAAAGGCTCCATAAAAACTTTTGTTGATTAAGTAGTCTAACTATATGTACAAATATTTAGTGGCAAAAAAAAATTCAAACATACCATATAAGTGCAAACGGTAGACTAATATATTTTCTATTGGTCCCACCGTCTACTCTTTCTCCTAGAATTAAGAAATTTTTTTGGCGGTTTCACTGAAAGCCATAAAAAAAACTATGTTGGTCTCGGAATAAACTAAAAAATCATTTTTTTTGTCCGTAGCTCCTAGAAAAATATGTTTTTTTTTACATTGACTAGCCATTAGGTTCACACCATAGAAAATATTCTATGGGAAGCGGATTTCTGTTAGTGTATTATAGAAAAATATTTTCTGACAGTAATTCATATTTTTTTATGGTTTTCGGTTCACGGTGTAGATCCAAAGTGAATATAGGTGCGCGGCACTAGTTCAGTCGTTGTTGATATGATACGTTGAAGATAAGATGCCGGATTGGCTGTTGAGAAGGTATCTCTAGACAGACAGGAAGACAAGAGGAGAGGAGAGATGTCAAACCATTAACCATGGAACCATGCTAAAACAAACACCAGTTTGCCCTTGGGCGCATGCATACACACTGCAGTTGGCTCCCCGTCGGGCACCCGTATGGGCAAGGGGGACGAACGTAGTACGTGTGGATAAACTCATGCAGGATGAAAAGCGAAACAATAGCTTTAATTTGTTCTCCTTTTGATTTCACGGGGAAAGGCGATGGCGACGTGCATGGATTTGGCATGGGCCGGACAGGTGTCGACTGGGCGTTGCCGCCAATCATATGTGCTCCCATGGCTATTGGGTCTTGGCAGCTTGTGCGCGTATTGCAGGCTGACCGGCGGGCCCCACCCACCTCGTGCAAATCCTGTGCACATTACTCCATCGGCCCATCGGCTATCGACGCGACAAATTGAGAATTGATGATTAATTAAAGAGCAGGCATGCATGTGATGCATGTGTAGTATACGTGGGTGTACTGGAGCTAGCTAGATCAATGCACAACTTTAATATTCACATACTAGTTGTAGTTTGAAATTTCGCATGCTTAAAAATAATTATCAATTTAGACAAGACTAATATCAGATTTTTAAGACTTTAATTATAAATAAATTTAAAATATTTATGTAAACTATCAAGCCTAATCTTAAAAATACTTCCATAAAAACATATATATTTATTTATTGATATTTTTATATATATATATATATCAGTGGTCACTATTTTCTTTTATAAATTCTATCATTCCAAAAACATTTAAGGAGGAAGACAAAAGTTTAAAATGCTCCTAATTAATAGAGTTATGCTGGTGGTTGAATATGTAAGAGAATACTAAAGTATTTTTTTATTTATAGACTAATAATGTAGGAATTAATTTATTTTGGTATAAGGTTTTAACTCTAAAAATTAATTTATTTTAAAGCAGAGATTACTAGTCTCTATCCTAAAAAAAACCGCTCTTGTAGTTAGTAGTTAACGAGAAGACCACATGATCAAAATATATTCCATTAATAGAAGTTACATATAATGTGGATGGTTAGATGAGCAATACTGAAGAAAATATAATTTCTCGATTTGTAAAATGGTATATAAAAAATAGAAATTAATTTATTTTAGAAAAGATTTAAACTCTTAAAGTTGGGATATTTTGGACGGAGCAGGTGTAAGAAGTAAGAAAGAGGACAAGGCAAACAGATCAATCGAGCACGTGATCGAATGCAAGGTAGTAGATACTTGTGACAGCAGATCGAAAGAGCTGCACTGATTATCGAGGACGAGCGTGTGGTACGGTATGGCTGCTCAAGTAGACCGATCGTAAATCTAACAGCCGTAAGGAGTCAAAGAATTCGGCTCACGCGTGCGTACGGTACATTACTGGCAGACGGTACAAGGCATCGTAATGTGTGAAAGGGACATCTACTCCATACGAAATTAATGCATCCATCAATTTAATATTTTAAAAGTACACCGACTACTCTCTCCGTTCTTATTTTATTTTAACATGTTATATTCAGATACATTTTAAAAACGTATAAAATTTTTGCAAGGGAGTAGTATAATTATTCCTTTAATCATTGATGACTAAGCCTACCATTAAAATTTTTACTGCTGATATACATAAACATCCAATATATGGCTAAGTATTACCGATATAATTGACAGTCTTACTGCTGATATATATAGACAATGAGTTTAATCTTAACTAATTTACTTAATTACAAGCTGAATAATTACTAGGCAGACACATCTGGGGGCATGACGTGCGAGGGCGCAAGCACGCACTGGTACCTTTCTTCCTTTCCCGTGCGGATGGATGAAACGGATTATCTACTACTCCTTGACTAAACAAACTAAACAAACATCAGATCCACATATATCGCTTTTTAGTTGGCCTTACATGTGCGTCACAATCTTGACATCCAGTTCAACAATCCTCTACTCCTTTCTACCAAGAAAAGTTTGTGATAATACTAGTTTGCACGTATCAATTAGACTTTCCTGCAGTAAAGTTAGTTCCTATGGATGAATACGGGGGATATATTAGCCAACTACTACTCAACTGTATATACTATTAGCAGAAATAAGTATGCAAACAAGCAAAGTAGTATGGCTTTTTGTCAGGAGCTACAAAAATTAACGTTGAAGCTAGGTCTGCAACCGTACTGTACGCATCCATGCAATTGACATTTTCAAAGCCCACCTAAGTTATTTAACATTCATGCGTTAACCACATGATTCATTTCTATACAGCTAGATGTATGCTAAATTGTTATAGGTATATTAAAATCAGCAAAGCTTAGGCATCTACATCTCGAACCCTAGACAATAGGTGCTTTGGAGACATCTTCAAATCGCACACATAATTTAATTATAATATTTATGTGCCCATTTGGTTAATTATGTGACTTATTTTTGCACTTAATTGCTAGTGGAAGCTAGAACTGCAAGTATATTGAAATAAAAAAGCAAAAGCATCTGCATTTCAAATCCTAGGCATCATGGAGGTTATAATTATAATAAGTATCAAAGACAGCGATTACCATATTTTTCGGCGTCATGCATTGACGTTCACGGAGGGGAGCGGGGTAGCAACATCCAGCCAGCCATATATCGCGCCACCGCCGCCGCCGCCATTGGAATTCCTCACCCTCGGGTCACCATTGATTTGCCAGCTGCAGCAGCAGCGGAGGAGATGGCTCATGGGTGTATGTGGTTTCCAGGCCTCCTTCTCAGCCTAGGTCACTTACATTCATAATCATAGTAATTTATTGGACCTTCTTTTATAAGGCGAACAATTTATGGGGCATTAACGTTAGGCCTACTTTTGTCATTGCACAACATTGGGCTGCCGACCTCTGTTCTCTGTCACGCGTGGCCACGCCGTGTTTCGTCTTGTTGGATCGATCAATCATCGTGCAAAGCTAGCTCTCCCATCGATATCCATCTCTCTTTAGATGTTAGGATCTTGATGCGTTTATGCACATAAATACGTATGTCCTGATGATCGATGGGACGGCTTATATAGTTAGTTAGTCCTTGATAGTTGATCGAGACGTTAGACGTACTGTACGTGCACGTGTGTAATTGACATAACACACATCGATCGAGGAGCAATATGCTGGTTTCCTTGCTGGGACATCACCGAACTACTCCTAATTGGGATTCTTGCATGCATAAATTACTCACAAGTCACAACTTGGGTAAACATGATGCATATAGCCACCGGCCTCCATATAAAGCTAGCTCCACGAATATTGCTAGCTAGATGTATGTTAAATAAACCACTTGATTAAGCATTGACCAAACATTTTGATTTGTATATATGTGCATCTTGAATTAAGAATGCGTAAACAGATCTATGGAAAACTTGACTTGGTACCTTTGAATCCACGCAGCATGCAGTTGCTAAATGGTTCATTCTTTCTCTTCAGGATCTCCACGCGAGAAGCCCGAGCAGCACCGTAGTGCAAGTAACTGCAGATTGATGATTGATCTTAGTAACTACAGTGACACAAATTATGCATAATTCTTTCCCATATTACGTCCAGTAAATTCAGATAAACAAGCTTCAGTTATGTATTCACACTGTTCAACAACGTACTAGCTAGACTGATGATTGATCTTAGTTAACCGAATGCTACACTTTTGAAAACCTTATTATTCAGTAGCTTGTAGTAGACTGAGATGTAAAACTAGATCAATCTTATAACAAAAGCGAAATTACTGACCTATGCACATAAACGTTGTAATCTCTTCCTTCGAGATACTCCTTTGTAATGTAAAGATTCTGCCCATCGAGCACTTCTGGAGCGTTAGCAGCTGTGTCTGATGAGATGGCATAGGCCATTTGCACGGATCCACCTTCAAGATCAATCACACCTACTGTTTTGGAGTAGTCTCCTCCTAGTCTATCCAGCAGAAAGTTAAGAGCAACCCCACATGTAAGATCTTTCTTGAGATCCACTAAGAACATTGATCTAGTTTGGATTGTACTGGAACTTGGTCTTCCTGTGGACAACATCTCTAACCTGTATTATGAATCAAATTAAGTAAGTGATTTGAAGGTGTTTAATTTGTGTAGTATAATTATTGTGAAAGTATATGTACTGCTTCAAGAATCTGATTTGCCTTTTCGTCTCCAATAAGTCTGAGTCCAGCAGTCGCCTACAGGTTTGATTGGAAAGTTAAAAAAAGTTGAGAGTACTGGTTGTTTTAGTCTATCTATTTTGTTCCAGGAGGAAGCATATTTTTACATTACTTCAGTAGGAAAATGGTTTCAGCCTGAATGGCATTCTACTTGGTAAATGATCAAACAAAACTACTTTGTCACTAATGGTGGAGCCAACAACACCGTTGAGGCCGGCACGACTCATAATGTATTTATTTTGATGATCATCTAATTTTTATGACAGTTATAAGGCCGCATCTAATAATGTGGCACTGCACGTTGTCATAGTGAGTAGATTACGATTTTTTCACGTGCTGTGCTCTTTATATATCGATCGACTAGCAAATTGATTCTTTGGTGCCAAGCGTGAAACGCGATGATTCTTCGATCGGTTTAACTCTCGACGCGCAACACGTTTAGCTTATAATAATAATATTGCAACTTGGACTGACTGCATCTTTAATTAATTAATCTCTTATTATCAGGGAGTGATTAGAGTGGCCAAAAACACACAAAGCGTTTAATTTAAGTAGAGCAATATTCGAGCCCGTGTTTATATATAGTATTGCAGCCTAATCCTTTTTGTGTGGTCTCCAGGCGTAGGCGATCAGCAAACATTTTCACTCTCCCAACAGACAGGAGAGGGACAGAGTAGAAACTGCAAACCTAAGCCGGTGTTTTTTCTTAATAATGGAATGCACTGATTTAAAAGCTAAAAAAATATACGCGTTCCCTGCAAACTGTTACATTCAATTAATTATGTTCCTTTTTCACTTTCTACATATCTGAACTTAAAAAAACTAGAGTTAATTACAGTTTGGACTATATTTTAAACCACCCTTTAATCAAACTTTTCATTTCGGACTGATAATTTTATCTTTGTGTTATTTTAAAAACTTTCTTCTAAGTTTATCAATAAACTCGATTACACCTATTCTTACATACCGATAAACTTCCAAAATTACATGTAGAATAAATAAAAGAGTTGGGTGGTTTAAAGTAATAGAATTGTATATTTACCTAGTCTAAAATAAAAAAAAAGTTAGAGAAAAGGTGATTCAACCTAAAACCTGATAATAAAAAGTGACACAAAGTACGATTCACTCGAAAAACTAATTGAGATGCTTGTGTCAGGTCAAAAACTAAAATAGGCCCAACGGACTGTTCAGCCTTTTACATACAGGAGATGCGGGCACATGGCACATGGCACACGAACACAACTGATATCTGAGATAATTATATATGTACACAAATTGGACAAACAGCATGGCCGCCTGGATGTATGTATGGCAACTAACCAACTGCATCTATTTAGATAAAAATGCTTTACAAATTGCTTGATACATGGGCTGCAGCTTGTCTAGAGGTGTTAGATGATCCTTCATGAGTGGCAAGCCTAAAAAATTCCCCATCCATGCAAACAGCCAAGGGAACCTGTCGTTGGTGATCAGTCTGACACTGGTGATATCCTCATATATCGGAGTCACATACGACAGGGAGTCTAGCGACAAGTCGACCAACCCAATCCTTTCTTCACCATTTCTTTTCTTGGAGCTCCTTCTCCAGAACAAGCAGCTGCTCCATGGCAGCTTCATATGCATCCTCCTGCTCGTTGCCTTGTGTGGTGAACCACTTCCAAATCGGAGGTGACATCTGCAATTGTATATCTATGATTATTGAAAAGTTCAGACTTGAGAAAATAAACAAAGAAAATTGTTGATCTTATCCAGCCTAAACTTGGACTAGAAACATACCATGGCACGTTCATAGGGATCTTCAGGCAAGATACGGTGGCCGGTATTCTTCCAACGTCATCGATGAACTCAAGTATAACGTCTGATTCTGCCATCGATTTACCTTGATAGATCAGCACTGGGACCTTCTTATGCACGGGGTTGCACTCCAGAAGCAGGCTGCTCTTGTTCCTCAGATCCTCTTCGATGTAGTCATACTCCACGCCTTTGATCCTTAGTGCCCACATCACTTTGACAATGTAAGGGCTTGACCATATGCCCAGCAGCTTCACCTTCTTAGCTCCCTCTTCTAATTCTTGGTGATCCATAGTGAAGATAGCAGAGCAATGCTGTGGAGTGAGGGTTTCAGTTTGATTAATCTGCTACATATCTTCTTTTGTACTAGTGGTTTTCTTGTGAAGGAGATTAGTTTCGAAGTCTAGCTATCAGTCAGCTTTGGTGGCTTGACTGCATCCTGTTCAGTTCCATGCTATCCAAACCTGAATAAAGCAATAAGTGCAAATTCCATCATTTTTATTACAGCCTTGAGACATTTCTTTAAAGATTTACAATTAATAAACTTCGGTGCTTATAGGGAGCACTCATACAGTGCATTTAAAGTGGACATTCACTTCAATTGGATGCGTTGAACATTTCATAATCTATCTGCTCATAATTAGTAACAGTAACCGCCACTTAAAAGGAGCAAAGAGCAAAGAAAGAAGTCAGACATGAGCACAATTATCTTACTCATGACGATTCAGATTAAGAGCAACAAAGTTAAAAGAAATAACAAGTTCAACATCTCAGTTCTAGGATATTATATTTATTAAAACCGTACTAATTGTCTAAGGTTTATCTAAAGAAAGAAAAATAAAATGGAGACACTGTGAATCAGTGATGCATCTCATTTGCAAATGTGGGCTGCAACATATTTGCTTGATGGATGCTCAACAGCTACTTAGGAAAAAAAGATTTAGAAATCATGAAATCAACTCCATCTTTTAGAAAATACCGTCAACTAAAACTTCTAATAAATCATCAAGTAATCAGAAACATACTTCACTACATCAACATATGTGTCAATGATGCTTCAATTATTAGCAGATGAGGGCACACTTTGGTGCTTAGTCGGAGCTTCAAAACTTCGAGAGGTGTTGGCTAGGGCTAATAATGTTTTCGTAACTCCGAGAGATTAGCTGCAAATTCACACAACTGGGAAACTAATTTAAGCAAGTCTAGACAGTCAACCAATTGGTTTGGTTTCCTGATCACCTCGAGGTGGAAAATGTGTCAGCCGCCGACCACGCCGCGTCGGAGCTCCGTGCCGGAGTCCCAGAGCACTGGTCCACACGGAGGACAGTCGAGGCACGAAGCAAACGCGTGGCGCGTGCGCCCCTGCACAGCCCGTTCTAGAGCTCTACCTGCAGGATAGCTCCTCTCGGCCGTGGAGATCGTGTGTCGAGCACGTGGCGTGCACCGCCTCGCCCATCCCACCACCACCGTCCTCTCCCACGGAGCCGGCCGGACGAGCGCCGCAAAAGCCGGCCCGCTGGGGTGAGTCTATTACGGCTTCTCAATGTCGTCAGCATTGCACACCTCTACACTCTATAAAGAGAAGTAATATAATCCCCTCATCCTTTTGCTTCCCCCTCCCCGATCGTGCACTGCTGCCGTCTCCCCCAACCGCCAGGCGCCGGCGCCCATGCCGATGGATATCCCGGGCCAATTCACGACGCTCTCTGGGCTCCTGCTGCGGCGTCACAAGGAATGTGGGCTATCTTTATATGGGCTTGTGATGGGCCTGCCCCACAGAACTACCCCATCCTCCTCCTCCTCCATCAGTCTCCCCTTTCCCCTCACGAATCGGACTCGGGGGCTCTTCCGCCGCCGCCGCCCTCATGTTGGGACACCTCCGGCGATGCTCCCACCGACTACCGATCGCCAACCTCGCCGTCTACTCGTAAGACCAATTCCGTTGCCCTGTTCCTGTGCCAAACCTCTCTCTCTTTTTATTCCTCCCCCCTCCTCCTTGTTTCTTTCTTCAAGTCATACTTGCTACCGTCCGGACTACTGCTTGCTTGCTTGTGTTGTTGCTCCGTCACGATGCAGCCCTTGTTTTGACTGTAGGAACGCCCAAGTCGGCTCAACATTCTATTCGTTTTACTGGGCATTGAACTAGTGAGAATTATTTAGTTTTTATTTTGTCTTTCCTCTAATTCTTCAACCAGTGAAGAACTGAAGACTTTAAGTAACTAACCTACCGATTGGAGGTGTTCAAAGTTCTCACATCGACAGACTAATGTAACAAGCACTCGCTAGCAGTAGTCTAGCAGTGTCCGAGAGATAAGAGCATCTGTTAAGTTGTTATTGATCCAACATGCATTCTCAAACTGGAGTACGAATCAGGAGCTTTTAGCGTTTTTGTTCTTGTCACTGAGTGTAATTTCTTAACGAGATTGCTTCTTGCTATGCTACCTTTTAGTCAAAAGTGATTCTCTTACTTATGTCACTGTTCTCTACATTGTGCAGGATCCAGAGTTCACATATTGAGGTACACTCCTTTCTCCTTTCCTGCGCACAACATTTTACACCCCTTTTACAAAGTCACCGTTCCATTTATGCCTCTGTTTTTAGTTCATAGTCGGCTGGTGTAGCAACCATACTACCAGGAATTTCTCTGCAGATACAAGTAATAAAGTTTCCAATGATCGAGGGTACCAATCAAGGGACTTGAAACCAAGTCTTGTGAAGGTATGTGCACAAAGTTTAAACTGTATACTTATCTTTGTGTGTCTTTCATGGTTCAAGCCACAAGTTTTGAACTTTAAAGATATTTCTTACTTGCTTAGTGTTACCTATTCCAGTCATACTTATCTATTTTTTCATGGTACAGTCCCTTGTTTGTGTGTCTTTCACTAAGCTTTCTGTCAGTACGATGGTTTTGTTTTTGTCTATGTTGTGACTCTTGTTGAGACTGCTGGATGTTTATCTTCACAGTCCTAGAGTTATAAAGATTGGTGATTGATTATTGCAGAAATTGGCTTTGCGTTGCAGGATGATGCTGCAATCATCGAACGCATACAAAATAGTACAAAGGAATTGAGACAAGGGCCAGTCGGGAAAAATCTGTCATCAGCGGAGAAAAGGAAATTTCTTGTCAACACTGTAAGTACAGCTAGTTTTTCATATTGTCTGGTTTACTGTTTGACTGCATCAAGTCTCCATGATAATTAGGTCTTTGTTTATAATTGCTTTCTGGTAGACATCAATCTATTATTTTTATGAGTACATAAATCTACTAACCACTGAAACTTCCGAATTGTAGCTGCTTGACCTGGAGGATTCAAAAGAAGGTGTTTACAACACTCTGGATGCTTGGGTTGCCTTTGAGCAGGAGTTTCCTGTGTCCTCGATAAAGCAAGCACTTGTAGCTCTTGAAAAGGAGGAACAGTGGCATAGAATCGTCCAGGTTTCAGATATTATAATTTGCTTGATTTTAATTGTGTTTTATCGTTTGTACACCCTGAATTAAATAATTGGCTAACTGCATGGTTAGGTAATAAAATGGATGTTGAGCAAAGGACAAGGGAAGACTATCAGAACATACGAGCAATTAGTGTGTGCACTTGAGAAGGACAATAGAGCAGATGAAGCTTGCAGAATCTGGGAGTTCAAGATAGCCCATGATCTACAATCAGTTCCATGGCGGTTTTGCCGTCTTATGTTGGGTATTTACTACAGAAATAATAGGCTAGATAGGCTTGTCAAGGTTTGGATCTCAAAGTCTTTGTCCATCAAGTACTTTTATTATTATTTTTTATTATATTTAAGTTGATGATCCTCAATAGAAGTTGATGGGTCTTGAGTGATCAATGATGTCGCTTTGGCTCTTACAGATTTCATATTATGATAAAACCTACTTATGTGGATTACATTTCCCTGTTTTTGCTTATGAGTTTTAGCTCTTCAAGAATCTTGAAGCATGTGGTCGTAAACCTCCTAGCAAAGATATTGTACGGAGAGTTGAAGATGCTTATGAAATGCTTGGTTTAGTAGAGGAGAAAAAGGAATTGCTTGACAAATACAAGGATTTGTTTGACAAGCCATTGAGTAATAATAGAAAGAAAGGTCGGCAATTCAAAAGGGCTGAGAAGAACACCAAGCCGGCTTAGACATTTGATGCCTGCACCTCTAAGCTTGCAGCATCATCTTCAAGGAAAGCAAGTTGGAAGCATCCGAGTATCTGCCAGTACAGTACACTCTTGCCCTTGAGATAGGAATCTGATCGTCAACAGTTAATTGAGATTAGAGTATAATCTGATTGGCAACATTTATTGAGATTAGAGTATCTGTATGGTAGTGCAGTTGTTGGAAATTTAACCTGTGATCATGTTTCGTAGAAGAACTGTCTGGCAAGCATTGTTGTTTCTTTTTCCTCCATCCAGATTTGTTATTGGTAGTGCATCCAGAATCAGATCAAGAAAGCATTTCTGCGTGTATTTTTGTTGCTGAGTGTGACTGTTTGTGCCTTGCCGGACGAGATGTTGTGTACAGATAGAATTAGTTCGTTGAGATAGAATCGTATTCGCTTTGATCTCCGATTTCCTTCCTACATGTCGTGCAATCTGCTCTATGTGTGTGTGTGTGTGTACATAAACGAAGGCATAGCACCTGGGTGATCGACTGGGGTGTGCTGCTAATCGGATTTGTCTTCACAATCCAAGACTAGTAGCAATCTAATTCAGTCATCCTGATGAAGACGAAGAACATGGCTACGACGGAGAGGAGGTGGTGCTGGCGTATCCCCCGACGCGAGGAGGGTGGGAAGAAGAGGAAGAAGGTGGTGAAGAGGCTAGGGAAGGAGGAAGTGGAGAGGCTGCTTTCGTACACGGTGAGTCGGTGACCGTGGCAACCGTCGGCGACAAGGCGATGGCCAGCGCCGTGGTGCTTACCAGCTGCAAGGAGCTCCTCCTCCAAGGCACCGAGCTGCTCAGGGAAGGTGCCATGAGCATGCACGAGGACCAGGACCTTATCCACGCCCAGTTTCTGGCCAAGGGCTACATCGAAGTCCTTGCCGAGGTCTCCCAAGACGACGACGACGACATCGACGAGGAGATATGTGAACCCGGTGTAACGTACGTAACTTCACCTGCAATATATATAACCCCGCTTCTCTTGAAGCCTAATATAGTCTTGTCAATATGTTTCTATTATTTATGACTTCAGGCAGCGTTGATTAAAGTTACCTTGTCAATCAAACTTTAAAAGTTAACAAAGGATGAACTCTAGTAAAGATGAATCTGGTTTAATTAGGTGGCAAGGGAAAGTGATGAGCCAAAGCAGCGGCAACTACTATATCTCTACTTTCATGATGCTGTCTTCCTCTGTTTTTCCCATCCATGACAAAGTGATGGTCATCTGAAATCTTGAAATAAAACACATACTGGAAAACATGGAACTTTCCATTGTTGTATTGGGCCCTGCGGTTCAAAAAGAATCGTGGATACGGTCGAGTAGTTGATTTTGTCTCCAGGAAAGGAAGGCTCAAGTGCAAACCCCTAGGAGCATTCCACATCCGCATAAGAGCAAGGCTGGTGTCTGGTGAGTTTCCTAGTCAAAAAGTGATTCCCTCCTCCAATCGATTTCCCTCTCAGATCTCTGATTTGTTCGTTCAGAGTATTTCTTGCACCAACGAGACACTACTCATTTCTCTTTGCCAATTAAGCTGCAGACTGTTCAAACATTAAGAACATTTTACATATCTAAAACAACATGAGATATACTACTTTATTTTATTATTAAAAATAAATATTACAAAGAATATAAATCTTTCACCTCATACAAATACACGAGACAGCACGCACGGCTTCACCGCTTCTCTTTATTTATCGTCAATCATTTCTTCTCTTTTTTCTGTTTTTTTATTAAATTAAATTTTTGGATGATTGATAGAGGACTTATAGCCAGCTGTAAAAAAAACGCTCAAATAGAAAACGGTAAGAGTCCGATTGTAAAATTATCAGATCTGTCTGTGAGAGGGGATAGAGGCTCCTTAGGATGAAAAAACTCTATGCAAAAAGTGGCAAGAGAGTCGTCTATAAAAACAGTAGACACCTACCATGTTATTTTATAGACAATCCTCTGATATAGAGAAAAAATATTCTCAACTAGAGTGACAAGAAAACCACATATAAACTTTCTAACCCTCTGATAGACCGCTGTTAATGATAACCAAACTGCTACATCAAAATTTACGTTCTCTAAGAGTTTTTTTAAAAAATAAAAACCTCTCGATATAGTTCTACAATTTTTTTGAAAAAATTATATTTTTATAAATATTTTAATAAAACAAATATATAAATAAAAAATTCGAAGTGCCCTCCTATCTCAAAATCCCCAATAATCCCTAGCTAACTTAGTTTGGAGTTGGAGTTGGTGATGGAGGGGGAGAAGACGTGTGCAGCTCCATGCGAGTCCAAGGCTGATGGGAGAAGCGGTTGATTCCACGCCGATTCATGTGGGTGTCGACCACGAAGAAGACCAAGGGGGAGGAGGTGTTGCTGGCCTATCCCTCTCTTGGGGAAGGGATAAAGAAGAAGACGGTGATAAAAAAAAAAAAGGTGGAGAAGCTGCTGCGTACACAGTGGCCGTGCCGACCGTCCGCGCGAAGGTGTTGGCCAGCGACGTCGTGCCTGCCCACCACGAGGATATCCTGCTCCAAGCCCATGAGTCGATCAAGGCCTCTGCCATCACCCTACGCGAGAGGCAGGACGTCGTCCGCGCCCAGTTTGAGGCCAAGGGCTACGTCGACGTCCTGGCCGAGGTCTCCGACGCTGACTCTGACACCAACTGGGAGATGCACCCGGTGTAATTAAACAAACTCCAATTTACCTTTAATTCGCTAGATTAGATTCTCTTGATGCTTCTTAGACAATGTCTCGTCGATCTGCTTGTACATTTGACTGAATTTGTGAATTTAGCTTGTTAAGTGGTAGTACTCAAAATTTAAAAGTTAACGAAAAAAAAGCACTCTAGTAAAGAGGAATCTGGTTTAGGTAGCCATTGAAAAGCGATGAGCTAAAGCACAACCATGATATATCTTTGCTTTCATGATGCTCTTCTCTTCTTTTCTTTCTTTTTTCCCCGTCTACGACGAAGTGCGGCCATCTCAAATCCTGGAACAAAAGACGTACCGGAAAGACTAAATTTTACAGATGTAGAAACTAACTTAAACTATTATAAAATCATAGATTTAAAGTATATCTATTATAAAACTGATTTAGCAATAAATTTATTATAAAACTTATCTAAGACACTGTATCATTTTCTTTTTGCAACAAGAGCACAGATTTGGTGAAATTATCAAATAACTATATATTTTTAGAGTTTATATTTGTTTTTTTAAGTTAAAAAACTGTAGTTTTGTGATATATACACATACTTAAATCTATAGTTTTAAGATAGATCAACAAAAGTAGTTTTGTAAAATTTAAAATGAAACATATGTCGAATATGAGTATATAGTCGGTTATAGTTTAAGGCTTAGGGTTATATTAGATTTTATGATAAAGTTAGAGTTGGACTATATCATAAACTCTCTCTTATACAGAAGAGGACCTAGTATAACCGTATCGATGGTTTAACCAGTCGAGGATCGTGTAACGCTAATACGTTATAATTATGCTGGATCAAGGAGGAGCACCTATAATCAGTGCTTTGAGGATTAGGTTACCACTAAACCTCATTAATAAATATTATGTCTTGGTGTCATCATCATGTTTAAATTTTTTATCGAGTGCTTTCGTATTTGGTTACTGATGTCGATTTAGGGGTTGGTTTTATAACAAGTGGTATCGGAGGAGGATCTATGAATAGAGGTGAGATGAAGGTGCCCTACACCGCGCTGCTTGTAATTAATGTTCGTGGAAGGACATGCGCACAAGGTGGAGCATGCGATGATTAACGACTTGATCGTATATTTAGATACTTTGGATGGGTAGTCTAAACCATTCGATGAGCTCTTTTAATAGGAAGATAGTCAAATGTGATACTCAGGGTTGATTGAAACAAAAGACGATTAGCGTTCTTAATTGGTGGATTCAAGTAATCTTGGCAGGGTGGCCTAGGCCTTTCGATGATCCATGATTCGACGGGGAGACAACTAAACATAGCGCTTGAGTCGTTCAGTGGCTAGGAAGTTGGCATATCGATTTGTCGGCTTGGGTTTGTGGCACGATTGATGGGTGGTCAATCAAAAATCAGAGCGAGTAGATATTAAGGCTGTTTTAGGAGGTGTTGATGATGTGGTGCGATAGGATTACTTGGACGGCGGTGTACAGGTGGCGGATGGCTAAGTTTTGGTAACAACGGTTAGATCGACATAACATCTCGACCAAATTGTGAAGAGACTAGATTTAGCCAGCATGGTAACATGTCTCAAGCATCAAACAATATATCAATGGCGTAGGCTACTTGTATAGCTGGGGCAATGGTGGCAAAGGTGCTATAGATGCTGTTAGAGATACACGAAGGCTTAGGTGGCCATATATCATGACGGTATGTGCGATTTGCGTCGAGGCCGAGCTATAGTGACTAGGGATAGTATCGACCATGGTAGGACTCTGGTGGAGTTGAACAAATATTGGCTGCATTTAAAATTTAAAAAAATCAGGGAAACTTTTGAACAAATATTGAATAAATTTAAACAAAAATTTTATATATTTTTATTTTCACTATTTGGGACAAGTTTTAAATTTTACAAAATATATTTAAATTTAGCCCATATTTGTTCAAATTTATCTTGAATGGTAACCTTGTGGTAAAATCGTATTTTGCGAAGTTTTACCTCGATGATATATTAAATAATAATCAGTGTGTTTTGGGTAAATAACTAAAAACTATAGTGTCCTTAAGCAATATTTTTTTTATTTAAAAGACATCATTCAGACTAGTCTCTAGTGAAAATCAAAGCGAGTAATCTAACAAAGGCGAAGCTAACCCAGCTAGAGGATGAGGAATCGATGAATAGACACAGTCTTTGCATGTGAGCACGTGTGTGTAGCGCAGATTTGATCTACGGACAGTATATTCGTTGGATTATCAATGTACTAATATTACTACTGTAGCATGCAATAAAAAAATGGTGATGAAATCTTGGCACGAATCACGCAATGGTCTGATTGACAATTGGCAAAGTAGGTTAATGCCAACGGGCTAATTAATACTTGTCCTCGAATTGCGCAGGGACGACCGACCTATAATACTGCTGCTACCGACTGACTGACTGGCAGGTGACTCAAATTATCCTTGAACCAAGCAACCAATCAGGGGTTAATTTAGTTTGCTTGCTTGCTGACGAATCTATCTGAAACAAGAGTGGTGCGACGTGCGTGCACAAGACCCAAGTTTTGGTTGCTGAGAACAAAGCATGTGCTTACCAGCATCAACATCTGTGATGCTGGGGGCATGCAATGCAGCGAGTAAAAATGAGTTGAGAGTTCGGACCGATTGAATGGATGGTATTGCTTGCTATTAGTATGAGTTGTAGAAGAGTGCTAGCCTGTTGATGCCATAAAAAGAAACTGGTAATTAAATCCTTTGCATTTGGATTGATCAACAGCGAGACAGTGACGGCACATGGAGGAAGGGCCTACGTACGGCGGGGTCGACTGAAGAATGGGCTGTGCAATTTCACGAGACGACGTTTTACAAGTAGAGCAAAGCTGTGCCTGTCCCGAGCTAGCCCCTCCATTCCTCCACTGCTGGTCGATCTGGGTGAACCATGCCATGTTTGTATAAACTTACTCACTGTTCCCAGTAGATTTCAGCGTAATACTAGTAACGACTTTTAGCAGCTTATAATCGATCATGGCCGTACGGTGGCTTTATTTTAAGGAAGATGTTGAGTGGATGCTGCAAATGGTCTGTAGTGGAGTAGCTAGCTGATAGCTTGGCAAGAGCACCGTGAAGAAGAACGAAAATTCACGAGACAGCGAGCGAGAGTGGGGGATATCGAGATTGGAGAGAGAGAGAGACATACAACGTCCAAAGCAAAGCAAAAGAGGAGAAGCAAAGAAAAGAAAAGAAACGAGACCGGAGAGAATTGTACCGGTGCTCTCGAGCAGAAGCAGAGTGTGTGGGAGAGAGAGCGCTTGTGTTGTGCTTGGCCAATCTGTTACTCCTACCACTGCTACGCGCCTGCTTAACGCACTTCCCGAGGAGGGGAAGGAAGACAACCGCCTCCGTCTTCCTCGTCTTGTTTCTGCTTAGCTTAATGTGGAACTGCTATTAATTGTTTCCACTAATTAGCAAGCAGCGGCCGGCGGCCACGGCCACCCAGGTCCGACCAGGAGAAGGTGCCACTGCTCGCTGCTCACTTCTCGCTGCTCTGGAAGTGAAGACTCGGCTTCGGTATGAAGGGCCACCACCACCATTCCTCCTCCCCCTTGCCGTCGCCGCCGCCCAAGCGCCGCTGCTCCGCCCTGGCCGCCGCCGTCCCGGCACTCGTCGTCTGCTCCATCCTCCTGCCCCTCGTCTTCCTCCTCGGACTCCACCGCCCCCGTACGCGCGTCTGCCTCCTCACCTTGGATCTGTACGTACCTACGTGCTGCTCATCTCCTGCTTGTCTTTTTCTTTTCTCAACTGCAGCAGGGCATGGATCGGAGGAGCGCGCCGCGGTTGTCATCAGCACTGTACGATTTAATCAACACACTTTTCCCCCTTCTGAATTTCATCTACATTTCAAACTTACTTCGTTTTATTCAGTGTACTGGTGTGTGTGTCCTGGGGTTTAAAAAGCACAAGCATTTGGATGGGAGGATGAAGCACAAGCTACTCAAGGTAATGCTGCTGCTGCTGCTGCTGCCATGGACTGATTCATATTTAATTCTCAGTCGTCGGGAATTTTGCAATTTGACATTCTGTTCTGTCAATTGGAAGATCTGTGTAAGTCTGGAGTGAGAATTGACCTTCTGAATATAAAAATTCCATATTTTTCAGACGGGTTTTATCATGGGTAGGTTTCTGTAAGAAAAAAAAAACAAGACGGCATCGGTCACCTTTAACATTTTTAGGAAGTTCATGCACTCTGCGTGTGCGCACTTTGCTGTCTTCTGCCTTCCTAAGCAGGGGAACTAACTCTAGGCTGTAAGCCAGTGCACTGTTGCTATTCGCCTATTCTGGTATTGGCACCTCAAAAATGTTCTTTGCCAATGTCACTGACAGGTGGACTTATATTGTTATTTCTGGTGCACTTCAAATCTTTCCGTGCCTTGTATATTTGTATTGCTCGAAACTGGTCCTGTTTCTCTTGTGTTTTTTTTGGGACTTATATTGTTGTTTTGCTTTCCTCCTAACTGGTGTTCTTATACCTCATTTTCAACTAAAGGCTACTGATTTACCCTGTGGTACTTATGTATAAATGTATATGTCTTGGGACTAATGTAATTACCAACTGCCCTAACTGGTATCTACCTGCTGCACTGCAGCAGACTCCCAGTTGGGGCTTAGGTGGAATACTATGCAGTATGGCTACTACAGCTATATATATTTGTTATTCGTGCCTGGTATATGCAATTGTGCTTTGGGAGTGGCATTGAGGGAGGCTTGGGTGAAGAATTTTGATGCTATGCAGGCCATGTTGGGGGTGTAACATATGGATTGACAGTTTTGTGCTAAATGTACCGTGTTACAAGTAATAATAGTATAAAGTAGATGAATTGGTTCATATACAATGTGGTTTACACTGGGGCCAAAACTTCAATTGAATGTGCAGTGCTATTGAAATGAATTACCTGTGCCACTGTCATTTTGATATTTGCTTGGTTACAATAATATTTAAGAGTTTGCTCCACTGACATGTCAAATGATTCCTACAGTTGTTGGCTAATCTCTCTTTTGTGAAATCAGGATGTTTCTAGAAAGAAAATTCCTGGATCTGATGGGATTTTGGGTGAGAAATCTGGTAGTAGATCAAAGTCTGAGAATCTTTCTACGAAATCAAAAGAAAAGCTCAAGGGTGTTTTCTCTTTAGCTCAGCTAAAAAATGAGACCATAAAAAGCAAAGGTAAGAAATGTCAGATCAGATTTTGCAGTGTGATACTACAATGTTACTTTGTAAACCAGGAACCGCAAGACACCACCAATATCCATCTTACAGTATCCAATGGTATTTCAGGGCTTCATACACAGAGAAGATATCCGTTAAAGGACTTATCCTGGAGATCAGTGGTAAGAAACGGCTTCTATGTTTACTTGCAATCTTGAGGATTTTAATATATCTGCATTTCATTGGTTTGGAATAACCAGTGGAATATTCTTGTCTGTGAGCACAGTTAGTTATAATGTTTGTACTTCTTGCTATGATAAGTTGATTAACAATGGGATTTTACAGTCAACAGGATCTTCAGGAAGACAAACAGTGAATGTAAAATATTTGTGTAGGAACATTTTCTTGACTTAAAAGTGCAATAGTTTTGTACCAGTGTGCATCAGTATCAATGTATACATTTGTGTTGGTTAAAAGTGCAATAATTTTCTACTATACAATTGACTTGTCCTTTTGGCCATATTTCACACCTTTAAAATTATTCCTTAGATGTCTCACTGTTGCCAGTACTTTCAATCAGTTAAGAATGCATGCAATGCTTCAATGCTTGACAGAATTTGCAGCGCAGTATAGAATTGATTTTTCCTCTGAAACTTAGTTGGTTCCCCCTTTTTCTCACCGTTACTAAGATTATTCTATGGCTCAGAAGTCAGAACCACTGAATATAACTTTGTATTTACTCTGCAAATCTTGTACACACATGTTTGGTGCTTTCACAAATTGCAACTGCATTATGGATATAATGACACATTAGAAAAGGACAGTAGCACAATAACCTTATAGGTGTTTGTGTAGGATGGGATGGATGCCCTTTCCTTTTCTGCCATAAGACTCTGAATCTGTTCTGTGACAGGATATTGATAAGAAAGAGAACCAAGGCCAAGAAGTCGAGCATGAGGAGAATCCCAAATCTTGTGAACTTGAATATGGTAGCTACTGCCTTTGGTCTGTTGAGTATAAGGAAGTGATGAAAGATTTTATTGTGAAGAGGCTTAAGGATCAACTTTTTATGGCAAGAGCTCATTATCCTAGTATTGCAAAGCTGAAGAACCAGGAAACATTTACACGTGAACTGAAACAAAACATCCAAGAACATGAACGCATGCTCAGTGACACCATTGCAGATGCTGATCTTCCACCATTGTGAGTCCAATCTTAGTATTAAGTCTTTATCTTCTGTTTTGTTTCTCAAAAAACTTACACGGTTAAACTTCATAACAAATTGTATGAGAATTAGCAATGTCAGGGCTGCTTCTTTTGTTATAATATTTAACCTTACTTGCATTCTTTTTATACTAGTGGCTAAATAAACATACTTTTTCAGTTTTGCAAAGAATCTAGAGAAAATGGAGCGCACAATTGAAAGAGCCAAGTCTTGTGAAGTAGGCTGCACAAATGTTGAACGGAAACTTAGGCAGCTACTTGATATAACTGAAGATGAAGCCTATTTCCATACAAGGAAGAGTGCATTTCTCTATCATCTTGGGGTACAAACTATTCCAAAAACTCACCATTGCTTGAACATGAGATTGACAGTAGAATATTTCAAATCCACATCTATTCTTGTGGACCAGTCCAACAAGCAGAAACTTGAAGACCCCACCTTCCATCACTATGTAATATTTTCCAAGAATGTGCTTGCAGTTTCAACTACAATTAATTCGACAGCTATGAACTCCAAGGTATTTCAAAATTATTGAAAACCTTATGACCTATGAGTAATCCATCTCAATTCTAACTTAACGTCCTCTGACACATTTCAGGATTCTGGTAGCATTGTTTTCCACTTGTTCACTGATGCACAAAATTTTTATGTGATGAAGCATTGGTTTGACAGAAATTCATATTTGGAAGCCACTGTACATGTAACTGACATTGAGGATCACCAGAAGCTCTCTAAGGATGTTGATTCTCATTATATGAAACTGTTATGGCCTGCTGAGGAATTCCGTGTCACATTTCATAATCATTCTCAATCTTCCCAGAAGCAAATGAAACCTGAGTACATTTCTACTTTTGGCCATTCACATTTCCTCCTGCCTGACCTTCTTCCTAGCTTGAATAGAGTAGTGGTTCTGGATGATGATTTGATTGTCCAGAAAGACTTGTCCTCTCTGTGGAACCTCAATATGGGAGGTAAAGTGATTGGAGCTATTCAGTTCTGTGAAGTTAGATTGGGACAATTGAAAGCTTATACAGAGGAACATAATTTTGACCCCAATTCATGTGTGTGGTTGTCTGGTCTGAGTGTTGTTGAATTGGAGAAATGGAGGGAGCTCCACATTACTAGTCGGTATGATCAATTGCTTCAAAAGGTTAGTAGTCCTATCCAAAGGATCTTGCATTCGATTGTAACTTTTATCATAGTAAAAGATCTAAATTCCTTTCTAGTAGCCCTAGTTATCCTTCCAGAATTTCATTTTTTAATTGTGTCGCAATAAGAGCAGTATTCTCATGCATTGCCTTTGTCTTTGTAGTTACAAAAGGACAGTGTGACATCATTCCCACTCAAAGTACTTCCTATAAGCTTATTTGTCTTTCAAGATTTGATATATCCTTTGGAAGATTCATGGGCCCAATCAGGTCTTGGACATGATTATGGAATCAGTCAAACTGATATAAAAAAGTCTGCTGTTCTGCACTACAATGGTGTCATGAAACCTTGGCTTGATTTGGGCATATATGATTATAGGGTCTACTGGAGGAAGTATATGACCAGTGGGGAAAGATTTATGACAGAATGCAATATACGTTAATAGCAGTGATATGAGATTCACCGTATGCTGCATTTGTGGGATTTTGGAGCAATGAACCTTGTGAATTTGCTTGAACAAAGGGGTTCTAACGATGTGAAGTCTGCTGCGGTAATTCTGATAAATTAGCTATCCAGCTAGTGCCACATTGGCACCGCATCCATTCCAAAATGGATATTAAGATGAGATATGCTTTTTGCCAAATTTGAACCAAAATAGCAGGTAAGATGGCAGCAGATCACCAGCATGATACCTTTGAAGTAGATTACAGGCTTACCATTGTGTAAGTTGGTTCCTTCACCAGTTATACGTCCGGATGAACCACTTGGGATTGCTAAAGTGCAGTTCACTGATGGTGATTTCTTTTTGTATAAATTGTTTCGTGCTATTTTTTGCTCATTGTATAAGAGCTAAACTGAATAACTTGAGTGCTGTTGACTGAAATGACTGACAAGGCATGTACAGAGGTAAAATGCCTCAACCAGCAAAGCATTGAGTGATTCTTTTTCGCCACAAGGCTGACTTGTTGCTATTGTGCGGTGTATAAGAACTTTAAAGGATGCAATATGCGATGTATCGCATATTGTCTCTGAAATAACTACTTATAACAACTTGTATCATCAATTTGATACAGTTAAGAACACATAAAGTTAGAGCAGCTTCGACGTCCAAAGAAGGTAAACCAGAATTGCATGATGGCAGTGGCATAAGCCGTTAATTTGCATTCCCTTCAGTAAGGACTTGTGTCAAGGTCACTATTTTATTACTGTCATCTTCTGCGAGGCTTCAAATCTATAGGTGATCGCCGATTTCTGCAAATATTTAGGGAGTAATTTTTATCCTGTAGCTTTCGTATGATGAGCAAAGATTAGCATGAAAGAATTTACAACATGATACGCCCCTATTAATTAATACAGTTAGACTAGATAGATACTCTAGTATATAGTGAGATACCAATGGCACTAGAAGTGAGACAGGCAGGCAGGGCCAAGCTAGGTTGTTGAGGCCATGTCGTCGTCGTCGGCGGCGGCGGCGGATTTGGCGACCCAACGCTCGATGTAGCCCTTGGTCCGGAGCTCCTCGCGGGCGTTGGAGTTGAGGAGCACCACGGTGTTGCCGAGGATGTCCTGGAACTCGTTGATCCCGGGGTCATCTGAGCGCGGCTCTCTCTCGAAGAGGAAGCGGCGGCCTCTGCACGAACGACAGCAACCGCTGCACCTCTTCCCTCGTCAGCCTCTTCTTCACCATCGCTGTCTTCTTCTTCTGCTGCTGCTCCTCCTTCTTCATCTTCTTAGTCGCCTCCTTCTGCGCCTCCGCGTTCGGGCACCTCTTCAGGTGATCAAGCCTCGCTTCCTCCTTGGGGCAACTTGTCCCCTCTCCACCCATCAATCTGGTCATGGTAGTGCTCCTCTGCGTAGTCACCTACGTGTTCATGGTGTATGTGAAAATACTACCTTGTTTCTTGGATTTTTCATCTAAGAAAAGTAATTTATTTCTTCATATGAAGTTTTTTTTTTGTCAGCGCAGGATGCCATGATCACACCATTGGAGTAGGCATGTAATCATCTATATGACAGATACTGATATAGGGTTTGTATATCTCGATCATCTATTTATTTTCGTTGTACTGATAATCAGGAAGTCAAAAATCATGATGACCTTAGGGACAATATTATCACTAAGGACTGTACACATTTTTTTCATTTTTTTCTTAATTATTTCTCCAAAAATAAATATCGTTGGAGTAGGTTGGCATGTATGCATGCTAAGAAAACTCCCATGATTGACCGTACATTACAAGCTTACAAGCTATACTTATATGCTGGAGACGGAGTGAACAGAATGGCAATATAGCCATGCATGGTTCTATGGCTGCCTATTATTTTCTTTAGAATTAATCAGTTTCAAACATGTCAACTGGCTAGAGCAGATAACTTTGCTTTTGTGAGGTAATGCATGCTTCTAAAGATTTGAGAAATTCCAAGGCCATCTGTTTTCTCCCTTTTTTAATTGTAATTTCTTTGGGAAATATTGGCAAATTTGCAACAGTAGCGAAGAGGATGATGGCAACTCATTTCTGCTTATTCAGATGGTACATCTCCACTCAAGGACATGTAATTTTTTTTGTATGGCCGAGAGTAATTTTACTCTAGAAGGCACTCTATTAGAACATGATGCTAATTTCTTGGTGATAAAGCATGCCCTGGAATGGTACCTAAATAATATGGACATTGAGGGTTAGGCTTTGATAACAAAATGATGTCCATCTTATATTCAAGATTCAACTTGGTGAATACGTTGATTAGAACTTGCATTATTTAATGTTCAAATTTTTACGGAAAAATGGAGAAATTTTGATACGTTTGCGTTTACTTTTTTTAATTGAAGTGAAAGTGAAGCTTATAAGGTTTTTATATTTCTGTTATGAAATGAAAATGAAAACAGTGTGTGCTATTCTTTTCACTATCATTTTAAATAGAAACAGAAGAACTAACATAGCCTTTTCTCATGTGGTTTTATGTACTTATTTGAACACCTGTAGGAATTTTTAACCAACATATATTGCGCAATAACGTGCTTTGCACGTGCACGATTACTAATCTCTATATATAACTTGCATTGTACACATTATTTAATCACGTTAACTTATTTAATTAGGTGAAATCAATTTAGTTTTTATCTGTTCTGTGGTTAGTAGTGCATGTTATTTTTATAGGGAAGGTCCTTGTCTCTGTTTTCTAATCTTAGGATGTTGTAACAGGGGAGAGAGCGCTTTCTGCAGTCCGGAATGTCAGCAGGTAGCAAGGGATGCCTATGCTCGCATACAGGATATAATTAATTCATCTTGAACTTGTGCAAGTGGGCATCATCATTTAATACCAAAGACGGAATAATGTAATATATTCATTAATTTCCAAGCCATATTTAGAGAAATTGTTACTCGTATTTATAATATGCATGTATTCACCCCTTTTTAAACTACTTAGAGTTTCTAGAAGGATATCCGTGCATGATCAAGCCTTGACGATCTCATCGTTTACTATTAGCTATCTGGTTAGATTAGTGAATGCTCCATGCAATACGTGTACATCGGTCTTACCTAGCTAGGTTATACAGCCCACGCAGTAAACCGAAGTGTGCTGTACTCTTAGTTATACGATGTGGTGGTTATTTAATTGTGTCCCTTTGTATTAAAAACTTGGTTCGAGTATATATATATATAATTCTAGTGGACTAACATTTTTACAATCGTAACGGGAGAGGAACAGACGCAGAGACTAAAGTGAAAACTGGTGAATAAAAATGTGGGTAGGCCTTTGATCATAATGTCGATGAACTGGTGTGCCAACGGTACATGAAACACCCGAATCTGTCCTAGCGCGATCTTGCCACGTACGAAGTGAATGTCTATCTCTATATGCTTCGTACATCGATGATGGACCGGGTTAGCGATCATATAGACGGCACTAATGTTGTCGCAATAGACGATGATTGCAGAGGGGATAGATGTACGGAGCTCCTAGAGAAGCTGACGAAACCAGCAACACTTGGCAACGGCATGGGCAACGGCGCGATACTCGGTTTCGGCGCTGAACCGAGACACTGTAGTCTGGCGCTTGGAGGACCAAGAGACTAGAGTGTCACCGAGGAAGACATAGTAGCCGGATGTGGAGCATCGAGAGTCGGGGCAGCTCGCCCAGTCCGTGTCAGAGTATGCGGTGAGAGAGTCGATGGGGCTGGAGCTGAGATGTAAGCCGGTGGAGAGTGTGTCCTTTACGTAGCGAAGAATACGCTTGAGCAGCGCGATTTGAGGTTCGTGCGGAGCATGTATGAAGAGGCACACTTGCTGGACGGCGTAGGTGAGATCGGGCCGTGTTAGTGTGAGGTACTAGAGGGCACCGATAAGACTCTGGTATTGGAAGGGATTGGCTATAAGAGAGCCATCGGTGACGGAGAGCTTGGCATGAGTGTCGATGGAAGTGGCGGTGGGGTGACATTCGGCCATGCCTGCACGCTGGAGGAGATCGATGGCATACTGATGCTGGGAGAGAAAGAGCCTGTGAGGAGAGCGGATGACAGAGATGCCAAGGAAGTGATGGAGAGGACTGAGATCGGTCATGGCAAACTCGGAGTGGAGTCGGACCATATCTGGTGTAGGATGGATGGCGAGGACGTTGTAAGAACAATGTAGTCGACGTAGAGGAGAAGATAAGTGGTGGTGTTGCTGATGTGAAAGACGAAGAGAGAGGTATCGGAGACGGAGACCACAAAGCCGATGTACCGAAGATAGATAGCAAAACGCTGGTACTAGGCCCAAGGGGCCTGTTTGAGGCCATAGAGGGAGCGTTGAAGAAGGCAAACGTCGTCGGGACGAGATGGATCGACGAAGCCTGGAGGCTACTGGCAGTAGACCGTTTTCGTCAGATGGCCGTGAAGAAAGGCGTTCTTCACGTCGAGCTGGTGGATCGGCCAAGAGAGCGAGGCAGCGAGAGTGAAAACAACCCGAATGGTAGCGAGTTTGACGACGGGACTGAAGGTCTTATCGTAGTCAACGCTGGGACGTTGGGAGAAACCCTGAACTACCCAGCGTGCCTTGTGACGAGCAAGCGATCCATCGAAGTGGAACTTGTGTTTAAAGATCCACTTACCGGTCACACCATTGGCACCAGGAGAACGAGGGACGAGACGCCAGGTCTCATTATCCATAAGGGCCTTATACTCATCGGCCATGGCTACGCGCCACTGAGGATCGGCTAGGGCTGAACGATGAGTCACCGGGATGGACGAGATGGTACAATGGACTACTAAGAGCCTATAGCGCTTGGTAGGGCGGAGGGACCCAGTTTATGATCGGGTAATCATATGAGAGGTGGAGGGGACAGTAGAGTTCGCAGGAGCCGATGGGAGCGTGAGTGGTGGGGTGGGGACGGGATGGGAAAGGGTGGCATCGGCTTGAGATCGGTGACTGTATGTTCGGGGAAAGGGCTGAACGAGGTCGGCCTGAGCCGATGGAGGAGGAGGGGCCGATGGGGGTTGGTGAGCCGATGGAGGTTGATGGGCCGATGGGGTTGGACGGTTCGATGGAGACGGAGCAGCCGATAGGGAGTGGCGAGTCGATGGAGGCTGAGGAACCGATGGAGTTGATGTATTCGATGGGAGTGAGACAATATCAGCTGGAGCTGATGGAGGTTGAGGAGCCGATAAGGGTGGTGAGGCCGATGAAGGTCCGATGTGAGTAGCATCGGAGTGGAGAGGAGTGGGATAGCTGTGCAAGAAGTCCTCAGGAGCGGTCGATGGGGAGACTGGAGGTGAGATTGATGGAGGGGACCGGGAGGGTACGGTGTTGGTTAGGAAAAAGTCGAGATCGCCAGACAAGGGTCCGGAAAAAAGTAAACCGAAGGGGAAGCAGGACTCGTCAAAGACGACATGGCGGGAGACGATGGTCCGGTGGGTGGAGAGATCGAGACATTGGTATCCCTTGTGGGATGAGGGATAGCCAAGAAAAATGTAGGCGGTGGAGCGGGGTGCAAGTTTGTGAGGAGTAGTGGCGATGAGATTGGGATAGCAGAGACACCCAAAAACGCGTAGGTGAGAGTAGTCGAGCTTCTTGTGGTACAAAAGGGTGTAGGGGACATTGTGGCGAATGGATGAGCAAGGGCACCGATTGATGAGGTAAGTCGCTGTGGTTAGTGTTTCAGTCTAGTAGGTTACGGGTAGGTGGGAATGAAGTAGCATAGTGCGATTCATGTTGTTGAGTGTGTGAAGAAGGCATTCGACTTTGCCGTTTTGGGGAGAGGTGTAGGGATAGGAGAGGCGGAGATGAGTGCCACGGGAGGTAAGAAAGGTTTAGATGGTATGGTTGACAAACTCCGTACTGTTATCGGCCTGCATGACTTGAATAGAGAGGTTGAATTAGGTGAAGACATAGTTGGTAAAGTTGATGAGTTCGGAGGCGACCTCAGATCTGTTGGTTAGTGGAAAAGTCTAGCAATAGTGTGTATAGTCATCGAGTATTGCGAGATAGTACTGATTATCGAATACACTCTTAACTGGAGAAGTTTACACATCACAGTGTATTAATTCAAAAGGTCATAAGGTACAAGACATAGAATTTGAGAAAGGCAGCTGCACGTGTTTACCAAGTTAACAAGAGTGGCCGACAGTGGAGCTGTTGTGGTTACACGTGATGGAGGCGCTACGACGGAGATTGGCGACAGCGTCGAGGCTAGGGTGACCAAGATGAAGATGCCATAGGTTGGTGGAGATGGCGATGCCGGCGTAGAGAGTGGACGGCGTAGAGAGTGGACGGCGTAGTGGAGATGGTGTAAAGATCGTCGCTGCTATTGCATCGAAGTATCTTGCGCCGAGTCAAGATATCCTTCACAGAGAAACTAGAAACGTCAAATTCAATTGAACAATTATTATCTCTTATGAATTGGCGAACAAATACTAGGTTGTGAATGAGGGAGGGGACGATGAGAACATTACGAAGTGGAAAATTGGTTGTGAGTGTAGACAGGAGGGAGTCACCACGGTATTTGATAGAGAGAGAGAGTGTCCATTGCCAATGGTGATGAAATAGAAGGAGGAGGGATGGCGAGAGAGTAGTATACCGTCCGATGACGCCATATGGGATAACGTACCAAAGTCTAGCACCTAAGGGTGCTGGGGTTGGAGCGTCATCTGATTAAGGGCAACGACGAGGCCAGCCTGGTTCCACAAGGGAACTGACTGGGTGGGTGATGATGGTAGGGTCGGCTGAGACGGTAGGGTGGGAGCCGATGCTAGGTGGGCCTGAGGATGGGCGCCGAGAAGCCCTAGTTGCCAGCCGATGGGACTGCGTAGTTGAGGTTGGGGTGCCCAGGGATTGTAGCAAAGCCACGAACCTATGGGACTGGCAGACGGGGTAGGGACTGAAGCAGGGCACGGTTGCATCGGACCGCTCCAGATCTTGCCCTTGGCTTTGCCGTTGCCACCGGTGCGGGCTTTGTTGCCATGGCTAAAACCATGGCTACCAGAGGTACGAGAGGTGGCAGCAGCACACGGTGGTCAGTAGCCGATGGAGTTGGAGCAGCCATGATCGGCTGCGGTGAGGAGAGCAGTATAGGCCACAGTCTTCTCGTCGTTGGTCAGGCGTAGTTCTTTGAGAACTAGTATGTCATGGGCCCAACCGAACGTGGGAAGAGGTGTGGAGTTGACGATGTCATTGGCGGTGTTTGAGAAGCGGGGGTTAAGTTCTCGCAAGAGGGCAAGGATGAGTTGTGAGTCGGCCACAGAGTGACTGACATCACGGAGGATGACAACCTTGACCTTTAGGCGTTGGCAGTACGAGGAGACAGATGAGTCTCCTTGTACCATAAAGTGGAATTCATTAAGGAGGAAGATGGCGCGTGGCTGTTTGTTAGCAAGGAAGATCTGCTCGATGGCCACCTAGAGATCCCGGACGGTTGGGTCGGTGTCGTCCATTGCGAGGTTGAGAACGGAGTCATCGACCGAGCCACGCAACCAGCTGCGCACGCAACACTCAGCGATGTCCCACTGGGGATCATCGGGTCGAGGTGGAGCGGAGCCATCGATGTGAGAGCGAAGGCCGAACTTTTCACATAGGGATTTAAAGAAAAATACCCACTTAAAATAGTTGGCATTGAGGTCAAGAGAGATGGGAACGTGAGATTTCACATTGATGGTGGCATAAGGTGGTGAGAAGATCGGTGAAGTGGTGCCCGAGTTATAGTCAGGAGCGCCGACGGCCGGAAGGGATCCGACGACTGGAAGAGTGTCAGAACTAAGAGTCGACTCGGTGGTTATGACGAGAGAATAACGAAGCGCGATAAGCTAATGAGGGTAGTGAGTCGATGAGGAGAGTGGTTGGCCGATGGGAGTAGGTGGAGGAGTAGTTGAGTGAGGAGTGGATGGCAGAGTAGATAGATCACGAGTGTGAGAGAGTAGGTGGATCACGGGCGTGAGAAGGTTCACGTCCGTGAAGGGAGGTTTCACGTCCGTGGACCCGTGGATGCAACGGAGTGGGGCGGACACGAAAAATCAGAGAAGGCGCGGACGTGAAGAAAGGAGGTTCACGTTCGGGAAGCAGAAATTCATGTTCGTGGACATGTGGACACGTCGGAGTGGTTCGGACGCGAGTGGGGAAGTTTCGTGTCCGGGAGCAGGTGAGCGTGTCGGAAAAAAGGGGAACCGAGAGAGTTTCAACCAATGGAAGGCGGATAGGTCCAGCCGATGGAGATGATGAGCGCAGAGTTGCGTCGGCGTCGGAGGAGGAGAAGATGCGCATGGAGGCCGTCTCCTTGTCACGTGGTGAAAAAAGGGGGGCGAGAGGGCGGTGGAGGAGGAGAAAGCCGTCTGCAAAGGAGACAGGGAGGAGAGAACCGAGATGAGAAGGCAGAGGAGAAATACCGAGAGAGAAGGTCTGCAACGGGAAGGAAGCATCGGCTCATCGGCGAGAGGATGCTAACGCGCCAAAATGTTTAAATCCACTCTGATACCATGTAGAAATGTGGTATACAGTAAGACTAAGACTTCAACTCTATACAAGATAGATCGAATATATATATATATATAAAAGTTCTGTGGTCTAACACCTTTCACTATGCATGAATTTGAGACCTTTCATGGTACTTGATCATCTCATGACTTACTACTTTTGCATTCTATAAATGTGTATGAATCATATAAAACGAAAATCACAAATATAATGTGTATGGACTGTAACAAAAGAAAATACGAATATATGCAAGTGTGCAAGCCACTGGATCAAGTGAAATAAATGGTTAGGACATGGTGTATCAAACTTACAGTTATTATACCAAATTGTAAACATTTGCGTTATATTTTTGTATAGAAAATGTGATCACCATCACGACACCTTTGAAGTAGACTGCACTTCACCACGGTGTTATGTTGATCTCCTGTTCAACTGCATGTTTGACTTTGCAAAGGTGCATCTCCCTGTTTGGGTTTGCTATTATTTGCTGCGTTGACATCCATTTATAGCCAGAAAAAGGATGTTTGTTTTTTTGCTATTTAGCGTCAACAGGGCATTTTTATGTCATGCATACTCCAATATGTTTCTGTTTATAAGGAATTTAAGAACTCAGATGGCAACACAGATTGTGCCTGGTCCCCTTTCAATATATAAGCAGGGCATTGTGGCATTTGGATTGGTCTACAAACACATCTTGTGTATTTTTTTTTAATCTCCAGTAAGGATCAAGCTCAATATGTAAGCGATTGCTGATTTCTGTAAAGATCAGTCGTTCCCATTTATCTACACTAAGTTTGTAAGCTTTTGTTTGGTGGTTGCTGTTTTTTTGTAAATGCTTCTTTAATGACTGGTCATCTATATATATTTCTAGCGATTCTACAAGTAAATAGTACACTGTCAGCATGAATCATCAAGTAACAAAAGTAGAGAAAATTCAATCCTGGTGTTACAAGCCATGAAACTTAGGACCATGAGAATAATGACCTTCCAGAGGGCACTTGCAATGCTTCTGCAACTCAATGTACTTTTCCATGTCAAAGCTATGCTTGGCACAAAGCTTTCTGTGTCTTGACAAGAACAGCCTCTCCATGAAGTCTTGATACGTCGGATCCCTTGAGGTAATGAGGAAATAGGCGTAACCGATGAGCAATCCTGATGCTGTTGTGAAGAATGCAATTGGCTCCATCACATCCCATGAGAACTCCCAGAAAGTAAGACGGAAGAAGAGCCCAACTTGGCACATGAAGAAACCTAGTCCAGACCACAGGATGCGCCGGACTTGCTTCTGCGCCAACTTGTCGATCTCTTCCTTCTTCTCCTGCAGCTGCTTCAGTTCTTCTTTTCTTGAATCATTGTCTGGTGAGAGTGCGAGTGGAACAGCTCTTCTAACAAGGTCAACCACCTAAAATTTGTATACAATAAAAGAAGCTTCAGTTTAAGAGCACAACTGTCATTTAGTTCTAAAAATCGATCAGGCCATTAGACACAAATATCACTTGTCTTTTGTGAAAAGCAAAAACTCCCCTTGCCCCCTCCCAGAAATGAACAAAAATGAAAAAGGAATCGGGAGAAATGATCACAAAATGATGACGTACTATGTATTACGATAAGCTTTAAGCTTTGGTGGATGTAGTGTCCATAACTCATGGAATAAAGTTACAAAATTTATCAAGGTTGGATGCTGAGATATTGGTTTTACCACATTATGAATAGTCATAGCCCCTTCTCCTTTCTACTGTTTCGGTTAAAATATTGTCTTGATCCAATACTTCATGCGCCGCATGAATAGGAACTAACTTTGAACAAAATTGCATTTGTGGTTTTTGTGTTCATATCCGATTCGATCAACATGAATTGTTCATGTCCATTTCGATCCTCCATTTCAGGAACACTACTAACATTGCAGGCCAGCAAAAAATTGGGGACAATATAGGAGCATCTGAATCTCAAAGTGACCCAAATTCTAAAAACAATTACAACAGTGGTCGCCAGTCGCTACAGAAGTAAAACTCTCTTGACACACAAGTCACTCATTTGGGACAAATCAAAAGGGGCCATTCGAATCGGAATCCAAATCGCCATGAAAGCAACCTCGTGTAGCTTCTAAAGGGAGGCGCAAATCAAGAATTGAACCTTGCAAGTGTAAGAAGAATGGGGCTATTTGGGAGAAATGTCACCTTCTCGGGGTGGAGGTAGGCCTTGTCCCGGAACAGCAGCACGACGCCGGCCTCGTCCATGGCTAGGGCGAGCGCCTCCGCGTCACGGCGCGTGCGCGCCGCGCCCGCCTCGACGCAGGCGTCCAGGAGCTCGCCGTACCCGACCACCTCCTCCCTCCCGTCCCTCAGCCGTCGCTTGAGCGCCTCCACGCCCACCAGACGCACCAGCCGCCGCGCCTCCGCCGCCGTCACCTCCGCACCCGCTTCCGCGGGCCGCGACGCCGGCGGAGGCGGAGGCGGAGAGAAGAGGCGCACGTGGCGGAGCGCGCAGGCCGCTCCGGTGGCGGCGGCCGGAGACGGAGGCTGCGCGGCGCGGCGGAGGAGGAGGTGGGAGGCGGCCGCGCGCCACATGGTGGTTGGAGAATGAGGCCGGCGACGGCGTGCGGAGGCGCTCGGTGGTGGTAGACTTGGTAGTAATGGCCCCCCTTCCTTTCCTTTTCAGTTTTTTCCCCTTTTTTCTACGTGTTACTAGTAAAATCTTGACCTTTTTCCTTTTTTTTTTTACTTTTTTCATGAATCAGGATCTCACCATCAGCAACGTGCTGTGATCTTGTCTTTGTAATCCGATGACCTGGGATCAAGGACAAGAATCAAGAAATGGATGTGCAGTTAATTGTGTGGTGCTGTCCATTCTTGCGAGGTTGCCTAGAAAATTCCAATGTGCAAATACATCACCAAAGGTAATTCGACTCGACTTATGGTGGGGCTAAACAAGACTTTTCTTTGGTGAAAGCCGGCACCGTGTGCTACCAACTAAATTGGTGTCTGGTCATCCTTTCGCATCTTCCTGCCATGTGTGTATTTACAGCTTACATTATAAATAAATATTATAAAGCTATAGCTTATTACGTATTTAACACTAAATTTATCATAAAACTATAAATTTCTATAACACTTTAATTAAAAATATCCAAGTTTTATGATTAAATTGAAACTAAACCTATATTATAATAATTTTGTTATTAAATCCTTTACCATATTTAGCCTATAGATTTATAAAAAAACTAGGTGTTAAATTTATAGTTTTACGATATTTTAATATCGATTTTTTAAATAATTTTTATAAGCAAATGGTTAGAAAAATAATAATCAAACATGTACTCTAGAAATATGGATGTAACATTAAGTAAAAAAAGATCAAAGGGAGTAAAACATTTCAACATACCAATGAAATTGAGTTTATGATAATAATTTGATGACACAAATGAATAAACTAAATTTAAAAGTTGATTTAAAAAAGTTTTTTGAAAATGCCAACGAAGAAAGTTTATCGTAAATTTGTACTTTTTACGATAGTTTGGTCAAGGAAATTTGTTCTCACTTGTTGATCTTCTCAAACTGGACATAAGGCCTAGATCATTTCGGCCTGGACAAAATTATATGCCTTGTGACCCAGCCTAACACGAGTCGTTAAACTTCCTCTGCAAGTGAGCTCACTAAATGAAGCAAGCGTAAGAGCGGGCCTGGATATGGCAAAACGGCCCAGCTTAATTACTAGCAACTGTGAGTTACTGGACTTCTCTTACTTGTTTCCTTCACTTCTATTCCAGTTTTTAATTTTAACGCATCTCACATACATTCTCATGGCTATCAGTGATTCATGGGTGTGTGTACACGCAGGGGTTAGCTTGAGTAGTTCACTTTTGATGAAGTGTGAATTCAGTCAGAATGGTCAATAAAAATGCATGTGTGACTGCAAGCCTTGACCATATGCAGTTGTTAGCGAATTCCACTGACACTGCAGGTATTTTCCTTCTACGGCTCATCAGCTAAAAGCTGTATCGAATGTAATTTCCGTTTTTCAAGCTTGCATAGTTACTGCGAAATACTAGCATGAATGTCACGTTGCCAGATCAGCAGATAGCACAGTACGGAAAGGCATGGCAGGAGAGACAGGCCGGCCAATTCATCGCCAACTGCTGGGCAGGCAGGCAAGGGTAGAAGAAGGCAGTTGCTACCAAAATGAAATGCCTTCACCCAACTCCTCTGAATTCTACTCATCATTTCCCCCCCAGTAAATATATGTTGCTACCAGGTCACAGACGGACAACAGAATTGAAACAAGAAAGCCCGTAGTTCCACACATCACATGACACCTGATCAAGGAAATGTAGTCCAATCCAGCATTCAGGTCAACAATGTAAGATCAATGCCATTAAAAAAATGAGCTCACCATCTTGTGGACTGAAAACTGTCAAAACTTGAGGATCGCTACAAATTAATAGCGACCCGAAGCAGGGGGCTTTATGCAAAATGTTGTCGACTGCGGCCTCGTAGCCGTTGGATTGCCCACCGTCTCCTCTACCAATCCAATCCCTTCCAACGCCGCCTCGCCGTCGCTGTCGCGGTCGCGCGCTGTGATGGTCGTTTGTCTATCGGTCCATGGCTCTCGTGAGCCCCTCCGCCTTGGCGCACGCATCCCAATGAAAACCACCCTGTGCCGTCCATCCCTCAACCGCTGCTGCTTCAACCTGGCCGCCGAAGGATGCACGCAGTGGCGATGGCTGGGCAGGCAGCGTGTCATTTTCTTGCGCAAGTGAGCATCAGCTCAGCAATGGCGATATGGCCCAGCTACGATTGTCATCGACTGTAAGTTCTGCTGATCATCTCATCAACTGTACTTTTTTTAATAAATAATGGAGATGTATTATATCCTCGCTCTCTGCCATAAGTAAGTGATGGGATAAACCCTCAGCTATTCAAAGAAAAACAAAGATCGTAATAGATTGTAATAAATAAATCTACATATATTATATTATCTATAGCGGAATAAAAACTTGCATCGTATTTGATTCTCCTATCGTAACATTATAGACTAATATTAGAGTCAACCAACAAGATAATTTTTATTAAAAGCGTTATCATTTTGGCAACAACCTAATTAACCAACGATCAACTGTACTAAATGGGTACTGATAGTGAGTGATCTTTCACGCTTGACAAATAGTGTAGTATTAGCAATAACCAAAGTCTCTCGTTGCCAAATCAGCAGGGAACCCTAGGCAGAGCAGACTGTAAGAGACGTGTATTGCAGCGTTCTGCTTCTGCAGAAACGGCACGCTGAGCGCACAATAACTCCTACGGTACACTTCAATATACCAGGGCCAATTTTATTACCAGCCTCTCTGGTTGGTACATAAGCCAGTTAGTTACAAACCAAAATGAATGCATTCACCCACTCTGAATCCTGCTCATCCTTTCCTTTCCGCCATTAATAATGCTACCAACAAACAAACGATCAGACAACACAAAGAGGAAGAAAGCCACACAGTTCCATTCCACATTTTCCCCCATATGATATGATACTCATATGACAGACACTTCATCAAGGCAATGCAGTACGCCAACACCCCAGGTCTACAGCCCGTTCTTTTCAAATTAATATCTCGATTTTTATTAGCATGTTTTTAAACGGTTAAATAAAGAGTGTATTTTATATGAAATTTTTTTTATATAAAAGTTGTTTTAAAATATTAAATAAATCTATCTTTTAAGTTTATAATAATTAAAACTCAATTAATCGCATACAAATAATTTTTTTCTCGTTTTATATGCAGAATTAAGGAACAGTGCTACAGTGTAATAAGCCAGGACAGGTATTTTTACTTGGCTGCTTGCTCTCACTCTCTCACAAGCACACACATCACATTCCCACAGTGTGCAATTTGATTTGGTTTGTTGCTCCATGATTGGGGAATATTCAGGACCATTGCACTGCATGTTCCTTTGGCCACTCATGCAAATCACCATATCCCCATTTAATTCATTCTAAGCAACTCAATCAGCAACTATATTTGTTTCAGAAGAAATGCTCAACCGATAATCACTGTAGCCTCTTCTGGCAAAGAGTCCTTGCAAATTACCCTTTGTAACTACAAGCATCAAGGAGTAGAGGCAAGTTAACCGTCACATCGGGAGAAGAACACCAAACACAAAGAAAGAGTCCTTTCCTGCGATTGGATTGAAGATGTTCAACAACCACTTCCTGACTATAGCTACTAGCAAGCCCTTTTCTGCAACTCCAAGGCTGCACTGCACTGCACAAGCCAAGGGTTTAGAGAGGTTAGTGTCTTTCCAAGCTGACTTCGTGCCAGTAGCTGCCCACACTAGCACAAGAGAACAAGAGACCACAGGGCACGGCCTCTCCCTGCTGCTAGAAAAGGACTACCCTTTCTCCTTGGGGCCAATGCTGGGCCCTGGCGACAAGAAAAGATTCGGCCCTTGCCCCTTGGACCCTTGAAGCCATGGAGGAGGAGAGAGAACATGAGTAGAGAGAGAGAGAGAGAGAAGGCTTTTGTAGTAGTAGCAGTTGAGGAAAGAAGCCCTGCATCACCCCATCATGGCAACTTGGCAAGCAGGCAAAGTCTAGTAAAGCATTGGGAAACAAATTTATAGCCTGCCTTCTCTCCCCACTCTGCTCCCCAATCGCAACAATCCAACATCTCTTCTCACTTGAACTCCTTAATTAGTGTAGTAGTGTCAGAAAGAAGCAAGTGATTCATTAGAGGATAATTGCATCAGGTGGGTCTATGTTCCAACCCTTGATTGAAAGTGATGTCTTGCTTCAAGATTGCCACATTGGCACATAACAACTTTGGAAATGTGACTAGGAAGCTATTACTACTTCTAATAGTGCAATACGGCAATGGTTCGTTGGAAATGCAGGTGCCCGGTGCCAAAAACTGACACTCTTTAGCAAAGTAAACGAAGTATCAATGTGTAGTAATCCGGCAGTGAATAAACAGCAATCATTCAGACATACTATTTTGCATAAAGTGGTAGGCCGACAAATGGTAGACGGCCAATATTAGAGGGGGGAAAAAGAATTTAAACTACTAGGAATGTTACGAACTGAAGGCAAATCCCAAACAAAACATTCATGATTATATTATAATGAAAAATATGCAAGACAATGACATCCAGGTAAATAATGCCCAAGAAGCCAGTTTGGCTTAGGTTAGCCAGGAACCAAAAACAAATAGCAAAACTAGTGGAGTGGGATTTCTTGATGGGGAAGGTCAAATAACAAAATCCCCAGAATCTCAATCGTGGAACGTGACCTTGGTGATAAAGAAACATGGAAACAAGCTGATCATACAACAGCTTATACTGGTCGAAATGTCCAGGAAGCAAGACTTTAAGAAGCTAATAACCATCATGGACGGAAAGGTGAAAATGATGTTTAAGTAATAAACCATGTAATCCAGTAGTTACCGGATACAGGAATAAATGAATTCTATATTAAGATCATTGTAATGCAAAAATGTCAGAACAGTGATATACCAATGTCTAAATGAGCAGTGTAGGTCAGTGATTTCAAATATTTCAGAAGAAAAGAATTAGCAGGATTTAGACGACATCAACTAAAACCACTAACATCCTGAATTTCAAGTACAACTCCTGTGCTACCCATCATTAGTTCATTGCTGATGCTTTGGCATTTATATGAACCCTCTAACTCATATTTTCTGGAGAAAATTAGGAACACTAACTTAAATGCACATGTAAATTCTCACAGTAGATGAACACTAACAATACTACTCAGTGATCATTGACAAGGCCAAACTATCAAGAATCTAATTGAATTCACCAACCACCAGATATTTCATGTTGTGATCAACAACCATCTCTCTAATGTCAGTAAGGATCATTATGCGTGTTCCCCCAAAAATGTCAGCAAGGATTAAGAAACACCATAAAAATGCAAAAATAAACTAAATTGGCCAGAATGGTTAAGTGGAGCATGAACCAAATAAAAGCTAAAGAAAGCTAAGCTGAACATTAATAACTACCACTGTGTGGAGATCTGGAAATTAGTGATCAGAATTTTTTTCAATTTTTTTTCTTTTCTCAGAATTGACCAAATTGAGCAGCTAAAGAAGCAAAAGGACTAGGTAATGGCATCTAAGTAAGATCAAGTGATACTTGAGCTCTATAAATTCCCCCTCAATACTAACGGCCCGAAGCCTGAATTGGGCGCCACGCAGATGCAGTGAGAAGGCACAGATCCTTCCATCCAAGCTTCAGAGCACCATTCTCCTCAATAAGCGTGTACCCGTCGGAGGGGAACATCCCAAGCAGCAGCGTGGCCTGAGCAGCGGCACTGCCAGCAAGCGACGACACACGGAAGCCTGACTGCGCAAGCTTCTCACGCCAGCTCCCAAACTTAACATCCCCGGTGCGTGCTGGACCGCCCACGGCTAGCACATTGCGGATCTCCCGCGACAAGAGTTGTTGCTCCACAACATGCCGCTCCGGGCTGTCCTCGCCGTAACTCGCATCAAGCGAGTCGAACAATGCCGAATAGTAGTGGATGGCCTCCACAAAACGTGCCAGGAAGGAGCCTGAGTGGCTCAGATCCTGCTCCACCATTGTTACAACCTTTGGCGCCAACCTGATTTGTGGTCCACAGAGTCAAGATCAGTACATATATTTATTATGATTCTGTTCGACAAGAATGACTCAACCAGCAACAATAAGTTCTGAAGGACACCTAAATTAGTTGCCCTCGTGGTTTTTGCAAGTACGGCGGGACATATCTATTGCAGTCTATTAGAAAAGTTCAGCATGACTATGTATGTGATCTACTAGTATGAACAGATTAGTACTACTGCTTAGTGGCAGCCATTTCAATTTAATAATCAACATTGGTGGCACTTAGAACTAGAAAGCTGAGACCTTTTGGCATGAAAAGTTGGTCATGATGGTAAGAACTTTTAGCTCGTTCATAGTGATCCACAAACCAAATGGAGGCGATATCTTTCCCACTTCTCGGATCACCAAAGACCATGGAGAAGCTTGATACCGCAGGAGCAATAGAAAGTTGCAACCTTTTTAAGCCCAAAAAGTTGGCCATAATGACACACTTTTAGGGCTCCAAAACGCAATTTTTTACTATTACTTAATCCTATGGTGATCTAGGGTTAGTACTCCCGTTGATGTGTTGATGCCGTAGGTCACAATGTCAATGGGAAGTAGGGTGTAAAGTAGCCATGATTCCGGGGTCCGAGTTGACAAGGGAAGAAAGAAGAAAAACTCAAGGAAAGCAGACTGGTACTGCTGCTACGTAGAGTAGTGTACCTCTGGATGAGCCAGAGCGTGTTGGAGTCGGAGCCGGTGACATCGTAGAGCGAGTGGCGCAGCCAGTGGACGGCGACGGCCTCGCAACGCGTGACGCCCAGCTTCTCCGGGTCAAGATTCCCGGCCTTGTCAGCCACCGGGCAGAACTCGAACGGCAGCCCCAGCGTGTCGGCGAAGTCCGACAGCCGCTTCCCCGTCGCCTCCAGCGCCTCCATGGACGCGCCCAGCCCGGTGAGCTTCACCCTGGGCGGCCCGCCGGGGCGCGACGCCAGGATGTGGAACAGCCCCGGCCACTGGAGCCCCTGCATGATGTCGAGGTCGATGATGTGGACGCGCTCCTCCCGCTCGAACGCCTCCTGGATCGCCTGGTTCGCCGTGAAGTGGGAGAACTTGACGAACGGGCTGATGCCGTTGAACACCTGGAACGCCGCGGCGACGCGGCCGTGGAGACGCGCGGCGGCCGGGGACGGGTTGGGCAGCGGTGCGTACAGCCCCAGGCAGGAGCTGACGAGGCGCGCTGACATGGCCTCCGCGAAGTAGGCGGCGACGCGCTGCGTGGAGGTGCCGAACGGCGTGGCGAGCTCGGCGATCTCCAGCAGGGCGCGGTGCGCCTCGTCGAGGTTGTCCGCGTTCACCGACTCCGCGCACTGCAGCAGCAGCGTCAGCAGGTGGAGGCCCTCCTCGTCGCGCTGCTTCCGCCGCCGCTCCTCCTTCCTCTCCTTGGCGGCCGCAGCAGCCGCTGCTGCGGCGGCCGCGGCTGCGGCGGCGGTTTCCTCCGCGGAGGGGGGCTTGGGCGACTGCGGCGGGTTGGGCTCCTGCTCCTGACACTGAGGCTCGCGGCGCCGCTTGTCGGACTGCGGTGGCGGAGGAAGCACCGCGACCGATATGGGTGCGGGTGGCGCCGTGGCGACGGGAGGGAGGAGAGCAGGCTGGTGGGGAGGAGGCGGCGGTGGGGCGGGGTCGGAGGTGAGGAGGGAGCGGAGGCGGAGCTCGAGGATAGAAGCGAGGTCGGGGTTACATGGGCGGATGATCTCACGGACGTTGTGGATGAGCTGCGTGACGGAGACCGCGGCGCCGCTGCTGGCGATGATGTCGCGGATGATGCTGTCCACCCAGGCCGTGCTGGGCGGTCCTCCCTCCGCCGCCTGCTGCGCCGGCGCCGCGGCGAGGTCCATCTCCGTCTGCTGGTGCTGGAACGCCGGGAGCTGCGTGGGCAGAGCGGGGAGCTGCGCGCTGGCAGACGACGGCGGCGCGCCCGCCGCGGCCGCCGTGACGTCGGATAGGTCGCCGGTGACATGGCGTCGCGGCGGCGGCAGGTCCATGTCGGAGGCGGGGCGCTTGCGGACCATAGCGGCGACGGCCTGGTGTTGTTCCTGGTGGTCTAGGTGCTGGAGGTAGAGGAGGAGGTGGTGGTCGGAGGGGAGGGGAGGCAGCAAGGAGGAGGAGGAGGTGGTGGTGATGGCATGAGAGGAATAAGAGGAGTGGGTGGCGTTGGCGGAGGCGGAGGCGGAGGAGGACGAGGGGAAGAGGAGGAGGGAGGAGGAGCCCATCTAGAAACGCCAAGGGGAAGCAGCCGCGGGCATGGCGAGCGAACGGGCGCGCGCGGGAGGAAGGGAACAAGGTGAAAGCTTGCGCTGGAAAGATGGAATTTTTATGGATTTTGGTGCGGCGCCGGCGAGCAGGGGTGGATAACCAGCCCGGTCTGGCTCGACTCGTTAAGGCAGACAAACTAAAATGTTGACTAGGCTCGGCTTAGCGAGCTTGCTCAACTCGTTTAGCTCGTTCACAAAATAATTTAAAAAAATCATAAATAAAGCATATTCAAGTGGTAAACAAGCTTCTAAAGAAATAAAAAAATTAAATTAAATCCCAGATCATTAAAATTTAAAGAGCACTACAAATAAAAAAAATAAAATATGATTATACATCATCACAGATCATATAGCTTTAGTTAACCAACTTAATCTATTATTCTATTACATCCAAACTTTTCAGCAGTCCTCCATATTCCATAATATCATTCATATGTAGGAATTATGCTTTATGAAATATAGAAAACATAGAGACGTAGTACATCCATCCCAAAATATTATATGATCTGTAAACTTATATTATATTCTTACACATTACACATAAAAACAAAAACAAAAGCTCTTTCAAGTTACCGCTACTTAGTCTAGACAGCCACCTAAAATTTCGTCATCACAAAATGTCTTAACAACCACCCAAACATCTAGCGGTCCTAAATTAGATAAGCCATTAGTACAAAGCACCTCCTTAATTAGAGTAGCCAGCATAAGATTGCTTTTATTAGTCACAAGCTAATAATTGCAAATAAAAAATCCACAATTGAACATGTACAAAAATTCCATTTAAAGACATCATTTATAAAATCAATAACTAGATTATGACATTAAGTGTAATACTTAAAGACCCTTGTACTTCTATAAGAAAAGGATAAAGTGTAGATCAAATATGATAAAAATGAATAGATATTCAATCTATAAATTAGACTTTCTAGTGCAAATATGAAGTTTTGGCTTTTCAAATAGAAATCCTACATGAGCATACTTGTCTTTTAAGTGTACATATTTTTCAAATAGAAATCTTATAAAATGTTTTTTCTCTAGTCCTCTACTATACAAATAACATTCTCTAAAAATGGTATAGACACAACATTGTCTTCATCATCTTCTTCCGGGAAAAATTGCAAGTTCGACTTAAGATATAAAGCAATTATAAACTGATAAGGAAAGATAAAAGTGGTTGATATGAGAGAACATACCACAACCATTGGAGGTGTCTTATCATTTTGAGAACCATGTATCCAACTAGAAGTGCATATTAGTGCCTCAACCATAGATGGGCGCAAGGAATTTTGAGAATCATCAAACATGTTACCACTGCTATTAAAAGTTGCTTCAGATGATACACTAGACGCTGAAATAGTAAAAAATGTCACAATAGGGAACTTATGAGTATTCAACCTCCACCAATCAAGCAAAATAAAATTATTGTCTGCTAAAGGATGATTTGGTTCATCTATATAGATGAGTCATTTAGACTTAGATACATTTGCATAACTAGATTGCAAGAATGTTTGGAAATCACTTGAAATTGAAACTAAAGTTAATGAGCTACTTTTGTCAACAATTGAGGTGGATGCTTTAGCCCTCCTCTTTTTCTTATAGACTTCTCGAGATGATATGTCTTGTTAGCCATAGCAAAGAGTTCATCAATTTCTATACAAATGCTAATCTCCTCAACTTTACCACCTTCCACACCATACATTTGTTTGAAACATCAACTCAAAAACCTCATCTTGCACCTAAGATTAGGGATAGTGGCAATGATCATAAGGTTGTTCTTCTTAACCCAATATTTGTCAAACTTCTTCAACATAGCTTCACCCATATTCTTCAAAACCTTATCAATAGACTTACATGTAGCTAGCAATGTAATCTTCACAATCATAATGTTTGGATAAAAAACATTTGTTGTGGGGGTATGTAGATCCAAAAAAGACAATAGTTACTTCAGCAAGTGACTTCAATATTGGCTAAATTTTTTTAAAAAAAACCAATCAGCAAGCAAAGGCTACCATTGGTAATTACCATCCACATCAGCATATCCAATAAAAACCTCCTTGTAATCACTACAAGCAGAAATCATCTTATAGGTTGAACTCCATCTTGTTGGCACATCAAAATACAACCTTTTTCCAAAAGGCAATGCAATTTATTTACATATTTATCAGAATCTATGCATACGAGATGGAGACTTCTTAAGGTACCTATATGTCTCTCAAAGGTTTGCAAGCAAAGGTCCCAATGGTGCCAAGCCATCACTCTCTCTCAAATTCACTACATGCGAGCAACAACGGACATGAAAATACTTAGGCATGAACTGTGATGAACCAATACCAATAAACTTGTCTATTAATTTACCAATAGTATTATCATTTACAGAAGCATTGTTAAGCGTAATTGAGATAAGCTTATTCTCTCTATTCTATTCAGTTATGCACTCAAAGATTACCTAAGCTATCATAATCCCAGTGTGTGGTAGATCCAACTCAATAAAGTTCAGTACACGACACAACATTTTCCAATTTTGCATCTATGTAATGAGCAACCAACGTCATATAGCAAATGTTTTGATTTAAAATCCGTAAATTAGTTGTTAAGCTTACATGATCCACACTTTTAAGACTTTTCCCGAGTAGCTCTTTCTCTGTATTGTAAATATCCACACACTTTTTCCTAATAGTTTTCCTACTAATAAATTGGTATGTTGCATTCATGTACTTCATCAAAATATTAAACCAGAGGTGCTCTATCATCTTAAATAGATATTCATGGATAATTAGTATCTTAGCAATTATTTTACAAGTGGCCTCATAATCATATTTAGAAGGAATAGTGATGAGAGAGTCACTAGTCTTGTTAGGATTAAAGCCAAGCATAGCCTGAGCCTTTTGCTTGCCCATTTTGTTCAAATATACCATGCACTTCTATATATGGTGATTAAGAGTTGAAGCAGCACACCCTTTATTATAAGCAAAGAATCTATAGCAAAACATGCACTTAGCCTTCGTTTTAGTGACTCCTTTCTTTTTCTTTGATGGAACATCCACCACCTTGAAAAGTTTCCAACAATCTGATTGCTTCACTCTAGCCACACTCTTGGTAGGGGATATTGAAATACCTTTTTTTTCATTTTGCTTTACTCTTTGATCCTAGAGACCCAAACTTGCCCTCATCATTGGATCCCTCATCCACTTCCTTCTCTTGACTTGAGGAATTAACCAAGACATGTGACGATGTGTTGTTAGACAAAACAACTGCCATAGAAAATTCTTCATCTTTCAAGTCTGATCCCTATGGGCACAATTAAAATATCAAATTGGTATGCTACCACATAATGTATGGTTCAATCATTGACCAAATTAGGAAAAAATGTTGCAAATTGGAAAAAAAATTGAGTGCCACAGTTGACACTTACCTGATGTGAGGAGGTTTGTTGATTTGCTTAGGGTCTCGGTGGCTTTTGCATAGAAGCGAGGTGGCTAATGGGCATAGTCAGATAAAAGCGAGATGTTGTCAATGATTTCTTCCCCTTGCCACGGTTCTTGGACTCCATGCTTGCTGTTGCTGCCAACTGGCACTCTATGGAGTGCTGACATAGTGATGCAATGAGGGGAGCAAGGCGGTACAGGGAGGTGGCACAGGGATACAACTGCTCTAGGAGGTGGTGATGGTGCAGGGAGTAGTCACTACAACTATGAGGCCGTCTCCTTGCTAGAAGCTACCATGCATGGCTAGCCCCCTCACACTCGCATGGCCGTGGCAATGCAATGAGCCAGTGAGTATGCGTGGCTCCAGTGTTGCTAGGATTTGCTAGATAGATAATAGTGGAGTGGGTCAAATTACTAGGCCGTGTAAGCTGTGGGCCTAAGAAGCTAGGCCTGTACTAACGAGTTTAATGAGCCTAACAATTGGCTCACGAACCAGCTCGAAATTGGCTCGTTAGCTTAATGAGCAAAATAACTAGCTCTAATCATCTTGTTAATACTCTAAGCTCGAGTCGAGCTGAGCCAAGCCTAAAATGAGCTGATCTGAGCAATGAGTTTTCATCTTTTTTATCCACTCCTATTGGTGAGACGAGGGCACGAGGGGAGGTGGTGATGGAGTGGAGTAAAGAGGAAGAGGCCAAGGGGAGGAGACCAAGAGGATCAGCACAAAAAGGAAGAAGCTGGCAGTTAGGATAGGACAACAAGGAGATAAAGGGGTAATTTATGGGAGAAGAGAAGCAATGGCAAGCAGTGTAGTGGACTAGTAGTAGTGGATCATTTGCCCTTAGACTCTGTGTATCCTCTCTTTTTTGCTTTTTTATTCACCTTTCCCATGGTAGATTTCTCATACCAATGTTTGTACCAATAGTAAAGATGGTGTTTTAGAAAAACATGTAATAACGGTTATGTTAATAACATGTGTACAAGTTCCATCCTACATGTAAAAATGTTAGTTAAAAACTTGATAAAAACTCCAAACATCAATTGTGGCACTTCACTTTCCCAAACAATTATGTCTCCTTTGCAACAAAATAATTATAGAAAATTTTATAGGAAATAGATAGATTCCAAAAATTTGAGTAAACTCCTTGGTCCAAAAGAATATTAAAAAATGTTCATGTTTTCCCATACAACCCTCTCATCCTCTCCCCCAACAAACACAAAAATGACCAAAGGAAAAAGAACATATTTCTAAAAATAGATGATCCCAATATTATGCTAAATTATATTTATGAAACATGATACAAACAGGGATGTTAATATACGCACACGTAAACTTAGTCCTATCCCCATATCTTGATATTGACAAAGTTATCGTGGGTGTCTCACTGTCAACAAACACATCACCTATCACTGAAAAAATAGTTAGTCATAGATACGAGTACCCATCACTACTACAGAATCGGTCATCGGTGACCAGACATCTCTCACGAGTAAACACGACTCATCATAGATGACCCAAGGATGCCAAATCCTGCCTCCCTGAGGTTGGGGGATGCTAGATCTAACCATTCTTGATCTCATGGTGGCTTGATCCGGTATTGGATGTCATCTCTCCTACCTTAGAGCACCAGCATGGCTATGGGCATGGCGACAAAATTTGGGTGTAGCTCCAAAGCCTATTATCATTACAGCGACAGGAGACACAAGCCACAAGGGCCATGGTGGGGAAGGATGGGGAGGCTTTTGTGAAGAGGGGTGACAAGTTGATCCTCTAAGGGCTACTGTGGAGAAGGGAACAGTGTGATAGCTGTGTTGTGCAAGACATGTCGTGAAGGTTAGTGGCATGGTTCTTTAGTGTTCTTGTAGGGTAGTGGTGTGATTTGGGGTTTAGAAATCTAATGCGTGTTTTTGTGGCAAGGGTGGTAGTGTGATTTGGGGTTGTGGTGGATATGTGTAGGTTGATAGCGTGAGGAAGACAGTGGTGCTGCTTGAGACGATGCATGTGCTCGCCGACCTTGATTTGTCCATCAACAAGGCCTAGATGTTGTCGGACGGCAAGTGATTTGTGGGCTCCACACCTACATCAAGCAGGTTGGTGTCGTGGAGTTTTCTTACTAGTTATGTGGGCTTGCTAGAGTTGGTTTCTAATTGATTGGTTTCTTTGCACTTTGGGAACATGGAACGGGTTGGTGCGGCTAGCAACACTAGAGGGGCTGATTGGTAGAGCGCGGTTAATCAGTGGTCACCGTCCAATGCCATGACCATCCCAAGATGCTCTTCAACGTCGTCTTCCACAGCCCCATCGACACCACCGTTAACGAAGCACACCAATATCTTTGTTCTTAGAGATTTTTGTGTGTGATGAATACGATGGCAACTAGCAAGGCCAAAGAAATATTTGTTTTTTTCATCGGTATCTACATCGGTCATGAGTGTTATGAGTTAGGGCTAGGGCTCTTTTTTTGCTTTTTTTTGGGAGGACGATTTTCCACATGGGTAATTGGTTACAAGATACAACCTATCAAAAGTGTCTTATCAGTGGTGACAGGTGATGCACTCATCTTTGATGGATCATAGTATACAATCGTCACATATGTCTATCACCACTGACGTACCTTCACCTATTAAAGATGAGCTAAGTCATCAATAACTACTCATTTGTGATGAGAGGCTCATCCATTATAAATAAGGGACTCATCACAATTGACTAGTATGGTGTAGTGCACGCTGAGTCAAATGCTCGGACCCAAAACGAGTTCTCTATACTAAGAAGTCAGATCAAACCGAGATGGATAGGTTAAAAAAGAACCTAATGAGCTCCATTCTTATTATATTTTTGAACAAGCACTCGTCAAAAGCATGTAGTTCAGTGGTTGATAAAAAAAACTATACGCTAACGTCATAAATGTATTTACTGGTGTTATAGTGTGGCGATCACGATTAAATTCTAAGCAATTTAGTTATAGACAAGTCATTGGAGTCTCATATATAGCCCCGACGTCCCTAGTAGATAGATCCACGCCTGCGGAAGTTTAGAAAATCCTGCTTGGCTAATTCAAGGAAACAGTGTTATGCCGTAATAAAAGGTCTTATTTATTTATTTAGTACATCTAGTATAGTTTAGCAGGGATTTCCGTGTGATGCACCCGTCACAAAGCGCCAAATATTACCCCTTGACCATTGATGGAGTAGTTGAGCATGATGACCCTAGCAGCTACCAGTGTATATATATATATCTTTGACTACTGAAACTACTACTAGTGCTTTTAATTTGGATTGCACTCTAAGTTCTATGCGTGGCATGATCACAAGCATACGTACCCTAGACGATACGGATATTAGAAATTTGTCATGAGAATGCGTAGGAATTAAGTGAGGTTTGATTCTTTCACATTTCAAATTCTCACCGGAGCTTTTTTTTCTGGCCGGGGTCACAATCGATTCAACGGTGTTAAAAACTTCAATCGAATACGGTACTAAAATACGGAAAAGGAAGAAGAATATTACCGCTGAGAAGTAGTAGTATAAATCAGTGTACGGCCGTTATTGTAACGCTACATCTATGGTGTAGAAACTTAAGTAGAAAGTGGCTAAGGTAACGACTCCTTTTATTGCGCCTGACTGTTGTTGACCGGCACGACTTGGCTTGCGGAAAAACAAAGTTTGGGTATGCATGCATGTTTGGCACGCCGCGACATTTCTTCTTGTCCCAATAAAAAGGCTATGTGAAACGTTCTTGTCAACGAGTCCTTCGAGCATGGATGATCGATCGATGCATGGATCATTCGATATGTACCTTCTTGGGGTCGGCAGGCCGGAAAGATGTCCATCTCCATCTGTCCCTCCCGATGATAGAATTTTTTTCATTAAAACTAAGAGAAAGCCTAGCTAGCTGATGTAGAGCTACTAATTTGGTATTCCCACAGTCCCACCGATATAAACATTTCTAGCCTATAAAATTTGTCAACAAATTCTCTCCATTATTTCTTGTATTTATTTCTTAGTATTTTTCTAGCATGATCTTTCTCAATTAAATAAACTCTACCAAACTAGTTTTACCTTAAACTTAATCTCTGCTAAAATCCTAGAAATATTTATATTTGTGAACAGAGATGGTAATTAAATTATTGTAGGAATGATCAGTCAGTTTGTTTGGTTTCTTCAATTTGGTTAATTTCTTGAGTGTCTTGAAACATAGGCTTTTTTTAAAATGATAGTCAAATTAACGAGTGGAAAAAACAAACCACAGTTAATTTTGGTTTAGACCTAACTAACCATGAGGAGAGGTGTAGAGAACGCTGATAAAGCAAGACGAGAATGGTATCTAGCGATGGAGGCCTTTGCAGTGTCATCGGTGAAGGGAGACATCGACGGAACTAGAGTTAACACTATGCGAACATAGTTGATGATACGGGTCATTGAGGAGGGAGCTAGTGGTGATGGAGGAATGGGGAATGGCACATGCGACAAAGGTCAGGGTGACCAAAGAAGAGAGCAGGACTAAAGGTGCGATGGCGAAAAGTGAAGCTGATGAATTGGCGAGGCCACAAGATGCAGGACACCTATGCTGTGCCTTATAAGCCTTGAAGAGTTATGATACTAGAGTTAGATGTCTTAAGAATTATGTTATAACTTCATCGACCTAGCTTGTTTGCTTTGGTTTGCTTAAATTTCACTTGCTAAAGGTCGAACTAAACACTGGAGACAAAAAAAAAAAGGGAAGAAACTGGCCTTACAAATTGGTTTGGTGCTGTACGGTCTTTGGTTAATTTGTCCCTACCCCAAATCAAATGAGCCTCTTCTTTACCAATATTTCAGCTTCCTATCACGACACTTACTATTTCCCTCCACTACTTGCATTAGCACTATACCATCTTAAAAAACATTAGTATTTCAGCTTGATTAATTAAAAGAACTGTTTTTGAGCTCATCATTTCAAAAATATAGATCAAAAAGTTTTTTTTCTAATTAAGATGCACATTTTATTTCAATTTTTGTTAACACGTTTTTCAAATTGTTAAACGATGCGTCTCGTGTAAAAAATTAGTTGTTTTAAAATATCAAATATATTTATTTTTTATGTTTATAATAATTAAAAATTAATTAATCATATGATAATAGCTTTTTTTATTTTACGTGTCATGACTTTATTTCCAAAAACACATATGGGGTAAAGGCATATTGTTACGTTCTTTTCAAAATCTTGTATAACTATTTCTGTTGTATTTGAGAAGTAAAGGCAGATAGAAGGCCAACTCGCGGAGTTAACTCCCAAACTAGTCAAGGCAACCGCCTAGGCTCCGATGCTGGTATCATGGTAGGAACACCTAAAATGCATGTATATAGCTAGTAACTAGGAAACACACTCTTCGTCCATCGCCCAGGTTTGACAACACTGCTAGCTCTGTCACTAGGACATCCCCTCCCTCGAAGGATAGAAAAACCACCTCCTGGTTAAATGCCTAACCAAAATACCAGAAGTCCAGAACCATAGTAACATTGCTCAGTTATTTCTCCGTTTCATGCAGGACAGGAGAGATTGAAAGGCTAGGTAATATGGTACGCATAACAAGGGATGGGGGTGTGGGGAAGATGGCAGTAGGTAGAGGGTGTGCTTTGTGCATTGGACCCCGGCAGGCAGGCTTTCTGGCACTGTCTTCTTCACTTGTCGATCCACTCCACGCGAGGATCGATCGATCATCGACATCGATGTATGTACGCATCTGTGGACTCGATCCTGTTTTCGGGGTGGAAAGTGTCTCTCCTTTTCTTGGTCCCTCCTGTCCAGTTCCTCGTCACTTGCTCTTGTTCCTTCTCGTTTTGCAGCCTCATCACCTGCTGCTTGCCTCGTGTCGTCTCGCTCTTCACATCCATCCAACGCATGAATAATACTCTTACCAATGACTCACGTGTACATTCAAAGCTTCAAGCCCCAACCACAAGCACCATGCATGAGCATGAACCATACGCATGCAGAGTTGCAGACATGCAGTTGCTCTAGCTATGATCCATTGATTAATGTCTTTTAGGAGTTTAGAGGAGTACTCAGCTCCCGTGTCGATCGATGACAACGGTAGGATCGATACGCAGCTGACCTTTTACTGCACTATTCGTTTGAATCCATATTAGCTGCTGCACAATAACATTGGCAGTGTTGCGTCGAGCCAATATTGGCTGCAATCGAGCTCGCTTATTCACTTCATTGGCTAGCTGCAAGCTGCTTCTTCCTGCGCTTCTGTGTACTGTTTATATGAGACAAACAAGCTGCTGCTGCCGCTGCCTGTTAACTGGCTGAAGTCACGCGCTCCTCGGCAAAATTTTTTTGCTTCCTAGCTACTGCCAATCCTGCTCAATTCCTTTGTAATTTTTTCCATAACAATTCTGTATGTTTGTATCACTCACCGCCGCTGATCACCTGGCTGAGCTCAACGACAGCAATGAATATCTTCACGATTCGCATACCAGTGCTGTCTCTGCTCATCAGTCATCAACTACAAATGCACCAAGTACACATAGTATGCAGTACTGCCAGTACAATACTGTAGTATGTTCATTCATTGAACAATACTGCTCGTGACTGTACAGTCTGCATCACCTACAAATGCCTCACTAACACAGAAAGCACGAGTAAATTGTGCTTGCTCTGCTTCTGTTCAGTATGGTACTCCAGCCTTTTATCTAAGGAAGTTACAGGCTTTAACAATTGTAACGCCCTACTGTGCAGTATAGCAGCCGGGTTAATTGGCTAGACAAGCTAATAAGGTATGATCAATTCGCGTCTCACTCGTCCTTGACTGTATCAACGAGGCACACACGGATGACTGATGCCTGCATACTCGTCTGTTCATTCAGTTGCAATGGCATGAGGTGATGTAGGATTAGGACGTGTTCCTGCTGCCTACTTCTTTAATAAGTAGTATAACAGTATACTAATTAAAGTAGCAGCAGCATGTATATTCAGGGGATCATAGGTCAACCATGAAACTGACGGTCGTAGCAGTAGCCATCACTCCAGATTGCAAAGTGTAGTGACCAGCTTTTAGCAACTTTCTAGCCATCTCGAGAACAAAATGGACGAAATCATGGAGAAAATCGAACTATTATAGAACAAAGTGGTGGGTCTCCAGGCACTACATTAACATCATACCACGTGCAACCGTTTTCTATGGCCAATACGTACACCTACCTATCTAGTCATCACAGGCATAAATTGCTTAACTGCAGTACACATTAAGACCATATAACTAATTTTTTTGGCAAATGGCAAAAGTGTATCATCGACGTCTATTTGCAATGTAATTTTATTCTCTATTATTAGACTCTCGTTTTGTGGATAACCATTGAAAATATTGGTTGTGGATCATAAATTCTGGAAGGGTCCGCAAAAAAATATTAATAGGTTTTTTTAGGGAGAAAATATTAGCCTTCAATCTGTGCTGTGAAGAACTTACTTAGAGAGCATTCCTTTGGAGAGGTTCAAACTTCTACCTCTGCTATATTTTTTATAAATTTTTTTATAGAAAAGTTGCTTAAAAAGTTATATTAACCTATTTTTAAATTTTTTTAGTTGATATTTAAATAATTACGTGCTAATAAGATGCACTATTTTGCGTAGCGCAGGGTCAGTTTCCCGATACCAGCTGAAATCAGCCTTAATTGCTTAACTAGGTCACTGCAATGCATACCCGATCCACAGTCGTGAGAGCTAGTAGCCTTTTTCTCTAAAACAAAAAGCAAGTAATCAGTAGCCTTTTAGGTGAGCATTTGACTCGCTCTAAAAAGCATCTGATATACTATGTCTACTGTTGTAATGGTGGAGTCCTCCACCCCACCACTTCTCACGTAAAAAAAACCACATTACTAAAAAAATCACAGCACCAAAAATACAAAATCAGTTCAACGGGATGGGAAGAGAAGAGGTGGGGATGAGTGGATAATCAAGCTATAGAGCCAGTTCAAGAGGACAGAGGTATCCGTGAGACGTGTTACTTTTCTTCCCATCCTAAAATATGCGCACTTAGGCACAGAACATTTTTGCACATACTAAAGATATATCTTTGTCACATAAAAAATGATATTTAAAGATTTATCATTGAAACTATTTCTAGATCATTGCGTTTATACGTTTCATTATAACATAATTAAAAAAGCTAACATCTTTTTTAAGCGCAGGCAAAAGGTTTGCCTTATTTCATTATTGATTTTTTTAAAAAACACTCATTATTGATCGAGAAGTAGTTAAAAACCAGAGTAAACACTAGCAAAAAAAGTATAGCAATCAAATACAAAGCTTAAGGATGTGTTTGGTTACCAACTACACTTAATCACCATATACCAATAAAAAGTTATCATATTTATCTAAGTTGAGACGATTAACTTCTTGTTAAAGAAAATCTTACCTTATTTTTTAAAAATCATTGACACACAGAATCTAATTTGTTAAAATGGAATCTTGTCACAACCCTGGCTTCAACCAAATAGTTATAAAGTTGATTAAATTTGTCTAAATGGTAAACTGTGGTGAAATGTGACCGGCAACTAAACAACCCTAAGTAAAAACATGAGAGAGTATATAGTAAGTAGAATTAGGAGACCAGCAATAATTAACCAGAGTTGATAAAATGCATATATTAGCCAGGTGATAGGTGTGTGTGGAATTGTGGATAGGAAACAAAGGGTGGATAATTATCTTGGGTAGGGATGGAAACGGCCGGCCGTGCTGGGTTACACTGGTACACAGTACATGGAAAAGCATAAAGAGCGAGTAAATGGGATCCAGCAATCAGCATATATACATGCATGTACGATCGTATCGATGAGAGCAAACAAACTTAGCTACGAAACAAACGACTCGATCACGAGACTATCCAGGGATGTATGCTTGACAAGCAATATAGTATAATATATGAAGAATTCAAGATTCCATGCGAAAATTCTGATGCAAATGCGAGGCTTGCATACATCAACAAATAATGCTGCTAGCACATGCAGATGTAGCAGGCACCAGATTTTAATCTGCCGATAAATAATAATTAATTTCGATCAATCAGCAAGCGAATGGCATGCAGCAACGGGCCGGGCATGGACCTTGATGACCCAAACAGGGATGGATATGGAGCTAGCTCAGCTGAGTGAGTGTGGCAAGCCGGCTTATTATCCTAACGAGCTAAAAACCTAGCTCGGCTACTTGTTTGTTAGCTCGAGCAATCTCGTTTAGCTCGCGAGCTAGGTCTGGACGGCACATCAGGCCCCTCTTCTCCACCAGCGCGGGTGAGCAGGAGGGGCAACTGGGCGGCGCAAGTGGATGGCGAGCAAGAGAACCGCGGGGCTGGCGGCATGCCGGCACGGGCCGGACCTCGTCGGAGCGAGGACTCGTTGGCGGCGTCAAAGCTCGTCGTCCTCCGTACCTCGCCGCCTTGGACGCCCAGATAGGAAAGAGAGGGACAGCAGGTAGCTGCGCCTTGGCGGGCCACCTGTCTACCGTCTCCGCTGTTGCCGAACTCCCTGGATGTCGTCCCTGCCCCGGCGGGCCACCGTCGCCTGGAACCATATCTAGGCTCCTGCTGCAGTCAGGACTCGACGTCCTCCCATCCCGCCGCCAGCACAAGCCGAGGGGGCCGCAGCCTGGTGACCATTTCTCCTGTTTCCCCGCCAGAGAACGCCAGCCCCTGTCTCCACCGACATGGCTGCTTCTCCACGGCCGCCGCCCCGTGGACCTCGTCGTCTACCGCCTCCTGCTCTCTGCCTTTGTACTCAGTAGTCACTGGCCTCTCAGCTTGGGAGGGAATAAGGTTGGCTGAAAAAAATTAAAAATAAAAGTAGCTGCACAATTTGGAGGGGTATAAGATTGGCACAGATGGGTTTTGTTGGGCTGCTAGTCTCCATTGGCAGCCTGCTATGCTGTATTGCTGGGCTCAAGCCGGCTCGTTGTCTCTAATGAGCTGAAACGTGAGCTTAGCTCGTTAAAAAAACGTAACAAAAAACACATCAAACCGAGCCGAATTAGCCACGAGCCGAGCGAGCTAATGAGCTGTGGCGTGATTATTTGCTCCAATGTCCTTATCCAATGTTATCACACTATGTTTTACTAATTTGCTTTTCCTCTCATTTTGATGCGTGCAAGCAGCTAGAGCTAGGCACATACGCTTCTCATGTATATGCAACAAGTGTATATCATATATATGGACAGAATGGCACCAGTGATCTCTGATGAAATGGTACGTAGCTGCTGCATGCATGACAGCATGCATGAGAGTATATAGAGATGCACTGTAAATCTGCAATGCAGCAGGGTGTGCGTAGGGCATTCGCTCATGCATCTGGACCACATCGATCAGCAAACCGGCGAAAATTACTTGTCCTTGAGCCGTTCACGTGACTTGAGATGGTTAGAAGTACGAGTATATTAGGGATATAATAGAAAAAAATTAAATAATAAATAATTGATGAGACATACAGTTCTTTATGAGTGTACCTATCTTAAAACAAAACTTGGATGGTAAAAATGTACTTACCCAGAAACGAGGAAGCAGATAGAAGTAACATTGCTACTGTACTGTATTAAAGCGATGGAAGGGAACAGCAGTCCAGATGTCAGTGGTCCCCCGGCCTCTGAATCTCATCGATCTCACGCATATATATGCCTGCGTACAGATATGGTCCCGGCCATTGCTTTGCTTGCTCTGCGCGCGTATCATTCATTTTCTAAGATAGACATTCCAACGTTGTATCAGCATACATACATATACACACACACATATATATATATATATGTATGTATATATATATATATATATATATATGCATATGCTGTTTCTTATTACAAAGTTTCCACATATATATCATTCATATCGATCGATATTCTATCATCTATGTACACTGCTTGGTGCTTGCATGCAGTATATATCTAGCTAGCCATGCCACTGGCTGCGATCCATCTAAGTTATATTTATGTTGTATAGATTATGCTATTCAAATTTATTTTAAAATATAAGAGATTTTATGATTGTAAGACAATACTTTATTCCTTACATACCTACTTTCATATCAATTTATTTCTCACCTATCCGCTTTTATATTGCTTTATTATCTTAAATACCACCTTCTGTACTATTATGTCTTTTTAATACTTCTTAATCTTTATAAAATGATATAATATCTTATATTATATTATAGAATGAAAGGATTGCATTTATATTGATTGATTGATGCATATATTGCTACTACTGAATATGCAGGTGACAATAAAATTTAATTACTCTCTCCTTTTTTATTTCTATCGCTCAACCTTTATCTCAAAGTAAAACTACTATTTTACCGACACCATCATATCAGCCAATCATAATCATTCTCTCTTTTTTTATTTTTTTAACTAATTATCATGTTTCTCTAATTATTTCTATCTACTTCCTTAATAATACATATATCAACTCTAAAAATATTTATACGTTACAACGGATGTACTATAGCTGAATTGATAATAGGCCCTGGATCAACGGACGTACTATAGGTCGTCAGAAAATGACATGAATGTCGATCTGAATAGCATGCACCATGGGTCCAGGTCGTCGACAGAATGCCGATTATTTCGGCCAGACAAGTAGTAAAAGCTCAAACTTGGGACTATATATGTATACAACTTAACTATCACATCCCTGTACTACCACTCGACACAACCCTGCTAGCAACTTGCATCATATCCAGCATGGATATCGATCGATGTATAGTAGTAGATTCATTTGTTGAAGGAAACATCCATCGGTAGTGCTATTACCGCAGTGTTAGTTCTGGCGTTTCATGCATGTCCCTTGATACACCAGTAATCACTACTAAAAATGATTATAAGAGAGGATGGTGAAATATTTTTTAGGTGGTCCTCCACCTATAAACCTTATCTAGACTTATAAAACATGGTTCATCTATAAAAAATTATTTTTACAGTGATATATTTTATATGTGGCTAACGTTGTGCGCCACCTATAAAAATGATCTTTTATAAGGAGATGGGAGCGAAAAATTTTCAAAGTCCTGCGCGTCAAACCCTAGTTTTACAAAGTCTCGATCACCTCTGCCCTTAAGTTTAGGTCAACATTGTTCTATCCCCGAGTGGCCCCTCTCCGTCACACACGTTCTTATCGCCGTCGCCACCTCCTCTTTAACTGGTCGTCATCGTGCCTGGCCTCCTCTCCCCCAACACTCATGGCCTCCTTTCCTCCGATGTCGGCCCTTGCTTATTGCCCCAATGCGCATCTCCTAATCTTCATTGTCCGCCGTTGCCACTGAGGAATCCAAGTACCTTACTAGGTACTTCATCATCAAGTATTCGTTGACAAGCATATACAGGTGGATCATATGCTCATATTTTAATTAAAAAATACATCATGTTATTAGCTAGCTAAACTAGTTAATTTTCTAAATAAGTTGAAATTACAAACAAAGTGTTTTCATAGTTTTGTACTAAAGTTTAAGCTTGTGCTCAAATTGGATGCTTGTGCTATATGTTTAGGTTATTACCTATCATAGCACCAAAGCACCAAACTAGTTTGCATGCTACCAATAAAACTACTCTTAGAAACAATGCAATGCATCTTTGCGATAATATTTTTTTATCTTACTATAATCTATATATTAAAATTAAGTTTTAATTGGATGGTAGAAATAAAGAAAAACTACGTCCAACTATTTATTTACTAATTTACTACTAGCTGTGCGCTGTGCAGACGTGTAGTTCGTGTATCTTACTATAATCTATTTTTAAAATTTAGGATAAATCTTATGTATGAATTATTCGTATAAAATATTTATAGACGTTTAATTATAGCTGGCTCTTTTACCTATCAATTATAATTGGTTTAACCCGTTTAAAAAGTATTTTTTGAAGCATTGAATAACACATTGCCATTTCGGCGTTCGGCACGAACCGCACGTCCGCACCTGGTTGATCAGATAGCTTAGCTTGTTGAAGCTAGTACAGCTCAGTCTCGTCACTCTTCTGTAGTGCAGACTGTTCCGGCCGGCATGCGTGTATAAATCCTGATCGATCGAAACATGCCAGTACTGTAATGGATATATATATGTTAGGTATGCACACAAAGCTCACGGTCATATATAGGCTCATAGCTAAGCTTCTTCTAGTCTGCTCTCCTGCACTTCACTGGACATCTACATATATTCAATCTCTGTCTCAACAATATAAGTATTTATATTTTGAAAACGAGCAGTAGCTCACATCAATCCGCATACCTATATTACATATGTAGTAATATATATATATAATGGCCATCTACACTTTTACTGTAGTAACACAGACGTGCTGTGCCTTCATCAGTTATCGACTAGTACGTACATACTGTTACTGCAGACCGACCGGCCCGTACGTGTCCAACAACATCCAGAGCATGGCAGTCGCGCGACTACCACTGTGCAAGCTGTGACACGTGCATACACACAAGTGTACCGGTCATTCACACCTGAACAGAGAGTCACTTCAACCCTAGCTTAGCTTGTAGTACACGTCTTACAACCTCCAGTCCTAGCCCCTGACTTGAGAATCCGTTGGCAGATGCATCGACGATCATTGCCAGCATCATGACCAGATTATTATCTATCCATATCTACCTCCCCTCCCCCACCCACCATCTTGGCCCTGTGCAATGAAATTAGTAGCTACTATTTCCTCAATTAAGTTATTTTATCACTTAATTTTTGTGTAAAAATTAAACTAATTCTTCACATCATCTCTTATCTCAACCAATTATAATTATTCTTTATTTAATTTCTTCACATATTATCTATAATGTGGGATCTAGGGTTTCTAACACTGCTGGCGTGAAGCGGCGTGGCGGCACGTCATTCATTTCCTAAACCTAGAGGGTTGATGTTAATCTATCTAAAGATCCATACACCTTCCCTCCCCTCCTGTAGGTTCGGGGAGAAGTAACATATAAGATCGAGAGCACGAGGTCCCGAGCCGACCACCCATAGGAACTAGCCCAGGCCCTATCTTATTGGGCTCTCGACGAGGTTCCCCAACTGGTTGCCCCTGAGCACCCATGACATGCGTGGCACCGCTGGGGCATTGTTCGGGGGCTGAGCCCTAACAATGCATTTAATACACGTGCAACGCAAGGGACGAGACAACCCATATCGCCTACCCATCAATGATCGGTGTGAACTGTCGGATGGTGTAGATTGTTAGGCGGCATGTTTGACTCCATGAAACCTGCCTAGCCCACTGTTTTTTACACAATATGTCTGATGCTAACAAGTAGGGTCATAAGGCGACAATTGTGGAGGATGACGCCTCCATTAAACCTCTTTGACGTGTGTGGACTACTTGAGGGCCGTGTGGCATGCATTCGTTCTTCGTCCACCCAGCTTTGCTCGAAAGGGGGACCACTGTGACAAGAAAAGCTATCAAGTTAAAGCGACACAAAGCCTAAAAGAAAACCTTCGCCGGTCAATCTAGCTACAGTTGATGACATGTATTTTTGGCCCTTTCCCTTAGATCGGTCACTATGGTACCTCCCACAAATATATAAGGGTAGGTCCAAGATCATGGAGAGGGGAAGGGAAGCGGGAAACATTCTTCCAACTTAAACCAAAACAAAAAAGAAGAGTGCACAATACACATGAGTAGGGTATTACGTATCTCAATGGCCCAAACATGTCTAAATCTTTGGTGTAAATCTTTGGTTTCAATTTCCTTCCCGTTAAGAGATGATTTTATGTTTTCTTCCCCTTGGCAAAACTCACAAAGGGATCTCATCGGATCCATGCTACTGGTGTTTATACATTGACATCTACATTCTCTTCTTCACCAATCATAACCTTCCTTCAATTATTTTCACCTACTTTCTTAATATGCATGCCTAACTCAAAAATACTTATATTTTAGAACAAAGGGAGTATTAGGTAATTTAGAGCCTGATCAAAACCTATATAGTTGGCCATCATTCATATATATCAAGATCGCCCTATATATACTATGGACCCATGAAATCTCTAGACCTTAAGCAAAACATATACTAGGGTCCTATTTGGAAAGCTTTTGACAGCTACAACAACTCCTAGAATTTCTAGCTCCCCAAATAGTTGTCATATTTTGACTTCACCTTCTTTAAAAGGAAATTTAGAAATGAACTAGTAAGTAACTAGAAACCGGTGAACCCTATTCTCACTGACTGCTTCTCTACCACCTCCAGCTTCTCCAACCAGTGCTAGGCCAAAAAGATACTATAGTTGGCCATCAAACTAGTGAGTGGTGCCACATGCTCACCCTTATGCTACACACCAGTGAGCCTAGGAGACTATGTACCCAAACTAGCCAAGCGCTAAATGGGTTTGGCTATGGTCCTATATATATCATTGTATTTTAAGGGTCTTATATAAAATACAATTCCTTCGGTCATAAATATTTTTAAAAACTCATAAATTTGTTTGGTTATGTAGTCTTATTCTAATATAAAATTCTAACCAAGATTTCATTCAATAAAAAATTGTATCCAAGATTATACTTCAAAGACCGTGAAAAAGACAAACATCAAAGTATTTTTATCAATGTATTACATAGTGGTATTAAACATTGCAGATGCATGAACCATGAACACATGCCGGTGTATGTTAATGGATTAATTTACTATAAATGACATGCTCACAAGCGTTGATTTATATATACATATATACATATATACATATATATGTATACATATATAATATACATAGATAAACATATACATACATATATATAAACATATTATATATATACACATACATATACTATAATCATTTACACCAAATTGATATAGAAGTATAAAAAGGTCATCAAAAATTATTTAAAAATTAGAGGACATTCAAATAATATGAGAAATCCTAATGAAATATTAGGAGAAAAATTCGATTATCTATAGTAAACCTGATCGTATAATTAAAAGAATTTAAACTCTCTCTATATAGTTGCAGGCTGGCAGGCAGCCATAGACATGAATTGAATAGTTAGCTGCTACACTGATCTGATGTGAACTGCGTGCCAGCGATGCTTGGTGTATATGCATCGTGTTCCCCTTGTCTGATGCTTGTCTACACCACCTTGATATGTGCTCTCGTCTGCAGCTTTGCCCTTGTATACTTCCTTGCCCATTGGAATAATATCGTCTTGCGCTCTGTGTATCATAGTGTACCTGCCTGCCACCATGTGGCACTGCGTGCTTCATGTCTCCACCTATGTGCATGGCATGTCTGTCTCTTCCTGCTCACGAGAGTTCGAATGTGAATCATAGATTAATTGCTCAGTTGGATTAGACAATTAATTAGTCTTAGATATGACTTTTGGAACATCTACCCTTATATATAAATATTATCATCTAAAAATATAAATATTATAATATTTGGGAAGTGTAGGCCAGCAATTTAATTTTAAAGTTTTTATGAAGATTAAAGAGATTGGTGAAATTAAATGAGTAATTGTTATGATTGGATGAGATGAGTAAATAGGTAAAGAAATTAAATAAGAGAGTTGTTATTGGTTTAGATAAGAAAATAGGTGTAGAAGTTGTTATATGTGTCAATTTGTCTTAGAAAAATGTCGTATATGGTTGACAAAAAACTGCTATGTGCATTTCATAAGTCCCCCTATATATATATATATATATATATATATATATATATATATATATATATGTATTTTAATCATGTCCATTAGATTAAGCTGTTGTGTCTTACAATCAACAAAACAAATCAAATATATGTACGAACCATATAACCTAACCATCAAACCTTGTGAACCATCTGTTATATATATAAAGGCAGAAATTTGTTGTTATATTTTTTATACCTGTAATTTATATGTGCTAGGGTGTGTTTGAAACGGATTATTCACTGGATTATTACCGTGAATTATCTAAAGATAAATCAAATATTTTGAGAAATAACTTAAGAAAATAAAATAGCTTTAGAATAAGTGGCCTAAATAAAAAAAGAAAAGTTTTTTAATGAGAACATATTTTTAGGGTGTGGAACAAATAATATACGATAATAATCCTATAAAATAACTAAAAAACCCTAAAACGATCAGATGTTTGATTTACAACATGCATTGCTCTTGTCTGCTGCTTTCTTTTCGATCTAGAGCCTGCCCAGCTTTCGATCCATCTATGGATCGATGAACCATCATATCTCATGATATCCAGTCACGAATATAAAGGCCGACCGGACCTGACTGCCTCCTATTATTCATTCCTTGCATATACTACATTCATTTTAAAATAAACTAACTTATATATATAAATTTAGATATAGTCTATATTTAGATTCTTATTTATTTTGGACAGGGGAGTTCTCTGTACAAGAAGTTATGATGCTGGTTTGATTAGTGGACTGACCGACATGGGTCGTGGATTATAACCAATTTTCCCATTGATCATGCATGCCGTCTCGTACATCGAATCCTTGACAAACACTTAATACTTAATTCTATGTACTCCTAGCTCATTAGTCATTACACAAAATTATACTTCCTTCGCTCAAAATACAACTTTTATGTATAAATTTAGATATAGTATATATTTAGATTTATGTAAGTGGATATAAGTACAGTGTACATATATGATTTTGGCATTAATTACCTTCCTAGGTAGCTAGCGTGCATGGTATTAATATAAAACCAACTGATCCAGGCTTTCCAGAGTCCTAATTTTATCAACATGAAAGGAGCTACACCCCGTACTTTCTCAGTGCCGGCAATTTAAGAATGAAAAAATGTGCATGTAGATTTCAGTGCTTGACTGAGTAGCTGATCTGAGAAAAAGATCGAGCTACATTGCAGGATTTGGTGACGAATTACGTACGCAGCGCGGTGCAGTCAGTTCAGCCCAGTACGTATTTGGAAGCCACCAACTTTGGTTCAAATTAGTCCATATCCGAAACTGTTCTGTTTTCTGCTTCGTATAGCAGGATAGCCCGCATATTGCTAGATTTATTATACTAATATTATATTAAAAATATCTAAATAATTGTTTATGCTATGGTATATTCAATCTGCTATTGGCACTGAGTTATACATCAGCGACATCATGTTCTTTCATGTTTGTTGACGTATTTATCCTGTGCTTTCCTCTATTTTTCTTACAGTTTGGGCAACTCAGCATTTTAGCTTCCTTACTAACCGCGTGACCTCCCAACTCCATCGTTGCTAGTATTGCCCCCATTTTAAGTGTTCTCTTCAAACGAAGGATTGGCAGAGGATTTTTTTGATTCAATTTCATTAGGATTTTTTCTATAAACTCATTTGATTCGTAGAAAATTGATAGAAAATTTTCCATAATATTGTATTCCTATGGCCAATTACATTTGAAAATAAGTAAGAGATTAGATCTATTAGAAACTTTCATTTGGTTTGCTTTTATATATTCATTCATAAGTTCACCAATATCTTTTTTTCTACTTTTTCTTTACTAATCATCGAATTGTTTTTATTTTAAGTTTGAATTTTCAACCTTAGACCAAAATGTAAATATGTGAATTATTGGATGTTAATTTGGTGATTAAAAGGTTATTTATATATATAAGAAAAGGATTGAGCATCGGGTTCAAATCATGGTGTCCATAACTATGTGCAATTTTAATAGGAATTTAATATGGCCTCCATCTTTTTTTGTGTGAGTTAGAGAACACATTCATATATATAAGTGTGGTGTATGTGCGCATATAGTGATGTATGCTATGAATATGTGTAGGATTTAGCTACCTACCTTAAAGTGATAAGAAGCCACAAGCTGACCATGAGAGAATAAAATATATACTGTGTGAGGATGGACTTTGCCTGTATCACATCTTTTCAGGATTATTCACCTGAATCAGATGCATAATCAGCAGGTAACAATGAGCGATCTAATCACACATGGTCTCACAGGAGCTAATCAACATGTCTAATTTTAAATATTTGATGTGATTTTTCTATATATTTGTTCAAAAATCTATCAAATGTAAATACAATGTAATTGTTTTGTGTAATTATATTGTAACTTTTATATGAGGGGATTTGTCACACCTCGATCCAACACCACCTTACGGACGGTGCTAGATAGGACATGGTGCGGAGGATACTGAACCATCCCATGTGGAAATGGTATTGCTGGCACAAATTCTAGAATTTCAAGTTTATACCTACGGTAATAAATAGAAATCATTGTAAGACTATCAAAGTCATATCTTATTTCAACATCAGGTAGACCTGGAGAAATAAACTTCAGGCAAAAATCAGTAATAGTAGAACTTAACACGACTAGCACCTAATTTACAGGCAATGGTTTAGGTTTAGAGATGAAACTAAAATATTTGACATTTTCAACATGAACTTGAGGAAGGATAAAAATATAACAATAAAATGAGAGTGAGTTCTTTCGTTTTTACAAGGCATTTAAAATGTGATTATGCAAGCTTAAAAAAAGCTAGGTTTATTTTACAAAACATTATTTTCAAAAATTTTTCTCAAAACTTCTAAGTATGGGTTTCTATAAACCAGTTGGAAGAAAACTCTCCATCTCTTTCCATCCACGAGTTGCTTTGCAACAACTCAAACGGAAAGGACAAAATATTAGTGTTTTTATTAGTTTCTTTTAACTTTCTAACTCCACTTATAAATATCTTCTCGCTATTCCATTTAGTTGAACCATTCCATATATGCCATATCGTTTTCCTTCCGAGTAACCTAGCATTTCTCACAACATCCCTTAATCTTCGGCTTCTCACTATCCATAGTCTTATAGCACTTTACTTCCTCTTAGAAAACCTACTCTATGATACCATTTTGATATATCAGATCACACAGATTTGTTTTAGACCACCCAGTTTATCCATCAGTCACCAAAATTGACTCTGGCAATGATTCTTATTCCACAAACACTTTTGGTGAAGCTTAGGTAAATAAATCTACATTAAGAGAATCACCGTACATTCGCTATTAACCGTGGACACCGCTGTTCAAACAGTTTAGTTAAACTTTGTAGAGATTGTATGCTTTACTTACACAACACAAGCTTTCCCCAAATATCCGTCAACACCATAGGCTCGTGACAAGACCTTTTCAAAGCTAACTCATGAAGATCCTATAACACATAGTTAGATCGAGTCCATAACCAAACATTAGCCGAAGGACATCCCATCGTCTACTTAGGAACACCTGTGATGTATCCTTCTCATGTCTGTCTGCCACAATCACTACTAAAGATTCAATCTTTCAAGACCCCAAAATCCCAAGCGGGCCGTTAGAAGGCCCGCCCATGATATGCTTGGTCCCGAGGGGAGGGACACAACCTGCCTATGGAGAGGTGGGCCTCTTCAGAACCCACCTATAAAAATGCCTCCTCTACTTGCTTATAATATTTTCACATGCGGCCCTTAGCTATCTGCTCATGATGATTCCTACACATATTTCTTCTATCATGAGCCTAGTTAATTCTAGTCCGAAATTTCTCTCCCTAAAACATATCAACAAAAATGGGGGGGTTTTGAACATAAAATTTTTGATGGAAGTTGCTATATAAGGTTAGATAATTGCATTCCTCCTTTATTTTGTTGTTTTTATTGAATTTTATGTGCCCAATGTAAAGAATTTAGTATTGTTAATAGTGGACGCATATGAGCTAGTTTTATAATATTTAGTTATGATATAGTAGTCATATGAGCAAATTTTAGTTGGGAATATTTGTTCAATGGTTGTTTTCATCTTTTGTAGGCTTCAAATAGATGGTGTATATATATATAGAGAGAGAGAGAGAGTTGACATATGTTATATTGACATATATATGTGGATAGGTAGATGTGGGGCAAATTATTTCTTTATGTTCTTAATTTAATCTCATGTTATTTGTCATATTTCTTAGAAATATAGATATATGTTTCATAAAATTTAAAGCTGAATTCTTTATTGTGTGTATTTAAGTTAAATTGTAGTAACACTAGTTAATATTAATTAATTACTTAATGTTGCATTAATTATGATGAGCTATATATATTTTCATGTTTTGTTTGAAATACCTCTCATTTAATTATATTCGGATCGTTTTATAGATGGAGATGATGTGGATTTACGATACGTCAAGAATTCATCCATCGTATATTTCAAAAGTTATATTTCAAAAGTATCTAAATTTATTGCAGATGCCAAGACACTTGCTTTGAGAAAGAATAAGAAGGAAATACATTGTCCCTACAATGATTGCAAGAATAAGAAAGTATAGATAAATCCTGATGTACTTAGGTCATACTTAGTAAAGCGTGGATTTTGTGGAAGATTACAAGGTTTGGTCTCATCATGGCGAAATCACCACTTCTCAAGGAGGCAATAATCATAGTATCAGGATGAAGGTTTTCATTGGATATGGTTGAAAAATTTACAATCGATGACACTGGCTATCATATGACAGACGAAGATGATCTTGTTTTGATGGATGATATTTATGGTTTTGACGCTGATGTTCATATGAAGGATATGTTGTGCCACACTAAATGAGAGGTGTTAATGGGTACAACAAAAGAATTAGACAATTTTGAGACAGGAGGTAGGGAAGGATCTTCTTAGATTGAAGGCCAACAACAGATGGTCCAATAGTAGTTTCAATGATTTGTATTGTCTATTAAGAAACTTGCTTCCAAAGTCTAACTTCTTGCGATCCAACACCTATCAAGTGAAGAAACTTATATGTTCATTGTTGCTACGTGTTCAAAAGATATATGCATGTGTGAATTACTATATACTATATTGCAATGAGTGCACAGCATTGATAGTTCCCCAACCTATGGGTCTAGTCAGTATGGAATGAGCAACAAGTGCCTAGATGGTGAGCTTCAAGACCTTGATTCATCGAGGCATAAAAACAAAAAAATTCCAGCCATGGCGATGTGGTACTTACTAGTGAAAGACCGCATGATGTGTCTTTTCTCAACCCCTAGGGATGTTGAACTTATTAGATGGCATAATGAGAAGTGCAAGACCAATGGGATGCTTCGACACCCCATTGATGCTCGGTAGTGGAAAATTTTTGATGCACTACATCCAGAATTTGCTCAGAACCCAAGAAATATAAGGTTTAAATTGAGCACGGATGGAATAAACCATTTTGATGACTTTAGAAGCTCACATAGCATTTGGCCAATGCTGGTGACCATGTACAACCTTTCCATATGGATTTGTCAGAATCGAAAGAATATTTTATTGACTATCCTTATACAAGACCCATATCAACCTGGCATCGACATAGATATTTTTCTTAAACCTATATTGGATAATATGGTAGTTCTATGGAAGGACAAAGTGAAGGTGTGGGATGAGTACCTTTAGGAATACTTCACTCTCCATGCTATTATATTCATTACTATCAATGACTATCCCTCAAACTTTTCTCTTTCGAGACAAATAAAAGGAAATTCTAGTTGTCTTATCTATTTTTATTACACATCATCTCTATATCTTGCATCATTATGCAAGTTAGTGTACATATGGCATCAACGGTTCTTGGGCCTAAGACATAGATATCATTTCATGGTAAAATATTTTGACATGATAGAAGAGCACGTTATTGCACCCAAAATCCGAAATGGTAAACTAGTATTTCAAATAATGGAGAATATTAAGATCATTTTTGAGAAGGGAAAGAAGAAGGGAGCAAAGCGGAAGAAAGCAGTGGAAGAAAACATAGTGACATTCAAGAAGTACTCAATCTTCCTCAAGTACTTACCATACTAGAAGGACTTTGAGATTCGTCATGTCATCGATGTCATACAACTTAAGAGCAATGTGTTTGATAGCACCATAGGCACTTTACTAGACATCTTGATTAAAACAAAGGATGTAAGTCACATAACAATCTAGTAAATTTGATCATGAGGAAAGAGTTTTATCCTAAGGAACTACCAAATAGAAAGACTGAGATTCCTCCTGCTAGCTACACCTTGATACTAAAAGAGAAGAACATATTGTGTAAATGCTTACATAGGGTGAGAGTGCATACTAGTTTTTCATCAAACATCACAAAGGTAGTCTCAATGAAATATTTGATCCTATCTAGCTATAATTCTTATAAGTATCATGTTATACTAATGGTGTTCCTCCCTATTGCTATAAGGCAATCAAACTAACTCATATTAAGGTTGATCCTATCAAGCTTGAGATGTATTTTCCTCCATCATTTTTTGATATAATGGCGCATCTAATGGTTCACATCATCCCTCAGATTATTGAATTTAATCCTTTGTACATACATCAAATGTGGGTATACAAACAATACATATCTATTATGAAGGGTTATGTATGGAATCATCCTCACCCAAAGGGATCGATGATAGTGGGATACACTATTGAAGAATTCGTTGAGTGCTATATAGATTACTTAAAAGATGCAAAAGACATTGGTTTACATATCCTTTGATGTCATGGAAGATTGTCTAGAAAGGCGATCATAGGAAAGAAAAGATTCTATGATGAGGATTACAAATCAGTTGAAGAGGCACACAATAGTATACTACAATAGCTCACGATAGTTGAGTCCTTTATTAATCAACACATAAATGAGATTAGAATCAACAGTGTCAAATGCTCAGCTAATTATATCATGAAAGAGCAAAAGTGTCGCTTCCCTCAACGGTTGAAGGACCAAAACTTACCGGATGGTGACTCTATAGAGGAGAAAAACTTTTAAAAAGTTGGTATCTAGCCCATCAAGTCTAGTCACCTTATAACAAGCGTATGACATTAATAGATACATTTTTTCTAAAAGTAAAGGACAAGATGAGCATGGCATAGAATAATGAAGTTCAAGTTTTGGTGATGGACACAACCAGTGGAAAGAACATATACTATGGGATCATAAATAAAATATGAAAACTTAAATATGGACTAAACATTCAGATCCTAGTGTTTCAATGCCAATGGGTAAAACACCCAAGAGGCATCTGCTTGGACAATTTTAGCCTAATGGTTGTTGACCATAGGAATGTAGGCCACAAGATGATCTGTTGATACTCACTGAATGTGTTGCATAAGTTTCCTATGTAATTGACCTGTGAATCAGAAGGACATAGCTACATCTAGGAAGCAACAAATTGTAGACGTTGATAACGTCTAAGATGTCAAACAATACAAACAAGATGATGACATGGCATTATGCACCAATTTTCTAACAAGATTAAGCGCGTAGAGCAAACCATTGACGAAGAAACTATACTCTACATGTCCATAGTTGGTGTAGCAAAATCTGTTAAAGACTAGTTTCATTGTAATGTTGGCCTACTACTATATGCATTTTGTAATTTAATTACTTAGAAATGTGTCATGTTTTGTCATTTAATTTTTCAATTTTGTAGTTCTACAAAATTCTACAATTTTCTACAATATTGAAGACAAGCTATGGATTTTATTTAAATTAGTTATGATTTTACAAAAATAGCGTAAGCGGGCCACGTAAGCCGCTCACCTACGATAATCATTTTCATATACAGGGCCTTACGTGGACTGGTTGTGATAATCAATACCCTATATATCACCATGCGCGGGCACATGGAAATTTTCCAAGTCCTGACGTGTGAAAACCCTAGACCCTATCGCTAAGCTGCCCAAATTTCATGTACAACTGCTTCTTGCCACCACTTCATCCTACCATGCTGGCCCTTCGCCCCACCATCGTGCCTCTCGTTGACCAACTACCAATCGGCCTCGTCACTGTTGAGGATGCTTCCATGCCTCCGAGGGAAGAATTGCCCCCGCCAGCACTACGTCCTCCACACCAACTCGACCTTAATGACCCTGCTACTGACCACCACAACTCTGTTGCCAACCTCTGACTCTGTCGCTAGTCTCCACAACTCTATTGCCATCCTCTATGACTCTGCCATCAGCTAGCCTCCATGACTTCACCATCAGCTAGCTTCCATGACTCCGTCACCGACCTTCTCATCGCTGTCAATCCCATGCCACCTCCTTCTTGTCGACCCTATCCTGCTACCACCAGTTGTAGCCCGACAGCCTGCTCGTCGTCGATCGTGACCTAAGGCCACTCATTGCCTCCCCTGGTAAAACATGTCTAAAATATGTCCTAAATTTCATTCACTATGGATTCGGTTAGGTGATGTGATCGATAGGGGAATTTGTTCCCAAATTTGTGATGACTTGGGCAATTTTTTGGTGAATTTGACAATTGGGTCTATTAGGTCATTAGATAGATAGGGGAATTTGTGATGAATTCTCGATTAAATTTTCATATATAATTTATTGGAAACCACATGAACACATATTTTTGCATATATTTATAAATTTATATCTAATTTGAGGTGCTATTATTCTTTTTGAAGTTATACAAGTAATGTGCAAGCACCGTATTATGTGGATATTACATGTGCGAGATGCTTAGGGTCAACAGGAGATACAAAAACAAAGAAACGCAATTTATTAATAGGGACGTCAACAATACAATCTCTAGTTTAATATTTTTGTTGTAAAGTCCTCAAATTCTTCAAATAGCACAACAGATGGATAAGAAAACACTTATGAATATCTATGCTGACATATGCCAATTTATCTAACATAATTGTTGCAACAAATTTGGTCTATTTTTTTATGATGAGAGCGCTCTGACTACAAAAGACAAATACAAGATCTTCCAGAGTGGGAAAAAGAACATGCATAATAAAATGCCATCCGAGACCATCCATTTGTAATCAATTTTTTTAAAAAATGTTTATATGTCTCTATTTGTACATATTCAATATATTGGTTAATACAAATATTTGTATGTTGATTTTCTATTGTATATATATGTTTGCTGTTATAGAATAATGCCACTCAAAAACTGAAACATTTCTATTGAAAAATATTTTAAAATTATTTATAGTCAGATGTCTTAAAAATACTATTTATCAATGGAACAACTTTAAACTTTATCCATGGTGGCCGATCTAACTAGTCCACTTGTGATATTGTATTTTCGTATGCAGCCTAGTTAGGTAGGCCACAGGAGAAATTTTTTTCTTAGGTGAGCCTTTTAATCTTTCAGTCTAAGAAAATACATTATCAAAAAAGGCTGATTAGATTGGCCACCTAGGATAATCAATTTTCCTATGGCACCTATGGGAAAAAGGAGGAAGAGGGTTAAGGATGGCCGAGGTAGAGAGAACGTGGCTGGGCCCAATGTAACAATGACTTTTTAGTTTTCCTTACGATGTTCATATTTGGATTTTGAGAGAATTTAAAAGAGAATTTGGATTCAAATTTGAGTTCAAATTTGATAATTGGACTTAGAACAAGTAAGGAATCCAAGGAGTTGATCCAAAGTGGATGTTGGAATATTTTTTTAGTTATATTTGATTTTCGAGAGGATTTTGAATGTTCAGGGCTTGGGGAATTTGAAAACTTGATATTTGTATTCACAAAAAATTGAGGAACTTAGGAGGGGGACATTTTACTTAGATATGGATCTTTTTTGGGTGATCTGAATCTGAAGTAAATTTAGATAATTTGTGGATGAGAGAATAAGTCGGGAAAAAACTAGCAAGATGCCAAGGAGATCTAAATTCAAATTTGATATTTTTAATTATCCAAGGCTTCTAGGAATTCAAAACAGGGACTTTTGACTAAGGTTGAGATGAGGTTTTGAATTTGAGGAATTTTGCGGAGATGAAATAGTAAGATGAAAAATTAGAGCAATTTCAAAGAAGTTTTGGATTAAATTCTTGGTTTTTAAATATCAGGGATAAAGGAAGTGCTTTGATTTTGTAGAGTCAGGAGGTAATTCAAATCTCAAAATTCAAATACGGAGATTTTTAGTTGGGAAAATATTTTTGGAACAATATTTTATGATAATTTAATTAAGATCTTAGCACTAGATCGTGAATACACATAAAAAATCAAATTTTGGAATATAGTATTTTATTAAATCTATATTGATGAATTTGATCCTATGACCCTCCACTTCACAGAACTGCAGGGTTTTAAAAAGTTACATATAAGATATAAGATAAGTTACATTATACTTATACTACAATTGATCTGTATCTGACAGAAAATTTATTGATAAATGTATAGTGTTATTTGATAATGTAATTAGACAACCAAAGTTTAGCAATAGGAAAATACCCGAGTAAATAAGAATGTCTTATCAACACCAACCATGCACGGTACTCATGGACGTTGGCAGTATGGAGCTCTCTATACACCTTGAAGTTTTCTTTATAGTTCTGTTACCATAATTCATAACGGACGCGATTACTATTTTTAATTGGACTCTGATTTATTCTATCAAACCGGCAGCTGCTTTGTATTTATTAGCACTATAACTCTAATACATTTACAAATATGTGAATTAAATCTCAACCGTTATAGTATGAGTCACCATGATCTAGTGGCGTAGTCAGGATTTTTTTCATTGGGTATTCCTACTTCAGAAGTTTACATCATATATCAAAATTTGTAAACACCATAAATCTCGTATGCAACTACAAAATAAGATACATATATAGAAATAATGTCTTATAACATCAATGATCGACTAGCTTAACAAGCAAGTTCAAAACGTGCTCAATATTATAATATACATAGCTCAAATACAAAACAAATATTGTATATGGAATGCCAGTCATTATTTTAAAAAATAAATCTTAGCCCTCTAAATAAATAAGTCAACCTATCCTTATAAAGAATTTTATTCTCATCTGAAATTCTCGATGGCATTATTAATTGGTGCATCTTTCATAGAATTAGTACGCCAAACAAAGTATATATATATATAATTTATTGTATTATTAACAAAATACTAAACGATACGTCAGGTTTGTTTATAGATATTAAAATTAATAAATTAATAAGAATATTAGAAATTTGTTAGTTTGATCAAGTTTGGTCAAGTTTAAAATTATATTCTTATTTCAATACTTTTATGTGAAAGTATAAATATTATTATATAAGAAAAAATATAACGATGTTAACCTTGTAATCTATGCTGTCATAATAATAAATAGATAGATGTTATTAGCATGCCTACGGTAAAGTTAATTCTTGCGAAATGTCATTTTCATACTACTTTGCCAATAGGATTGAAAATGAAATTGATCTTTGAATTTTTTTTTAATTTTTTTTAGAAAGATAAACCATAAACACCATTACATTTTGATAGTTTCTTCAGATATTTGCAAACCTCCTTGCATTTCCTCTCATCATCCGATCCTCTAAATAAAATGCTGTACCACAATGATTGCTTAATTGACAACATACTTCACGGTTATTTAGCTCCTTTCAATGACTATGTTTAAGAAAATAAAATGCTATACACTAAGTATATAAATTTATTCCATATGCAATTATTCACAGCAGGTTACAAGCTATACATCTATCTGAACGGTCACCAATTGAAGAAAGAAACATCTCCGATGGTCGATGACTCTCTGCCATTGAACACGCAAGCACAATGATGATACACCCGGTCGTGCCCATGGCCTACGGCCACTGGCTGACCTCTCGGTCGCCGCGAAAATCCACCGACACCGCTCCGACCACCGCCGGCCTCCCGTACGCCTGCAGCACCAGCACCGACGCCGTCGTGACCGATCGGCCCCAGATCCGGTCCCTCGCTCCAGTCCGCCATCCCCGCCGTCAGCGCAGACTCCATGACGCCTATCAGCACCCAACACTCGCGGGCCTCGCCGACCGCCTCCCCCTCGGCAGCGCGCCTCGCCAGCCGCAGGAGCATGGGCCCGACGTGAGCGTCCACGTCGTCTGGAGGAGGCTGCAGCGCGGGTGGCCGAGCGCCGTGGCGACGGTGAGGCCGGCCGAGGCGAAGGTTTCGTTGATGAGGGAGGCCGAGAGCGTGAGCTGGCCGACGCCGGTGCCGGCGATGTTGCGGGCGAGCACGGAGAACGCGGTGGAAGGGTTCCTTCCTTGCGTTTTCCCTGTCCGGCGATGGGTGGCGATCTCAGGTGAATCGATCGATGGGCTATTTAAGGCTTTGTGCAGGTAGAGGTTTAGATGGGCCGAATGCCCATTAAAGGGCCTTGTCCTCGTCGTCGCAACCTTTTGGACCGTCTGATTCATCCAGTGCGGAGACTCCGGAACTTTGAGGCTCCAGTTCCCGTTCCCCTTCCGCAGGCGCGGCGAGAGCTTCCGGGGGTGGCTGCACGGCCCGGCGTCACCAATGCGGGCGGTCTCAGCCCTAGGGGTAGGGAGCTCTTCTTTTTTCCCCATTGTTCTTGGCGGTGTAATTAATGGCCGCCCTTGCTGTTCGGGCCTACGCCTTCTTTTTCAGCTTTGTACTCGCCTGCGGAAATTTGACTATTCTTGAGCCGGTGGATCCGTAGCTTTCGTTTGCCAGGTATACATATGAGAGATTGATTTTTCTGCAGTTAATACATGTTCGTATCTGACCTTTCATAGCGCATATGTAGTGATTCTTCTGTACTATTATTCTACACATGTAGGAAGGTACGGTGTTTAGAAAAGTCTATTACTAATTTCACCCCTCTTGCATAAATTGGATCCTTTAAGAAAAAAAAAACTCATGGAGTAGTAGTATCCCTTTGTTTGCTTTTTAGTTTTATGGAGAATTTAGCAAGCTGCAGTTCCCGCCGCTTTAGTAGAAAGGCATCTACCGCATCTTGCAACCCATCGTCATTTATAAATTTATAAGATGAATAACGGCAGATCAACTACTTGACTGAAAAAAAGAAGTGTATTGTTTACAATTGTCTTAAGAGCTTTGTCTCAGGTAAGGAAGACGATGGGATGAGTGTTGGATTCAAACTTCGAATAGGTGAAGACTGTTGTCATGATCAGATTTGAAGAGTATATTCAACTAGCCATATGAACGGGGGAGCCTAGCAATTTCCCAAGATATGCAAGGCACACCTAATCCAACATACCAGCTACACTACCTCTTCTCTTTTATATATAAAAGAAATTTGAAAGTGTTGCCTGTGTTGTATTTAAAATCCTCTTGTGGCAATAAAATGATCACAGTCAAATTAGCTTACATGAACCTTTTCCGATAAAATATAAACAAAATTTTCACACAGTGAATTTGACATTTTATCTAGACAGATGCCTCCTTCCTCTCATCTTCTGTAGTCTTCAGCGTATAGTGCATGCTTTTAAGATTATTTTTTAAGAAGCAAATTGATAATTACAATTGTGTATACTTGTATATCAACAAGACTTGATTTTAGCATTGAAAATATCTTTCACAAACAAAACCTGCTGAACAAAAAGTGGTCACACATAGGCAAACTGTCAAAACGTGGAGCATGTATCTTAAGTGATATCATTGAAACTGTCCATATTTCTTTTTCGTAAGCAGATATGTCCACCTTTATCTTCCTTCACATGCTTAAAGGCTTAAAGCTAGCCCCGTTGTTTCTTCCTTCGATTCCCAAGGAATCTGTCTCTAAACATCCTTTCCTTTACTTTCCCCTTGACCCCTCTTGATCTTCTACCCTACAGGAAAGGTCATACACATTCAGCCATTAATCATCCACCTCTTCGTTCCTAACACAGGCCATCATCATCTGAGTAAGAATCCAGAGGTGGTGTGACAGGAAGATGCTGAAGAAACTGCTATCAAAGCCTAAGAGCAAGAAGAAGAAGGAGGCTGCCTCCTCTTCTCTCCCCACTTTGGATCGGCTCCATGAGGTTGTTTATCCCTTTTTCCTTGGTTGATCCTTTTATTTCTTTTCTATTCTTGATGACTGTGTGCTTGTGTTTTCTCAGCAGAAATTTATCAGCTGTAGGAGTACTATCATGTTATCTACTATTAGCACAACAGGGTTGGGAGTTTATTGGCTGCGCAGTTTGAAGAGATAACTAATTAGTTTTAGTCTAGAAAAGATGTCTATATTTAACAACTGGCCACCTTGGAAATATAAGAAAGCAAAACCTCATGACCATGCGTTGCCCAAGTAAATAGGTAAACCAATCTTATGAAGCTACCCTGACCATAAGACCATCTTATGTTTAAGGCAGTAATTAATGTGAAGGACTGTGTTTCTGTGTTCTTAAAAATGGATCTCTAGAAGACGAGAGTGAATGAAAAACAATATTGTTAAGTTCTGTTTTGACATGGCCAAACTTGCTAGCCAGCTGTATATCTTGACCATTAGTTGCGCTGCATCTAGAAGAATATACTTGGTTGAATCTGAGATTGCTCTACAAAACCAATTTTCCCTTTTATAGAAGCACTTACCTGTTATAAGGAAATAATAGGCTACATTATTGATGCTGACACTTCTGATGTACTCTTGTTCTTAGTCTTTATCAAAATGAAGCTCAGTGTATCTCTCAATATACATACAATAACTTTAAACAGATTAGTAAAATATGTTTGAGGAACAAAAATCATTGCCTTAATCAGAATGCAAAGCGTATGCAGAAAAGGACAAACATACTTCATATTAGGGTGATTGTTATTGTTTCAGCCTAATCCCTGCTGAAGTGGTATCGATATATATTATGCCTTCACTTTGCTATTGCTGCATATAATATCACGACAAAAATGACGTAAAATGATGAAAGGGGGTTTTAGTTTAGCTAAAGAAGATAAAAACTTCTTATATGCTGAGGAGCTTTCAGACAATGCTAGTGAGATAATTGCTCTAGTTACAAATACAGCTCAAAAAAAATATTTTTTCTATCTTATATGTACCATTCACCGTGGCCTAATTTTAAGACGATTTGCATGCACAGACTCTAGAAATGCTGGAGAAGAAAGAGTGCTTTCTTCAGAAGAAGGCTTCTGCAGAAGTTGAAAAGGCTAAGGATTATACAAAAGCTAAGAACAAAAGTGGTAAGCTTTTCTTTCAATAAACTTTTTTGTTTGTTAAGAAACTTTCACACTTATCACATTTTTCTGTAAATGTATGTAACACATAAACTTGTTGAAGTAATTTGTTTGTTATGCATTAACATGAAGAACTAAGGAACTAGGAGCTTAAGAAGGCCTATAAAGAACAATATCAGTTACTCTGTTTTGTTTTGGCCAAATAACAAGCTTCCTGGTCATGTCTTACGTAACCCATCAAGTCATGTATTTTTTTCATTGGACCGGCGAAGGAGCTGGCCGAAGTTTATTAAGCAAGAAAAAGTTTACAGCACACCACCACACACGTCTGAAGATCAGTGCACTCCACACACTTTAGGTAACACTTACAAGCACTACAAAAGTACATAGGCCAACTCATCATAATGCACTTAGCAGCCCTGCCGCCTTCCAAGCTTCCCATTCCTCCTCAATGGCAGCGCACAGTTAGTTGCCCACCCTTTGAAGATGCGGGCGTTGCGCTCCTCCCAAATCAGTCAAGTCACCAGAATAACTCCCGCATCAAAGGTTTTCCTATCATGCTTGGCGATCGTTTTGCGAGAGTCACACCACCAGGTAGAAAGATCATGTGTCGGCACTACACAGGTTAGCCCTGGCTAGCCCCTCACTTGTTCCCAAATCTTCTGCGTTAAGGCACAGGCATAAAAGATATGCGCACAGGACTCCATGTCATTGGTGCAAAGGTGGCACAGGGAAGCTAAATGCCAACCGTGGCACTACAAATTGTCCACGGTAAGACATGCACCTTGCATTGCACAAAACATGTAGAACTTGCACCTAGTGGGTGCTTGAGATTTTCCAGATGATCTTGCCAATCGTGCATCTCGTCTTCTTGGCACACAGCCAGGAGTAGACCGTCTAGATAGAGAACTGCCTATTCGCTGCCGCTCGCCACATGACCTCATCCCTACCCTCTTCAACCAGCTCTGTCGACGCGACCTTGTCCTAGACTGCAAAGTATTCAATGAGTACTTGGATGGACAAATCTCCACGTATATTAGTCACTCAAGCCTAGCCAAGCAGCCCTTCCACTACTGTTCTTTTCTTGTCTTGGACAAAGGAAAACATGATTGGAGCTCGGTTGGCAATCGACCCACCGTCTGGGAGCCAATTGTCAGTCCAAAAGGACGCCTTTCCCCCATTGCCGAGCAGCACCCTGATCCCTGCCACAAAGCAGTGAGCCACTTTCTTGTCGTACAAGGGCGCTAGCAGTACCTAGGGGCACTCCGACTGTGTCTGGCACAGCCACAGCCACCTGGCGCACATGGCGATTCCTATTAGCCGAAGATTCCTGATGCCAAGGCCACCATTATTGATTGGCAAGCAAAGTTTGTCCCAAGCCACCAAGCTGCAACCTCCCACCACATTTTTCATCCCCCTTCCATAGAAAACCACAACCCTTCTTCTCAACCTCCTTGATTGCCCAAGCCGGTAGCTCAAGGACTGACATGAAGTATAGGAGGAGCGCCATGAGGACATGTTTGATCAGCGCCGAATGAGTGTCTAGCGATAGCAACCTCAATTTCCAACCCACCAAGCTCTTCTCTAGTTGATCCATCATTGGCAGGATCTCGGTCTTTGTTATCTTGTGGACAGAAAGAGGTAGGTTGAGGTAGACGATGGACTGTTGCTTCACCGCCAGCCTAGCATCTCTATGACTGCCAGGACTTGCTCCTCCGAGCAATGAATCGGGTTCAGGGAGCTTTTCAGCAGGTTGGAGACCAAGCTGGTTGCATTGCCCATCAACTTTAGCAAAAATTGGAACACCGCCAAGTCTTGGGGCAATGGATGGAAAAAGAGGATGGCATCATTAGCATATAGGGATGCTTGTATCGGCATTACGTTGCCGGGCAAATGGGAATACGCACCGCCATGGCACACATAGCGGCAAACGTCTCCATAACTAACACAAAGAGCAAAAGCAAGAGGGGATCTCCTTGCCTCAAACCCCTTGCCAGCCTGATTCGTTGTGTGTCGCTCCCATTGATGGACATGGTTGTGGAGGCAGAATCAGGCAGCACAGCGAGGCAGCCCCACCACTTGACCCGAAACCCAAATGTCAGAGAAGGTCGAGGAGGAATTCCTATCACACCATGTCGAATGCCTTGGGTGATATGAAGCTTAAACAACATGGCCAAGCTCTTTTGACCGATGCAACCTTCTCATTGCCCCTTGGACAAACAAGAAGTTCTCTTGGATCCTTCTCTTCTTGATGAAGGCAGATTGTGTCGGCCCCACGAGATCATCCATGCAGGGAGCCAACCGTGGGGCCAAAATCTTGACGAGGATTTTCGTGAATCTATGGATAAGGCTGATTGGCCTATAGTCCCCAAGGTGCGTTGGATCATCCTTCTTAGGCATCAGAACAATGGAGGTCGTGTTCAAGAGGAGCAAATGTTGGGAATTCTCCTGCAACACCAAGTTAAAGGCCGCCACCACGTCATCCTTCATGATCTCCTAGCATCTCTTGTAGAAACACTTGCCAAATCCATTCAGTCCCGGCGCTTTGTCGCTAGGCATCTCCACCTTTTTGTCCTCATATTCAAAGATGTCACCTTCCATTTCCAAGAGATCATGAGAGGCTAGGCCAATGCAATTGAAATCAATTGCCGCGAACCATGGCATAGGCGACCTCATGATGCTAAAGAAATAATACTGTGCCATCAACAGCTTGTCCTCTTCCATCATCCCCCACACGGCATCATGAAGAAGGGATGGGATAGCCTTCTTCCTTCACCATGCATTGATCTTGAGGTGAAAAAACTGAGAGCTAGTCCTACTGTACTTTAAATAAAGAAGACGAGCCCTCTGTCTCAACCGGATGCGCTCCAACGACACGAGCGCAAGACAGCGCCCCTTAAGCGTCGCACACAAGTACCGCTCCTCCTGGGAGAGCTGCTGCGAGTCCTACATCTTGTCTAGCTAAAGAATGATCTCGTGCGCCACTGCCCAGCTGCAGGTGTAGCTCGCTAATGTGACGCTCTCCCTAGCTTCTGAGGGTAAATGCAATGGCCTACATTTTGAAATGGAGGGAATTAAGAGCATTCGATCCCTCTGGGGCCGAAGACCATGCCAACCGAACCACATCCTCAAAACCTTCCAACCGTAACCAAAACAACTCAAACTTAAATTTCCTTTGCCTGTGCATCATTGAGTCATAGGCCAGAAGCAGCGGACAATGATCTAAAACAGAGGAGCTGAGTGCTTGTAGGTGCACGTCTTGGTAGATGTCCTCCCAATGCGCATTCACTAGGACTTTGTCGATCTTGGTCAGGGTTGCCGCCGTCGCCGGTCGTCGTGGCCAAGGTGGAGTTTCTTTGTCGAACTGGCAGTTGCGCTTGAGGTGTCCTAGGTACCAGCAGCGATAGCACTAGGACGGCTTCTTGCAAGAGGCTTTAAGGTGCCCTAGGCCTAGGCAGCGAAAGAGTAGCCGGTTGCTGGACGGGAGGGTGGGTGGTAGGTGGGCACTAGGGCCTCTCATGCTCTCTCCTCTACTGTGCACATCTCAAATGTGGGTAAGGTTGCATGTGTAGATATGGTAATGGTTCCTTAATGATAAGAAAAATATTTCTCAAGCTTGTGACACTTCTGTAAACTACATGAGAGGAACCTGTTTGCTGCAGCTGCAATTCAATGTCTAAAGAAAAAGAAGCTGTATGAAAAAGAAATTGAGCAGCTAGCAAATTTTCAATTGCGAGTTAATGATCAGGTGATGAAAGATATGGATGCATATTCAGTCTTGAATTTTGTAGCATTCTGATATTCTGGAAGATTGATATAAATTGACAGGAAATTGTTTGTTTTGGTAGATAATAATGCTTGAGAATGCAAAGGCAACAACAGATACTGTTGATGCTTTGCGCTCTGGATCATCTGCTGTCAAAGCTATTCACCAGTCAGTGTAAGTCTCTGTTTTCTCTCCATTCATGGTTTCTGAAAATGAGCCGTTAATACAATGAATTCAGAAGCATCAAATACTCTATTTGCAAAATGTCTACATTTCTACTGTATTGTTGTTCCCTTTGTCTTTCACATTGTGAACTTAAATATAGATACAAACTTACAGCATGTGTAGTTAAAATCAGCAACAGTGTTGGTTAAGCCATACAGGAGGCAACAGTCTAGTTAACATCTGGCTTGGATTTAACCTATATGCTGGTACTACTAAATATAAAATAACATGTGCTTGGAACACAACTGATAACAACGTTTCTTCCATAGGAGTATTGATGACATTGAAAATGCCATTGAAGAGTCAAATGAACACACAGAAAATATGAGGCAGATACAGGAGGCACTTGCTACACCAATTGGCGCTTCTGCTGATTTTGACGAGGTACTGTTCATCTCTCTTTTCCCCTTTGTGTCAGTTAACCAGTGTGTAAGATCATATTATCTAACTTGAAATAGTCATGCCATGAAGACACAAAATACATATTTTTGCACACGATGCCAACTTTCCGAAGATGTTTTACTCTTTTGTTTTATGATGAAGGATGAACTAGAAGCAGAGCTAGAAGATCTGGAGGAGGAAGAGCTCGACAATGAGCTGCCTGAACCACCTCAGAGGACACGTATGGAACCATCAGCGAGGGCTACAACTTCTTCTCAACCAGCCAATGATTTGGCTGAATTGACCAAACTTCAAGCAGAGATGGCGCTTTAACCACAGTTTGGAGGGATTTGTCTGTATTTTGGTGACATCCTGTTTGTGTAGTGTACTCGTTTAACACGTTGTAAGTTCAGTTTGTTGCAGTAAAGTCCTTCCTTTTATACTAACCAGTAACCACTGTGTCTCTTCTTTGCTGTTACCCTGCTGCCTGCACGTATGGTATTTTGTTGGTGTTTGTAGCCTAACATACAATACAAGCGCGACGCCATAAATGAGTAAAAAAACAAAACGCTATGCCTGTGAATGAGGGAAGAAGAAGCTGGGGTTTAGTAGCAACCACACAACAATGCCCAGATTGGACCGGCTTCCAAAGTAAATTAATTTCTTAGTTGTTTGCCATATGGTGATGGCACGATGGTCCTAGAACGCTGCTCTTTTGACCATTGTGTTGGAATTAGTCTCACTCATACATGTCCCAGGGAGAAAGAAATAAAACTTAGCTATTGTGCTGAATTATATACTTGTATTCTTTGGTTATCCAAGATCAATTTTCCTTTCGCATACACCACCACGAAGACAAAACAAACAACTAGTATCGTATAGCATCTTAGAGCTAGAAACAGAACCATACACGTATCAAAATTATTATTTTCAGCTTCATCTCTTTCTTTAGGTGCTCCACTTGTGATGTCTTTGTATGGGGCTCGCATCGCATCTGATGCTGGCGGCAAATGAAGCAGCATATCCAACGTCATAATCAATTAAGTTCCATCTTAGCTACACGCACCGTTGTCCATCGGTTAAATTTTGGTCGGTTGGTTAGCTGAACCAATCCAAAAACCCTCATCCTCATGCTAATATCGTGTACTCCTGTGTGGTTATTGCAGGATATATTTTCGATGCCATACGTGGATGGATGGATTATATGACAACAACACACACATTCGGTCTGTGTTCGTTTGCCCGGTTCGTAAAATTTATCTTACTTTTTATACGCATATTTTTTAAATTATAAAAAAATTGATTTAGAAAACAATATTAATTTATTTTTTTAAGTTTTTAACTAACAATTAATTAATTATACGCTAATTATTTAATTTTCCGTACGAAGAGCTTTAGAACCGAACGGCTGGGATCTGAATAATGTCGAGCCCTAAAGACAAGAGCACCCTCCCTGACGCGCGGGCCAAACCGGGCAGCATCTGGTATGCCACGTCAGACCGCCATGTGGGCCACGCTAATAGACCCGTTGGTCCCACGTGGGAGCGAATCCCCTCATCTCTCGCGCGGAGCTCGGGGAGAGAAGCTCCCGCATCTCCTCGCAGCCCAATCGCTAACCCTAGATCCCTCCAGCCTCGCGGTCTCCCTGTTCGTCTCGCTCTCGCACTGCTCAATCTCCCAGTTATCTCTCTGTATAATGGAGGCGGGGGCGGGGAGCTGCAGCGCCAAGCTGGTGGTGGCGTGCGTCATCGGCGGGATCGTGCTCGGGGCGTCGGTGGTCGCGCTCCACCTCGCCGGCCCCGTCGCCATTCCCGCCCTGCCGCCCGTCGACGCGCTCTGCCACCGGTTCCGCCGCGGCCGCCGACGCCCCGTGCGCGTCTACATGGATGGTTGCTTCGACATGATGCACTACGGGCACTGCAATGCGCTGCGCCAGGCGCGTGCCCTCGGGGACGAACTCATCGTCGGCGTGGTTAGCGATGACGAGATCACCGCCAACAAGGGCCCGCCGGTCACGCCCCTCCACGAGAGGTCACTCCAAACCCTTTTAGTTTCACCTTATTTTGTCTTTTTTTAAAAAAAAATTCTTCAATGACGTACGTTGTTATCCTACCAAACTTTTGTATGACGTAGATTACTGGTTGTGCGCTTTAATGATAATTTAGGCAAGTGGATTTTCCTGTACATATGTGCCCGTCAGTTCCAATTTGTGCATTAGTTCTGCAGTTTTCTGTGGGTATTTCAAGTTTTAGGGGTAGCTATCGTGGGTTGTTGCTTATGGGTTGCTGGTTTAACGTGTTTGTTGAGATGCTGCTGCATCAAAGTTCCTATCTTTGGTTTCAATTTCTGCTGCATACCAATTCCCTCTCCTAATCATGGGGAATATGCTACTGCTTCGTAGATTACTTTTGTATTCGCACACTGATTTGTTTCAGTTTCAGCTCTTTAATGGCATTCAATGTACTGTTACGCAGCAAATTACTGGTTGTCCACTTTATAGGGATATCCTCAGATTAGTTTATGAAGCGGCATGTCTACCGATCTCAATTTGAGCACTAGTTCTGTAGTTCTATCTGGGAACTTAAAATGCTAAGGGAAATTCCATGACACGTCACATGTGGGCTGTAGTTGGTTGTGGGACCAAGTTGCTGATAATTGTGGCGGTGGATCAGCCACTTATGTTTCTCTGATTCCTATGGAAATACAGATTCAACACCTGAGCGGTAATCAAAAAGATTAGCCCTATTTCTTTTGGGTGCCTAAAGGAGAAAAAGAGCCAAAAAGGTTTTCTCTACTGAAAGTACTAAGCAGTGACTCTTTGGTCTGTATGTTCAGATAAATTCAAAGAACTTATTCACTTTTAATGATGAACCATATCAGATTTGTAAGGTTGGTTCTGCTCAGTTTGCCTTCAGTACCTGCTAAGTGATACTTTGCTTTCCCTTGTCTTATTGGTAATCACAAGGTTCTCACATGGCATAGGATGTGTGGCATTTTAGACACTAGGTCCTACAAGAAGCCTTTCTTTTTCTCATTTAAGCATCATCTTGGTGGTTTACCTGCTGCAGCAATGAAGAGTAGTTATTCTTGCTGGTTTTCTTTTATTGTGTACTGCTTTCACTGTATTTGGTTCGGCAGTTTAGGTGTTACTGCTCAGATCAGTGTTTTTGTAAATTATCTTCCAATTTTTAGCCGTGTTATTAACCTTACATTTGACCCCAGGCCATATAGAATTTGAAGCATTTTTTTTTGCCTTGTAGGCTTGCAGTTTTATTTCTTTGAATGCATTAGGTATTAACCATAATATCATATATCCATATTTGCCACTCCAAAAAAAATTCATTCTGTTTAGAATGAATTTTTTGTGCTTCCTTTTTTGGCAATACAGGTTGATAATGGTCCGTGCTGTAAAATGGGTGCATGATATCATTCCAGATGCACCTTATGCCATAACTGAAGATTTCATGAACAAGCTATTCAATGAGTATAATATAGATTACATTATCCATGGTGATGATCCTTGTCTGCTTCCAGATGGTACTGATGCTTATGCCCTTGCCAAAAAGGCTGGCCGATATAAGCAGATTAAAAGAACGGAAGGAGTGTCAACAACAGATATTGTTGGTACTGATTCTGTTTTAGTTTTCTCTTTTCTGTTTTAATCATTACAGTTTGTTTTGTATAATGCAATTTAACCTGAAACTTCTATCCAAGAGAATATATGGGCTCTTGTTATGTATTACAACTTTACAAGCTATCTCTTTGGGCTAAATATCATAGCAATTTCCAACGCAATTGTTTCTAAGTCAGCCAAATAATTACTTGTAGGTAAGTTTAACGCCTACCTGATTTCTCCTGATGTTGTACTTTAGGAAAACATTCAAACTATTGTTGTATTATCATATGACCAACAGATAAGCTCTCCCAACCATTAACTATATATTTCCCTTCTGTATCATTGCAGTTCCCCAAAATTATGATGCTTTATACTATAATGGTGACATGGTGTTGAACACAATTTATGCAAACTCTCTTTGTGTGGTGCCTTTTGTTTTTCTTTTGGGGGAGGGTGATGAATTGATCATTTGTAGCAAATGAACTGTTTATGATCATGAAAAGGTTTTATTCTCCAGCTCATTTTTCTAGTAAATAAACTGCAGGAAGAATGCTTCTTTGCGTTAGAGAGCGATCAGCTTCTGATAGTCCCGATCATTCTTCACTACAAAGGCAGTTCAGTCACGGGCATGGCCAAAAAATTGATGATGGTGGATCTGGAAGTGGAACTAGGATATGTCATTTTCTTCCTACGTCTCAGAGAATAGTTCAGTTCTCAAACAGTAGGGTATAATTCTTTATGTTCTTTCATTGAAGATCATTTGATGAACTGCTCATGTATAGCTTTGAATGACATTTTTTTGAGATATCATATTTTTTAAGGCATTAAAGAAACATTGACAGTATAAAAATGCCTCATTGATTTTTTTTTGACATGAAGCAGTACAGAGTTATTTGGCCTTCAGGTCCTGCATCATTTTTCTGTTACTTTTACCATTTGAAAAACATTTGTTGTTTGGTTGGATTCTATCAGCTAGCCAACACCCAGCCAGATGGCCTTACAATAAATGGATTATTTCATGACTTCAACATGTTCTGAGGTTATATTGATAAACAATATGAATTAATATATCCTTGAATTTTTAAAATTCATATGCTGCTAAGCTTAACTATTAATTAATCGTTGCATGAATAATAATTGGCTATATTGTTTATTTCAAGCTGTTTACATTTGATGCTACTACTTGGTGCGTACAACCACTTGTTCTTTCTGTTGACTGTAAGCTTTACCTATGCAGGGTCCAGGTCCAGATTCTCAGATAGTTTACATAGATGGTGCATTTGATCTATTCCATGCTGGACATGTCGAGGTAAATGCAAAGTCAAATGTCTGTCCCAGCATGTAGAGACAAATGCCTATGCATTTTTTTTGCTGGTTGTACCTTTGTTTTTCCCCTTTTTTTTTTCATTTCTTATTTCAAGGGCACAGACTGAAATGGCCTCTCTAAAACATAGTGATTTGGACTTCCTGTGTATTTACAGTTTCTTCTACTTAGATATTGCGACTCGCTCGAGAGCTTGGAGATTTCTTGCTCGTGGGTATTCACACAGACCAGACTATTAGGTAATATGATGGTTATTTTTTTCACTCTTTCAATTTTTACAAGGTACAATGGTTATACTGCTTTTCAGTTTTGCTACTTAGTTTATAGTCAGGTTGTACTGTATGGAAGCATAACATCTCTACTCAATTCTCACCATAACATTCTATTTTGGGATTCTTGATGTTTACTGTATCTCCCAGTTCAACAAGAGGACCACATCGCCCAATCATGAACCTCCATGAGAGAAGTTTGAGTGTTTTGGCTTGCCGTTATGTTGATGAAGTGATCATTGGTGCTCCATGGGATGTTTCGAAAGATATGGTTTGTTTTCTACTCCACTTTATCATGACCCTCTCTTATTGTAATACTTCATTGAACATGACACAGCTATGCATGCACAGTAGAAAGAGTGAACATGCTGTTCATGCTACTCCAGCAAAAGCCTTGCTCACATCTATTATTAATTTTAGATACAAATATAGTCTGATTTGTGCTTATCCATGAATCTGTGCAGATGCACAATTGCTCGGAGCATTATTTTCATGTCGCAGTCAAATAAATTAAAAGTATAGGACCTGGCTTGGTTCCAAAATTTTAATTTGATGTAGTCTAGGTTTCAGCTTAGTCAAACTCATGCAAGTTAGATATGTTAAGAATTATGTATTTCTATACAGTATCATTGAAGTTGACCATCTGAAATATTCATGTCCTTAACTGTTACTTATGATTATCAGGTTATGTGTCTTTGCGGTGTGTCTGGAGGTTTCTAACTTCCTTTTTCTGTGCAGATTACCACATTTAATATTTCGCTGGTTGTTCATGGAACAATTGCTGAGAACATGGACTTTATGAAGGTTACTAACTCAATTCTTTTCTTAGAATATAAAGATGTATAGCATTGATCATTAGCCATGTTACTGGTGCACCTATCAGGATGATTTAAATCCATATGCTGTTCCAAGGGCTATGGGCATCTATCGTAGACTGGAGAGCCCTTTAGACATCACTACTAGTACTATCATAAGGAGGATAGTTGCTAACCATGAAGCCTACCAGGTATGTAACATGGTGTTACATCAAATTGGCAAGTGGAGTCTAGTTTTTCTGTTTACTGCATGCAGCATGTAGTAAAGTACATAATCCCAGTCAAATAAATGTGATTTCCCTGTTGTCTACTTCATATTAATGATGTGCATACAGGATTTATTATAAACCAATGTTTGTGGCAACCTGTTAGTGCTTTATTGAAGCCCTTTGCATATGCACATTAAATATTTGTCTGTCTCTCCGGGACCAATTTTTTATGCTATAACTACAATCAGTAACATGTTCTTTGGTGTGGGGGCTTGGTGTAGTTTGCATTTATTTATTCTGGTCCATTGATGTGGTGTGGTTTTGTTCATTTTTGGTCTGTGGTGTTGCTCTGCAGAAACGGAACGAAAAGAAAGAAGCCAGTGAGAAGTACTACAACAGTAAAAGCTTTGTCAATGGAGAGTAACTTAGGAAAAAGTCTTGCATTAATGCTATTGCCGAGATGTTTAGATCGCAACCTTCTGGCACAGATGCAGCGGGTAGATGATCCATAATTTTACAGTCTTGTGGTTACTATTCTCATGTTGCTGATATAGCTTAGGTAACTTCAGATGCAACCCTGATGATGCTGACTTGGGTGATGCTGGAGACCCTATTTCCCTGTATATGGTGGGCCTTTCTGGCTGCCAATACCAGCTGCGTTATTTTGAGATGGGTAGATTTTTTTGTTCAGAATTGTTGGAGAGTGAATGTTAAGCTTGATTAACTATTTCTGATGCTTTATTTGGGAGTTGCCAGGTATATGTGGCATCTTATGCGAGTCCTTTTCCCATATATTTGGTACAGTTCTGTTTTGATCTGAAACTGAACATTGTCAAACTGATATTTGTGTGGGTCGGTGGCAGCAACTGTGTCTGGATTCTGGATGTTTTTCAAGGTTGGGTTGGTGACACGTTGGGGTCTTATTATGATACACATTGATCTGTGAATCACTGGACCTTGACAAAATGGTTGCAAACACTAGCAGGCTGCCAAATGGTCGCAGTCTGCTGGTTCAGTGTGGTACACGCTAATCGCCATGGAAATGTATGCGCTACCTGTGATCTCCAAACAGTAGCCGGGGCACGCTGCTGGGGCAGCCTGTGCCTGCTCGCGTGTAAGCAACCTGCACTGTTTCTGGCAGCTGATTACTTGATTTGCTTGCCAATATATGTTGGCTTGGCTTGGCTTTGATTTTGGACTGTGAATCTGCCTACTAGCTTTTGTGTGTTTATTACTCTTCTTTCTCACATGTGAATGGATCTAGCTATGGTAAATAGAACAGTACTTGTTTATGATTTATGAACACGCGTGACTTGATGGACTCGAGTTTCATGTTCTGTTTGGTACATCATTTCATTTCTTTCTGGTAGGAGACATGCACTTTCTAGCTCCAGTTGTAAAGAGTTAAGGTTTTATCTTTTGCAGTTACTGCTACAGATGAGATCCAGTCAATTTTTTATATGAATATCCCAAAAAGAGAGCCAAAATGTTTTTTTCTTTTTTTTTTTTGATGAAGTTAGTGTTCAGGTATATAGTCAGAAATGCATGATGGAAGCGAGTTGAGAATGTAGCTTGCCCCTGTGAGTAGAAATTTGGAATACGGAATTGTACATGGAATGCAGTTGAAACTTGAAGGCAGAGTGTGACATGAAAAGAAAAATGAAGAAATGTGTACTGTTTTGATGGTGTCGCCATGCGAATGCGATCCCGTGGGGCAAGCTGAAGGGATCGAGCTGCTGCACTATCCAACGACCGCATCTGACCGCATTATTGTTATTATTATTTTTGTTATTATTGTTATTATTATTATTATTATAAATGTCATCTCATCTCATCTCACACCTGGAATCCTGTACTCCTGTTTGGTTTGGTTTCATTTCATGGGGCCTGGAATGCAAATGGAATCCTCAATCACTCTCTTTGCTGTTTTTTCCCTTCCGGCCCCATGCTTAGCATGTAGCAATAGACAGGATGATGCTGGTGGGGCCAAGTTGTCAGTGAGGAAAACGTTGAGAATCAAGTTGGCATGGCAGCCTCATTCATGGATCATTGTCTGTCTAGTATGTAGGTTAATGGGGGCCTTCACCACATCAAAATGATCATACAGTGTGAGATCAATTCATAGACCAGCTTCATACCCGTGAGCTTCTGAATGCCACGGTCACATCGATATGATTTGGAAAGAAGATTTTTTTTTTCTAATATTACCACTTGTTGGTAGAAGGGGAGGTGTGTTCTGTATTTCTGTAAAATTTGTAAGATTAAATTCAATTGATTTGAATTTCTTTTAAATAAATGAACATCAGTGCTGAAAGGGTTAAAGCACTATCTCAGCTAGCAATCGTCTCTTCGCATCTTGGAATTTTATTTTAAATTTTTCATATGCCAACCCAACCATATAACCCCTATGAGTTGGTTTTTAGAATGTTCAGAAAATGCTGTAAAATTTTCACCTCTTCACTGTTAGGCTTCACTAGTATACCAACTGATGGAATTTTTTTTTTCGAGGCAAACCAACTCATGGAATCTATCCTGGTCATTTCTATATTACTAATGATGTTTATAAACAATTTTACAGCTGATCAGGCCATCAAAGGGTCGCTCTTTGCATGCATGCGCTTGCATGTAGTTGCAGGCACAACTGAACTGAACTGAACCAAAAAAAATGCAGGTCAGCTTTAGTTTGTCGTGTGGCTAAGCATGCACCTCATAACTCACGAATTGGAGGGGCTAAAAGCCTCCAGCGAAGAGCTTTTTGGCGTGGTTCGATCAGACTAGTTAATTATGATATCACATCACTTAATTAGTTCACTAATTAACATATCCCAAGAACTTTCAAAACCTGCAACCACGTGCATGCACGCACTTGCAGGCCTAATTAATTCCTTAACCGCGTGCTTGTCGCTACTAATCCATCTCAAGTACGCACACATAGTCGCTACAGTCCAAGCGCTTCACACGTATCATCATGCCCCTTCTCATTACACGTTGACTTGCAGCTAGTTAAGCCATGCATGCATCTATGGATGATTTATCTACAATAATCGCCGACAATCTGTCTGATCAGCTTGAGAGATGGATTGCCACATGTTTAATCATGAGGTAACTACTGGTTCCTTTTTTGTTAGGAGTAGAAAGTTTAAAATCACTGCCTTCAATCACAAGTGACGCTTTTCACATTGATACGGTTTCTAAAATGCAACTTGGTTTGCACACAATTTGTATTGTAGAAAAGTTGATGAAAAAAAAATAGCATATCCGAATGTTGAAGCAGATATACGTTTTTCTTAGAGGTAGTGACGACTAAAATATGCTAATTCCGCTGACACTGTAAATCCTTATTGGTTTGAATCAGAGTTATCCAACGATAGAGCCAGCTCCTGAGCAGATCGGGTGATAGCCCGGGCTCGGCCACTGGCAACTGGAAAACACCATTAGTCGATCAGCCTCTTTAACTCGCGGCGTGTGTAGCTTATATATGTAAGCTATTTCGGTTATCTATATATACTGATACATTAACAGAAAATACAATCAACAATTCCTATATTTTTATGGTATCAGCGGCACACCCTGTGCCCAAGGCTCCACTTGCGCCGTCGAGCCTTGGTGCAGGGCTGTGGTCGCCCGAGTCCACGTCATCTGGTGCCATTGCTCCTATGCACCTCGTACAGGTCACTGCCAGCGGTGCCCCACCGACCATAAGTGTTACCGGTCCTGCTGTCCCTGCTGCTCGCGCTCAGGTTGTTGTTAGCAGTATCGCCCGCACAGCTGTCACTCGACCAACTGCCATCCCTCCGGTGACCAATGTGTACTCTATGCGCACATGTGGCAAAGATGGCATTGTGTAGCTCGTGGATCGTCTCAATCTCCACGCTATACCCATGTCGCTCGCTCTGTTCGTGATGCCTTGTCAGACCCCAATTGACGATCTGCTATGCAGGTTGAGTATGACGCTTTGATTGTCAACGACACATGGAGTCTTGTGCCTCGTCCTCCTGGCGTCAATGTTGTGACTGGAAAGCGAATTTATCGTCACAAGTTGCTTGCCGATGGGTCTCTGGATCGTTACAAGGTTTGCTAGGTTCTGCAGGGTTTCACACAACGGTCCGGTGTTGACTATGATGAGACTTTCAGTCCAGTTGTCAAGCCTGTGACAGTTCATGTGATTCTCTCTCTGGCATTATCTCAGAACTGGCCCATTCATCAGCTGGATGTAAAGAATGCATTTCTCCATGGCACTCTCACTGAGACAGTGTACTGCGTGCAGCATTCTAGATTTGTGGATTCTTCTCACTCAAATTTTATCTGTCGACTCAACAAATCTTTATATAGTTTAAAGCAGGCTCCTCGTGCTTGGCATCACAGGTTCGCCTCTCACCTTGTGTCACTTGGATTTGTTAAAACAAAGTCAGATACTTCTCTTTTCATATATCACCGCAGTTCAGACACAACCTACTTACTGCTCTATGTTGATGATATTGTTCTTACTGCCTTCTCTGCTGGATTACTTAAGAATATCATTGAGGCTCTCTGGCATGAGTTTGCTATGATGGATATAGGTCAGCTGCATCATTTTCTGGGCATTTTTGTGACCCGCTCCGCAGATGGTCTGTTCCTTTCTCAACGGCAGTACAGTCATGATATTTTGGAGCGTGCCGGGATGAGTGCGTGCAAGCCGTGCAGCACGCCTGTTGATCTCCACTCCAAATTATCTGCTGACAGACCGCCTGTCGCTGATGCTACACAGTACCGTAGTCTCACCGGCGCTCTGCAGTATCTGACTTTCACCCGATCAGACATTATCTTTACAGTTCAGCAGATCTGCCTCTATATGCATGATCCTCGAGAGCCGCACCTCGTTGCTCTCAAGCGGATTCTGCGCTACCTATAGAGCACCCTGTCTCTTGGACTGACCATGCGCCGATCTTCGTCTGTAGATCTTGTTGTTTACACAGATGCCGACTGGGCTGGATGTCCTAATACTCACCGGTCGACCTCTGGCTATGCAGTATTTCTCGGGGATAACTTAGTGTCCTGGTTTTCCAAATGTCAGCATATGATCTCTAGATCAAGTGCTGAAGCTAAATATCGTGCTGTGGCAAATAGTGTTGCTGAAGCTACCTGGCTGCGCCAGCTGCTCCTTGAGCTTCACCACCCCCCTCGACGTGCCACCTTGGTCTATTATGACAATATCAGTGCTGTATATCTCTCCAGCAACCCGGTGCAGCATCAGCGGATGAAGCATGTTGAGATTGATCTCCATTTCGTTCGAGAGAAGGTCGTCCTTGGTCACGTTTGGGTCATATATGTTCTACGACATCGTAGTACGCCGATGTCTTTACCAAGAGCCTTCCTACCTCACTATTTTAGGAATTTCAATCCAGCCTGAATTATAGTGATGCTCCCGATTAGATTGCGGAGGAGTGTAGTCTACTTTAATTATAGTAGGTTAACTCGTGTATGTAGCTATGCGGTTGCATGTATAAGCCACCCCGGTTGCTTATATATACTGACATTAAAAGAAAATACAATCAACAATTCCTACATTTTAAAACGAATTTGGTGGCTCAGCCAGTGGGTTTATCAGCAATACTGACGAACTGTTCGGCATTGCCATGTTCATCAATCAACTTCCCTGCAATTCCGTGCACATATAGCTAGTTATCTATTGAGAAAAATGGATCTTGTAGGAAAGAAAAATATGGATGATGTGCAAACAAATGATCATGGCTCGGAGCCCTCTCACGTTCTCCCCAACTGTCACTGCAGTACTGCAGCAATTTCTTTACTCTACCATCTGTTTATTTCTCTCTGTCTCGCATGGCCAGCTTACATTTTGCTCTGGATCATACTCTGGATTACTACTGTACTTTTAAGCCTGGCAGTTACAAGCCATGAGCCAAAACATAGTGACAGTTTTGGTGCTAATGTTTTGGCAAATTTTATTATAGGAAATCTAAAATTTATATAATTTGCTAATAGATATCATAAAAATATGTCACACATTAAAAAATATTAATTTGCTAAAGGACACTTTCGGTCCAATTTAAAAGAGAAATTCTACGAGAATACCTTGGGCCACATCCTTGTGTTAGAGTGAAAATTTAGAAATTATACCACTCTAAATTTACTATCACCTCAAATACATCATTAGCACACATCATATTCTATCTTTACTCTAACTCTAGGTTAGAAGCTTTTAGCTCTAGCATTCTTGTCATTTTAAAGAATTTCTTGCTCCAATTGGGATAAAAATATCCTCTAGCAAATTAATAGTTTTTTAAGTTTTTTAAAATATCATCTAACCCATGTTTTTACAATATCTACTAATAAATTACATAAATTTTGAGTGTCATGTTATAAAATTTGCCTAAAGTTTATTCATGGTGTGATCTTGTGCCACGACTAAATGTTGAGAAAAATGAAGCATAAATTGTAGCCCAGTTAGTACAAAGGAAATCCACTTCATAAGTGTTTAATTGAACTCCTTAAAAACGCAAGATTTTTTCAGAATTCATGCGAAATCTGTCTAAGATTCCTGTGTTTGAATTAAAGAATCTCTCTAGTTTCAGACAGACCCTGGTCCCTGATTAAGTGATGATTTACACGAGGGCCATTTACAACCTTAACTACGTTAAAGTCTTTAAGCACATGACAGCAATGTTAACTACGGATTTGTTCATTTCATCGGAGAGGGTCCCTGCAATTGCGCATAGTATTTATGTGCAGCAGCAGCAGCAGCAGCTTTAGCTTGTGGTAAGAACGCGGAGGTGGTAGCTTTTGCTAGTTCCAAGGTAGAAGATCTCCTCGCTCGCTCAGCTGCCTGCGATATCCGCTCTACTTTCTCACATGCATCCATGCAGCTCTGTGCCCTCTGCTGCACTGCGTGCTCGGCTTGGTGGCACCTTTGCTCCTCCCTCTTGTGGTTGTGGAGTGCAGTCACGCCATGCGGCTCAATGGCTCATGGCCAAAACAAAGAAAACAAAAGGAAGATGATATTGCAGCCACTTGGCTTTGCTGCCGCTGTTGCTGCTGTTTGCTGCTAGGCTCGGCCTGCAGCTACACCCGTGTGATATGGTGGTGTGTGCACATGCTGACATGCATGCTGCATTGCATGGGCAGATATTTGCCGATGCCCACCATCTTATCTTTTTTTTTTTCTGTCTGTGGTCCTGTTATAATGCTACTTCAACAAGCTAGCAGGAAGCGTTTCCTGAATCTCCATTTTATGCCAACTTGTTTCTTTTTTTTATTTTGATAAGTTTTTTATGTGTGTAAAGATAGGCAGGATGCTCTTCCTTTTTGTTTTATTTTCTTTGATTTGCGTAAAATTAGACAATATACTTTGTTGGTAGTAGAAGTAGCAGGTCCAAGTATTCTTTTCAAAAGAGTTTGCATATATAGTTTTGTTTAACCGAGAACTTAGGATAGGAAAGGTTACTGAATATACGGTTCCTCTTAGTTTCAAGGGATTTACTACAATCGTCTCTTCTCCATCTTAGAAAGCTAGTATTGCGTTTTAATAACTTTTCATTTTTGAGCTTAAACATATTTTCTATTTTTACTGAGATAAAGATATTAAGTGGTTGTACTATCATACATGCATGGTTTATATCATGGCCCAACGGCTTTGTATCACTAAAAGGGGAGACATGGAACAGAAACATCCTCCCAAGTTATGATCCGATTTGTTGTGCCAAAAAGAACTGAAAAATATTGTGACGATGATGATGACAAGAGAACTTTTGGTGCTCATTCCTACAGAGCTTATATATCAAGAAATGTGTCAATAACAACACTGTAACTAATCTTCTAGAATAATAAAAGTTTCCGCAGGAAAAAAAAAACAGAGCGAGCTCCAATGCTTTTTTTTAATAAAAACAATAAAACACAACTTCCGTTTAATTTGGTTTCCAGAAAATCCATAAGCTCTGTTATCCCATTGCTCATGGTTCGTACTTTGTAGTACATACGCGCTACTAAATTTCCAAATAAATCCATCAACTCAATTATTATTTATTACGTAGGTTGTTCTACAATTTATGCTACCATTGTGAATATGAGGATCATATGCGACTTCTATCCAACTCCTTTAGAATAAAGCAATTTTGCATAAATCAATTTGGTTTTCAAATGGGTGACAAAAAAATCCCATACTAAAAAGGCCTAAGATTTAGAGTGAGACTTGCCTATATAACACTTGATAAAATATCCATCATCCTATATCTCTGGCAAAATGTTCGATTGACCAATGATACCCTTCACAAAGTAAAAATAATCTTACTGATGGGTGATTTGTGAGCTATGGTGTTTCAAGTATAATAGGTAAATACAAAGTACAAGGAGTGCACCATTTTAAAGGAGAAAGGATACTACAATGACAATAAACCCCAAAACTTTTAAGTAAAAATCTATTAAATTACAGATCAATTTTAAACTAATGTTTGCCGAAGAAGGTAATAGAGCAGGATCAGCACACACCTAGAGTAGAGTAATAATTTTTTGAGTGAATGGGAAGGTGTGAACAATGTTTTTTTTTGTGCAAAACTAAATTGCTATGGTGATAGTGTTCCTCAAAGGTGAAATTTGGATGATTTGACACTCCATTCGTTGGTTTGGTTAGCATTAAAAACCAAGAGAGCATGACAATTAAAAGATGAGTAACCAATCCATTGTGAACAAGAACAATGTGAAATGAAATGGCAAAGGCTTTTTAAGGAGAACCAAACCAAACAACAGCAGTCCATAGCTCCCATCTATCTCTGTCTCTGTCTGTCACTGTCACGCACAGCACACGGCCTTTTCTCGCCGTCCGCCTCCAGTTAACGGTTAAGGTCTTGGTGCTGGTGCATCGCTCTCTCCCACCACCGTCCCACGCGCACACAGCAAAGCCAAACCAAAGCACAGCAAGCGAGGAAGAGGAAGAACACGCCGCATCGCCACTCAGGGAGTCGAGGCGCATGGCATGAAGGAGCCAGGCATCGCCTGCCCCCACCCCGGCCAAGAATGAGAGCTTGGGCCTCCGGTAAAAGAGACCCACCACCACCCTCACCAGCCGCGCCACCAGGAACAGGAGGAGGAGGAGATGGGCAACTGCGGGACGCGAGAGGAGAATGCCGTCGTCGCAGCGCACGCGCAAGGTCGGTTCCTTGCCTTCCTCTCCTCGGATGGATATCTTGGGGGATTTCCCTATTCCGGGTGACGCTTGTTTTGGGGATGCTGGTTGTTGGGATGGGATCTCGGGTTGGGTGCTCTGAATTCCATCAAAAAATTCATCTTGGTGGTTATTTCTAAGTTCCCCTGATCTCTTGGTCGGGGGGTTCAGTGGGGAATTGCCAAAAGCAGTCTTTTCTTTCTGCTATCATGCCCTATGGCTTATTGGGACCTTGGATTGGTGTTTTGGCTGCAAATGTTGATTCTTGCTAGGTCTACTCCAAGTCGGCATTTTGGTACTCTCGGGTTTAGATTTGATTGAAATCAGATATCAGCATTTGCTCCAAACGTTCAACATGTTTTTTTTCTGTTAGTTGCATATGGGGATTCTGGGATTTTGATTTTCAGTCTGCATTTGCTCAAAAGCCATCCTGTTTTGGTGGGAAGCCAGGAGCCTCATCTCCTTAAGCCTAATGTTTCTGGTGTAGTTAGCTCTATGATTTCTTCTCTGCTGCATATCCCGGCCAAGTTACAGTCTTACTGTGATTCCTTATCTTCTTGGTTGTTGTATCAGAAATTCTGCTTCATTGCGTTCATCCGGACAATTTACAGGCACTCTCCGCCTCAATGAGGCACTGTTGACTTTCAGTTTAACAGAAAATATAGTCATGATCCTGCAAGTTGGAAAAACATAATCTCTTCTTGTAGTTTGCTGCATTGTTTAACCAGGTTGGAGCCTTTTTTTATAGCATGCAACTGTACAGTAGATCTGGTCTCCTGGTCCTGTTTATCTCTTGCTGTAATCAACCTGCCCGTGTATGTACCTTTTTTTACAGTATTTTTAGGTAGAATACCATTTTGTAATTTCTAGCTATCGCCAACGCTCGTTTCCAGTAGTTCTCATGTTAGTTTGTAATTATATCTCTCCTAAACGTATTTCAGCAGGGTTATCTCTCTTTCATCCAACTATCTCTGTGAGTGCTGAAAATTCAATATGAATTCCCTTATTTAATTCTTTACATTATCAGCTCATACTGGCTATAGAATCAAGTATGAGAATTTTCTGTGTTGGCTCTGGATGGGGGAGGTTTTGTCATTAGTTTGCTCTTTATCTTTCACAAAAAAAGATTGCTTTTTATCTTATATGCATGAGAATTTCTGGCAACCTTAATTCGTTTCTACCTTAACTAATTTTTCTTTCTTGTTGTTGAAATGTCATCTTCTCAGTTCAGCAGCTCCACTTGTTACAACATCCTGCCAAGAATGCTGTTGCAGAGAGGAAGCACACCCGCATCTCATCAGATATGAGTGATCCTTCAACACCTAGGAAAATTGAAGATGCCAAGAACATCTCCATATACAACGATGTTATTGACTTCACATTGTTTGAGCTCGAGACCATCACAAAGAGCTTCCGTGCTGACTACGTTCTTGGTGAAGGAGGGTTTGGGACTGTTTACAAAGGCTACATAGATGAGAATGTCAGGGTTGGTCTGAAGTCACTACCTGTTGCAGTCAAGGTGCTCAACAAAGATGGACACCAAGGACACAGAGAATGGCTTGTGAGTTGCCAAGATGTTCAATATTCACTATGGTTGCTGATGTCCGTTATGTACATGGATATGCAGAACGTTAACTATTACTCATACAAGAACATGATATATCTTAATTATGTAAATTATGGAAAAATACTTGTTGATGCTAACTATGTATATCACATCAATGGTACATGCAGCATTTAGTTATGCTCATGTTAACAAGTATGCTAGCAAATAAATATACCATGCAAAATTTGTTTCTTTTGCCTTCATGTTTCTCAGTTTGTTCCCTTTTTGGAATAGAAAATTTCTCAAGAAGCTCAAGACATAGTTAGAATGATTCATTGGGCATGTATCGTGAAGAAAATGTGCAAAGTTGGTAGGTTGATAAAGGCTAAACATATAACGACATGCATGTAGCCTGAGTCATACTGTTAAAAAGCATATTTCTTAAAAGTTTACCAACAGAACAGTGTATCTACACATGCTCAGAATAGGTAAAATTCTATTTCTTTTTTTTTAAAAAAAAAAGAGAATAAGCAACATTGTCCATCAAAGAAAAATGATGCATTTAGTTTGACAGTTTTTGGCAGTTTTCAGGCATATTATTAACTTGGAAAACCATTACCTTTTCAGTCTTGTCATTATGTTAGAAGAATTATAGGAAGGTAACTGATCTTTTGTTTCTTTGTCAGACTGAAGTTAGGTTCCTTGGGCAGCTAAGACATCCAAATTTAGTCAAGTTGATTGGGTATTGCTGCGAAGATGACCACAGGCTGCTTGTCTACGAGTTCATGTTTCGAGGAAGTCTAGAAAACCACTTATTCCGAAGTATGAATCCAACTCCTTTTCATCGCTTCATGAATGATATCATGGCCGAATAGTTTCTGTGATCACTCTTTTTAAATTTTTTTTTCTCTATAATACAATTGAGCACCATAGCTGAAGTTGACCATATTGTGGATAATAGAGTCGCAACGTTGTTCTATTAAATAACGTTGATATGAGCAACTTTATCTATCTGCCAGATGGTTAGGCATGTTTTTGATACCTACCACAGTCTAGAATAAGTTCTACAATCACTATACAATTTGTTTTACAAGTGATCAGTGCTCTAGAACCTGGTCTGGTAGGATTTCATTTCGACTTGCTGTTCATAAGGATTCCAAATTTTCCAGAGCTTTTTGACTGAACATCCAATTTAACTGTTCGCTGCTAGATCCTCAGTAAGATTAGGCCCTTTTCATATTTATCATTCTTGGAAAACTTTATTGACATGTTTCCAAAGTGACCAGTTAACCATCTGAACTCTTTGTCTAGCCATAGCCAAATGTCATGATTTTCTTTGTTGGTATACTTAATAGAATCATTCATGATAGTTAACTACCATGCATAGAGTATGCGAGCTACCCATACTTATCTGCTAAATTTCTTCTGTATTTTTTCTGCAACAATAAATGAATGCTATTGAATACTGGCATGTATGATTTGAAATGTCGGGACAGTATTTCATCGGTTCATTTGTAGGTCAAGTAAATCATATGCCCATATTGAATTAATGGTTGGCTAAAGATTATGCTCAACTATATTTTGTTCTTGTACATTGTGGTGAACTTGTATTTGAGGGTAGGAAATTTTCTGACATCGTCTGTGCTTTTCTTTTTTCTTCTCAGGGACAGCTACTCCATTATGCTGGGCTACTAGGATGTCAATTGCATTAGGAGCTGCCAAAGGGTTAGCTTGCCTCCACAATGCTGAAAGGCCAATTATCTACAGGGATTTCAAGACATCAAATATTCTGCTGGACTCAGTTGAGTAGCATTTCTTGCCAATATCTTGTTTTTTTTCCTTTCTCTTCTATGCATCTGTTGGGAATATGTAAATATTTGGCATAATAACATTTATTTTTTATTTACACTTACACAGGATTATACTGCTAAACTCTCTGACTTTGGTCTGGCAAAAGCTGGCCCTGAAGGCGATGAAACCCATGTATCAACACGGGTGATGGGAACATATGGTTATGCTGCTCCTGAATATGTGATGACCGGTACTGCCCTTTTTTTTTTACATTTGCTATATTTTTTTCTGAATAGCGTTGTTACCCTTCATCAAAATGTGACCAGGTGATTTGCCAAAAACAAAAGTTTACCAAGTGAGATGCAAGTATGCAGTTTCTGTTTTGCCCTTGCAATTTCATCTGATGTATATATCCCTATGGGCAGGTCACTTGACTGCTAGAAGTGATGTCTACAGCTTTGGTGTTGTCCTTCTTGAACTCTTGACTGGACGCAAGTCCATCGACAAGTCAAGGCCTAGCAGGGAGCACAGTTTGGTTGACTGGGCCCTCCCCAGGCTGAATGACAAGAGGAGGCTTCTCCAAATCATTGACCCAAAACTGGAGGGACAGTATTCAGTTAGAGCTGCCCACAAAGCCTGCAGCCTAGCGTATTACTGCTTGAGCCAAAACCCAAAGGCAAGGCCTCTTATGAGCGATGTCGTTGAGACTCTTGAACCATTGCAGGGCAGTGGTGGAAGCAATGGAGCTGTTCAATCTGTTCTTGGAAGTGGCCTTCCGAGCTACAGAGTTAACCGCAGACTAACGACGAACAGCGTCCACTGTAGGGCAATTCCGAACCCCAAGTGCTCCCATGCTGTCCCAGCATGCAGGGTGAGATGAGAGTGTGCTGTTTCAGTTGCTTCTGGAATAGGTTCAGTTGTACATTGCAAGTCTAAACCGTGGATGGTGTGTGCGTGCGCACACCTGCGCATTGTGCTTTTGTTTTTTTTCCTTCTTTTTTTGGTTTTCTCCCCAGTTTTCAACCTGTAAATTTCGTCTGCATGGTGCTGCTTGGAAGGCCCTCCATTTTTCACAGTGGTCTTATGTGTTGACTGTGTTTGCCCTGCCAAAAACCGGCAAGGTTTAACCCCAGAATGAAAGGCTGAACTAAGAGTGGTTGGATGGTTGCTATCCTACTCAAGTGGTCTCTGTCATCTGTACTCTTGTTCCATGACTACTTTCTGATGTTACATTTCTGGTGTTATGGTGTGCTTGCTTTCCTGATGTAGTGATCATCTGTATGTATTGCTACTGTGAAGCACTGTTTAATTTGTTCGTATATACCTGATTTATCATGATGTTGTCAGTGTTTCTCGTATTCAAGTTTGCGTTAGATTTACACTCCCGGCGTTGTGTTTTCAACTTTTCATACGTCAACACTCTGTTTAAGATATGTACATCACTCATTGTCTTTATGTTCTTTTATTGTATACAGGAACCAGTCATTATCTTTCTTTCTTTTGCTTTTGTAATTAACAAGGAACCCTCAGTGTCTTCATCTGTCATCCACCATGTTACTCCATTTCTAATTCTAAAGATGTCGACTCTGATGCAGCGCTGTGACAATGTCTGGCCGGTAACAACAAACCTCACTTTTATAGTGCTAAAATAAAAAAAACCACAATAGATTCCCCTTAGCTTTCAACTGAAAACTTCCTTCTACGTCACCATCTTTCACCAAGTTAATTAACAGATAATTTTGTGAGTCTATAACCATGTATGTACTATCTGAAGTAGATTCAGAGATGATTTGAGAATTAAGGCAAGGCTGCTATGTGTATGGCCATCTGTTACTCTGTTAGTGAAGAGCAAGCATACATAGGCAACACTGCTAGTCATTTTCAGTCACTATATACATGCACTCTTATCGTCGTCTATTACTATAATTCATTCATGGTGCCCTTGAGCCATGGTCGTCGTCACCATTATCACTCGCACCTGCGTCGAATGAGTGATTAGGATATGGTTATCGTGTGTGACGTGGATCAAGCCATATAAGATTTTTCAACTTGCAAATGAAAGGTGTCCAGCTAGCTTTATCTTCAAGGACAATAATTAATGAATCTGAAAGTCTGTCGTCCTTGGAATGAAGATGGGAAGGAAGAACCACTCACTGATCGAATAAGTGTCACAAATTGGATCGCTGTCTGCTTGACTGGACAGGAATGTTGGTACACTATCATGTCATAACTAAAAGATGCATGAAAGTAGTGAGCAATCATTTTCAAGGAAAAACATCAAGGCACTGTTCCATTGTTGACAAGCAATGTTTTTCCTCACAAAACAATTAAAATCGTATCCTTCCAACATAAAGGAAAATCTCTATGGGATGTGACTTGGTTATTTATTCAGTTACTGCTAGAGAGTTGGCGAGAATGGGTTGTGCATGACAAGATCACAAATTAATTTGGAGAACAAAGGAGGAATTAAACTAAGTTCATAAAATCAAAATAATACTGCATATCGAAATGATCACCGTATATACATGAATATGTTCAGAAGAGCGAAAAATACAAGGATCAGATGCGAAAAGGACCAAGGTTGCATTGCAAACCATATTTGTTTGCGGATGATATAGGCGACTTTAGAGAGCCAGCAAATGACGTGTCTCTACCTAAAGAAAGATATTCCCCTTTTGTATCGACACAAAGGAACATCAATCGCTCTCATTAACTGGCACGCACAACGGTTGCTTCATCTATCCACTGCTAATTAACTTTCTAAAACGCTGATGCTTTTAAACCCTCTCTTCCCCCGGCCCATGCATATTCTCTCTGTTTTAATGGTGTGAAATTTCAGAACAAGAATCTAGTTTCCGCATACAGAGTTCTAGAAATTTTCGGCTGGTCATCTCATCCCATCTACGATCCTTTGTGAGTTTTTGATGGTGAAGCCACACCGCTAGCTAGTTTACACATGTATGCACTAGCTAAATCTTGTTAGCTGAAAAGGAAGCAAGCAGCTTTTTTTGGAAAAAAAAATCTATGGCACCAGGTGCCCCCTAGCATAGATTGAAGACACGTGGATACATCCGAATCTCAAAGTTAATCCATCTTGTTCCCCTATCTCTAAGACACCTGTGCGAAGTGTGATTTATCTAATCTATTGTCCGTCTCTACATTCATCATCAAATCACCTTATCAAACGCCACATCACGTACGATTTCAAAACTTTGCAGATTGGAAGAAGTTCGTATTTGCACAATTACTTAGGGTAACATGAGATTAATGATGACTTGTAGAAGTGGAACCGTAAATGAAGAGCGAACAATTATTATAATCTGGTTTCCATGTATTTCATCATTCATTGAAGGTCAAGAAACAAAAAAATCCTTGATGAATAGATGAGGTTGTATGGTCGGAATGGATAGTTTCACATGATATTTAGTTTCTTATAACTGAGATAGGCCGACTGGAGAAAGAAAACTGGTGATAGATTGACGGTGACGTCGCTGGACAAAAGTAACGATAGCCTTGATTCTAGGGCTAGGGAAGAAGGAGAGGAGGATCCATTCGGTTATGAGAATTACCCGATTCTGTGCTAAGGATTAAAGAGAAGAGGAGGAAGAAGATGAAGTGCTCTGAGATTTGTGTGTATCCACGTGTCTTTAATCCAAGAGGGATGCTATAGATGTTAGGAGGCACCCGTTGCCAAGCTGCCTGTCGCATTTTTCATTTTTGAGTTGATTAATTTGTACCCCACCATGCATGCATGCATGCAGTTAATTAGTTATTTAAGCATACTAGTAAAATTGTGTGCAGTTTTCTTTTTAAAAAAAAGGGAATTGGAGCTGTCATTTAACCATGTCATGTGTGGATGCGTTACCTTGCAGGCTATATATACGAGTGAAATTGACATGAGCTACTCCAGTCCCCTAGTCGTACATGACGAGTTGCCTTCATTAGTAGTTTAGTTGATACAAAAGCCAACCATTTTTCCCCGTGCCTTGCATATGTCATCGTTCTTCTATTGTCCCCAAGGCAAGTTGACCATGGCAAAAATTCCTCATGTCTCCATCTCTCTCACAGGCCTCGCCATGGTCGTCCTCATATTCAGCTCCTCCTCTCTCCAGGCTGCCCAAGGTACGCACTTATCTTCGTCTATCGCATGGTAGTGTGGTGGTGGTCGTCTTCTTGATCCTTCCAGTCCAGCCAGTTCTAGCTGAGTCCATTAATATTATTCACGCATGCAGGAGGTGCAGAGAAGAAGAAGGTGATGAAGTACGACGTGCCGGTGCGGAGGCTGGTGTTCCGGCCGGCGTTGATCAGCACGGAGGTGGAGGCGTACGAGCCGTTCGAGCTGTGCATGGGTTGCCGGTGCTGCGCGCCGTCGAACGCGAGCAGCTGCGTGGACACTCGGTGCTGCTACGCCATCGACTGCAACATCCCCGGCAAGCCCTTCGGCGTCTGCGCCTTCTCCCCTCACACCTGCGACTGTGGCGCCACCAATTGCACCAACCAGCAGCCATGACCTACGTGCCTAGCTACTCACTTGCTGCTGCTACTTCTCATCCATGATCAATATACATGCGCCTGAATTCAATGGTTTTTACAGAGATTCTTGGGACTAGATATGCTTAGGGATGCCATTGTTCCTGACATGAGTATATTGATCTGAAAGTTTAACAGCATATATAGAATCTTCAGAAAGGGGTTAGTTCTCAATTTATCGGTTCCAATATACAATTGATTTGCATTCATATCAGAGAGTTAATTTGAGGGTGTGATCTGATTAAATTGCTGTAACCCCTTTGATGTATGGATGTGACCGTGTAAACTACTAGACTGTAGAGAAAGAGGCGGCTGTTGTGTTTGACTATTGCAGGACTAGTACATTACATTGTTGTTTGTATCCTCTTCTTTTTCAAAGCACTGAATACTACGTGCCAAATACATGATCAGCAAGGTTGGATGGTCCAGAAATCAAGTTGGGCAGTCACAGGCCGCCACACACTTGATTTGACGATCACCTTTTAGGTGGAATTGCAAATGAATTGTAGGTACAAACCCACAACTAATGCCAGTAGCTTAATTAACTCGGCAAAGAAACACCAAATCTGAATCCTGAATAAACTTGAAGTCTGAAACGCACGTGACGGTACTCATTTCAGCACGATTAAGCACCCAACAATCAAGGTGCTTATATACAAGATGAAGATACTCTGACTGCCTGTCTGTCAGACATGCAACTCATCACTCTAGAAAGACATCTGGCCTGACCAACCACTGGTTTTCCCAAATAAAATTTCACAACCCATTTTTTTTAGCAAGAAGGGCATTGCCCCTCCCACTTAATAAATTAATAGAAAAATGAGCAACCACATTCGCTCTCACGACCTAGAAATTTTCATATTAATAAAAAAATATAGTCTAAGTAGATATATAAATTAAAATATCTGTAAATTGGAATTTTTTTTAAAAAAAAAGAGTCCAGCGGAAATACTGAAATTTGGGTTAAAAATTAAAAAATTAATACTGAGGATAATAGTGCATGTAGATTTAAGGAAAATCTGAAATTCAGATTAAAATTTTAAAATAATTAATAGTGAGAGAAGAGTCATATAAGAAATACTACAATTTATAAACATCTAAAATTCAAATTAAAAATAGAAAATACTAAGGAAGATAGTGATGACCAAATGGGGTAGCCGCGCTGGCACGACTTGTTATGGCACAACCCATTAGGCACTGAACCCTATAGCGGGTTGTGCCGCATCGACCCATATACCAATGCCACAGCCCAAGCATGGCCCATGAGGCTCTCATGTCCTGTCGTGCTAGCATAGGCTTAGGAAAGGTACATGAGGTATTTTTTGGGGTTTTTTTTGTAATTTTTTAAGATTTTTTAAAGCTCCAACGGTTAATTTTGAAAAATAAAATAGTCGTTGAACTAGCCATTACAAGACAAATGATGCGATGTGATTGACGAAAATCCGGGGCATGCTATGCCCCGTATGCTGTGCTTGATGAGCTAATCAGGATGTGCAGTGCCCCCACATGCTCCTACAGTACTAGGCCGGCACAGTAGCCGGGCCGTACCATGCCAACTGCCACGCCCTCAGCCTAGGCATGGTACGTCCGAATGGGCCATGACGACATGGTCCAACTGCTATGATGTCCAAGCAGTGACATGCCTACTAATGTTCACGCGTGCTCGTTTGGTTATCACTAGAGGAATAGCCCACATAGAAATATAATTTAGAAATATTTAAAATTTATATGAAAATAAATATTATAGAGAAAGAATTCACGTGGGAGTTCAATTTGAAAACATTTTAAATTTATAATAAAATAAATAATATCAAATGAAACAATCCACGTAGAAATACAATTTCAATATATCTTAAATTCACGATAAAAATAAATAGTATTAAGGAGTAGAATTTAGAAAAGAATAAAGGTCAAGTAGAAATACAATTTAAAATATAAAAAAATTTAGAATAAAAAATAAACAAAAATTAAAAGAAGAGTTCATGTATTAACTTGATAATGTAATAGAAAAAAAACACAACGTTTACTCTGATGTCCTAGAAATTTCAACATTAATTAAGAAAGTGCAAATAGATATTCAATTCAAAATATATTTTCAGAATAAAAAATTTAAAAATAGTTCATGTAGAAATATAATTTAGAAAAAAACTAAAATTTGAATTAAAAATTTTAAAAATAATAACAAGATTAGAGTCTAAGTAGAAATACAATTTAAGAAAAATATAAAATTTGGATTAAAATTTAAAAACAATTAATGTTGAGAAAAGAGTCCAGTAGAAATATCTTCAATTAGGGTTAAAATAAATATTATTGGAAAAATATTTCACATATAAGTACAATTTAGAAATATTTTAAATCTGAATATTATTGAAAAAAGATTTCACGTATAAGTAAAATTTAGAATATTTTAAATCTAATTTAGAAATAAATAATACTGAGAGAAGAGTCTTTGCTTATATTGATTGGAGGCTCTTTTAAGAGCCCACATTAATCCTCCTAGGTGAAAATAGCTAGAAATTCTCAATTTGATCGAAGAAAAATAAAATATCATGATTGCCAAATTTACATTAAAAATTATTTAGTAGGTGAAACAATGTCATTTGAGATAATAAGAAAATGCCACTAATAATTTAAAGATAAAGATGGAGGAAAGAAAAGAAATAAATATACCATAAAGTTTGTAAATATTTGATTTATTGTATTATTTAATTAAATTAGGATAGAGTTTAAAATTATGTTGTCATTTTAATCTTTTTTTAATAAAATTTGAAAATATAATTGCTATTATGAGAGCAAAATTCTAGCCATCTAATCTGTATGAGCCACCATGTAGTTTCCATTAAAGAAATAATAACAAAGTTCATTACAGCAAGCTAAAAAAACCGACAACAAAAAGAAGACAACCGATGATGCAGCACTGGTTTTACTGATCTTTTTCGAAACCAGAGGTTTCACTGATCTGAAACTAGGAGAAACGGTAGCTTTGTCTAACAACTTCCTTCTGCTTGAGCTTTGAGGTTTGCAGACAATCAGGTAGTAATTGTATGGTCGCCGGGATCGCCACGGATCAACCGGTGCAGCGGTCCACGTAGAGCACACGTACATATACTGCAAAATGGATGGTGTTTCAGGATGAGTTGTTTCAAGCTGCTTCTCTACTTATTACTATTAACTGTCTGTCAATATGTTAATTAAGGGAGACATTGCTCAGTGTCAAAATAAGCTTACCAACTCAACTTGCGACAAACTTGCATTTACATTTGAAAGTTTTTAACCCAAAAAACTTACGACAGTTTTTTTAAGTGATTCTCATCATTATTACCGTACTGTATCCGCAAGCTCAATCTTTTCAGAACGAGCAACTTTTCATACCATCTACTTATTATTGTGGCCCGTCAAAGACCTGTCCATTAATATGGACCTTAGCTCTCCTCTTTAACAAGAGCTTAACCCTTTAAATTGAGTCCATATTAGCATTTGAGCCCGTATAAGAAACAATAAGATAGCCAGCTAGCTTCCACTTACCATTCAGCATTCATGTCTATACATTTGGATCTTAAATTTCTCGGCACAGGCGCACTCGCGTTGCCTCCTAAAGAAGCTCTAAAGCAATTTTGATTTCGACATGAATTGATACAAGTTGACAAGTTGTGGACTAGTAATTCGCAACTTCTTCAGGTACAGTGCTTACGTAGTTCAAGATCTCTTTATGATCTGCCTTTTCTTGTTACGACCTTAATTTGATACTACTAGTATATATCAAGTGCGTTGCAACGCAAGCAAACGTAAATGGCAATCACACGGGAAAAGCAGCAATGCAGATAAAAGAAGGAATAGCTAGTTAGCTAGCACAATTATGAAACTCATTCTCCTCTTCTTATGTTCATGACGTACGGACACTATTGTGAGTGTCGGCACAACAGTTGATTAATGATGCGTAGGAGAATGTTTTATGTGGAGCATGTTAATTGTTGAATACTTCCACATTACTATGCACGTACGGGATTAAAAGCCAACACAACGGTAAACAAATTTCGGTATATATATGAGAATATGAGATAAGTTTAGTTTTCACTGGACACTGATTAAACATGGATGGAATAAAAAAAATATGCATTAAGGTCTGCATGCATGGCTTATATTTAAAATATAGCCTATGAACAATATGCAAGTTGTATTTAAGTGGGAAGAGTTTTTTTATACATATGTCACGTGTTTATATGGGTAGAAGCATGTGAATATGTCCATATGTCTCCCAGCGCAGCGAAGCATTGTAAGCAACACGTAAGCAACACACGTGTGTTCAAAATTTTATATATATAAAGTTTTCATATATAAAGTTTCTATATAAAAAGTTAGAGCCAATTAAAATTGGACGTGCACGGTTTGAAAATATTGTCTCAAAGAAGAAAAAAGTTTATGTATACAAATATAGCCTATGAAACAATATGTGAGTTGCATTTAAGTGGAAAGTTTTTTATACATGACAATAAGATGGTAGGTTTAATGGCACGTGTTTATATGGGTAGAAGTATACTAATTTGTCCATATGTCCCTAGGACAGCGGAGCCTTATACACAACACACGCGTGTTAATATAAAGTTTTTATATACAATTGTATAAAAATATTTTAGAGAAACAAAATTTCTCTATACGCTTTTATCATGCTGTCGCTAAAAAAGAAAAGCAAGTGCACGGCTTTTCTTGTTTCTTTAGATTCTTTTATTCAATTATTTCTATAACTAGCTATCTTAAAACACTAAAATCAATATCCGACTTAAATTTTCCTGACTTTCCTCCTGAAAAAAAATCGAGACTTTTCTGTTTTGTAGTTGTATGCTTCCCCCTACGAACGAAATGGAGGCAATTCTCCTGCCTTTTTGTTTCCTACTAGCCCCTTATAAAATAGCTGATCAGTCATACTGACAAAATAACAAACCCTACGACACGTTATTGCATCATTGACAATTGCTCATTATTATGTCCGACTCGTTACATGCGACAGATGATGTGATTAATTAAAAGTGCAATTTGCAAAATAACAATTACCACATCTTTAACGCATTCCTCCATTTAAGTAGCTCACTAATTGTAATTAAGCGCTAACTAACTGTTTGGCTAGTACTAGTAATTACTACTAAACTAAGGGGATTATGATCATGATCAAGTTGTAAAAGGATCCAATAAAGCGATTGCTTACAACTCTAATTAACATGTTCAACCTAACCTTGTCGTTATTTTGGGTTTGGAGTTTGTGTTGTCTAGCGTGATTAATCATGCGTGAGCTGCAACGAATCTTGTACGTCTCGTTTTCATTGGCTAGTGTCAGAGAATTAAACACGGACGTGCATTTGGGCATTGCTGTGTTAATTTGGCACCAGATGATTCTGTTCTCACTTTTGTTCTTCACGAGAGTCTGTCTCATGCATGCCAGGGTGCGCGTCTTCATCTCGTTTAACTGACAAAAGTGGTACCCCCTCCGTTCTAAAGAAAAAAAAAATCTTTTTAGCTTATAAATTTATCCTATGGGACCACTAGCCTACTTAATTAAAAGTAGTTTATTGTTTTGTGTCCATTCATCCTTTTTTAAGTGATTGGACAGGCCATCCCAACCATTTTGGAAGATGTTCAATTAATAATGGGCATGAAGGGATTAATAAAGGGTACACGTGTCTTTTATCAACAGTGTTAATATGCCTTTGACTTTCTCAAATAATAATCTTTTTAGACAAAGAGAATACATAGGATGAATCGAGCTTTGTATTTCTTATATATCAAAGCATAAGAAATGTGGTTACAGTGGATCACTAAGATAGGAAAGTGAGATAATCGAACATACAGGGACCGAAGGGTGGAGCGAGCAAGCCAAATAAAAATCTATATTCCTTGTGTAATTATTCCGAATTAATCTCTGAGTTCTATTCCCCACAGGAACTTGCAACATTGTCCCCCCGGCAGAAGGCATATTTCAATCTAGGATACTATGGTACAGTTAGGCTCTCAGGTGGGGACCGTCGTGTGTAGCTAGCTAGCTAGGACCACCTTGTCAGCTGGTGGCACGTCGGCCCCGCGACCTTCGACTCCAACTCGTCTCGTCTCGGAAATCGTACCTGCAACATGATTGGAAATAGATAAGCTGGCCATGGCCTAGCTTCGCTGGATCGGGGCAGCCGCGGGGTCCCTGTTACGACAAGAAATTTTCTTTTTTTTCATCAACTTTTGCGTTTACTACGGTATGGTCTGCGTATGTAACTCAATATATACCATAATATCGGATCCAGGAGCCTACATGTTTACGGTTTCAGCAGCCGACTTCTATTAACGTCTGTGATAGAATACTATACCTCTTTTTAGATGATGCATAAGTTCGACATAAGTCTATATATATATATATATATATTAAATTTACTTAGCGGCACCATTTAATCATGCTTACTACTTCAAAACCTTAAATATTAAAAATTCTAAAGTGTTTTTAAAAAATTCGATTGTATCGGTAAAAATTTCTTTCCGTTTGATATATTTAAATTTTATTTTTTAATCTTAACCGCTCGGTGAGTATTTTCTTTTCTATTTTAATATTTTCTCGAACCATAGTTTTTTTTTTCTCTTTGCCTATACACTTATAGGTTAGACCGTCCATCATATCCACGTTGAATTTAATTACGTGCGGACGAAAACGGTGAAAGACATGTTTCTCTCCTAGTCTGTCCTCTTTCGTCTCTTCAAACAACACACATTTTGGTCCTCCCCTTTTTCCAGGCAACCTGCATTCTGGTTAAATTGAATCGACCCACACTTGTATAGCTCATCTTTTGTTTTCAGCCAAAGCGATACATCATTGTGGTGATCCATCTTTTCACCTAAGAGGCTACACACGCATCTGAATCTTCTGCTTATGAATGAGACAAGCAGCAAAATAGCCACATACGTGTAGCCTCTCTATCTTTTTATTGTGTCTCAGCCCTAAGCAGAGCTATCACTGCATACATGCATGCACACATGTGTGGTCAGGAGACGAAGCAACTTATTAGCCTTCCTTTTTCTCTCACACATTAAAGTAGAGCGAACGCATGGCAGCATCATGTCCTATTGCGACGAACGCGAAAAGGCATCAATGAATGCTTCGTGTGATTCACGGTGTCGCACGGAAGTTCGTCATCACTCGGATTGTCGCAAAATGTCGAAGATAACTACAAAGACCTTAGCTATTACCCACACCGCAACCCCACCATCCTCTCTGTATGCCCTCTCCTCTCTTTGGTGACCAAAGTCAAAACCCTAGCCGTTATTGTTGTCCTCCCCAAGCTCTCTCTCTCTGTCTCCCTTAGTTTCCCACCCTCCACTATACTGGGGGCTAGCTAAAGTCCTTATCCGTCACTGCTGCATCCCCGTGGTCCTTTTTTTGGCCACATCGAGCTCAGGCAACCGCCAAAACCACTGTAGCAAAACAAAGAAGCTCCATCGTCGACCATTTCTACAAACAGTGAGGCCACGTTCCTCTCACTTCCTCCCCATGCCCTCAAGATAGTTTCAGGAAGTTAGCCGATTCCTCCATTGGAGTTTCTAACCACCATTGTGCCTTGGCGAGCCGCTGTCGCTATCCTCACTTCATCATGTCAAACAACGCTTGGTGCGAGGAAGAAGTCACGAAGAAGGAGAGAGAACGAGAAAAGAAAAAAAAGAGATGGAACCCACATGGGCCATCCTTTCCAGCTTCCTTTCCAGCTAACCCCTTAGACCCAGTCTACCATAGACCATTCTTTCCTTTACGTAATTACACTATTATTTTTAATGTTTTGTTACTTTTATTAGTATCCTATATAATGTTTGTGTTTTTCATATGTAGAGGTCATGAATGAAGGAGTGTTCACGTTGGATTTTGTCGCACCCAAAACTGCCGCACACCAAGACAAACTATTCTTAGATATTTTGAACCTATATTTGTAAACCACTTTGTTTATAAAATACTCATTGTTAGATCACACTTTAATCAGATTTGGTGTAAAACCGATGAACCTACCCAGTAGTCACACTTTTATTTTGTAGAATATTGATAATACTATCTTTGTTAACTTTACCAAATAATCACCGATACCGTTATCCTTTGGATGCAATATACTAAAGTAGTTACTTAAACCACTTACGATTTTGACATCATATGAGAACTTAGGACTTATAAATATTTACTTAAAAATCTGATTTGATATTGGTTTGTTTGTAAAATTAAAAGGGGTTAATATTAACTAGATGGTATGGAGTTAATGTCTTAGTAATTTGGCTACTTATTATTATTAAGTACTGATTCTTTTAGAAAATTCATTCAAATATGTTATAGTACGATCTTGATATGGGATACTACTGGCTAAGTAATTAGCATGAAGATATTATATATTAATTAGGATAAGTATTATCCTAACTTCGTGTAAGACGATTAGTTAGATATAGAAGACATCCTAATGTGTTGTAAGTAAATATAAATATGGGTATGAGAATTGCCTAATCCAACTGACATACGGTAATGAACGAGAAAAAGGCGTTGCGAAAGCTGGCTACCCGAGCACTGCATTTGGCATTTGTAATTGCGAGTGAATTCGTGGAAGATGGTGCTTTCGTGGAAGCCTTGTCGTTGGTGGACATGTTGACCTCCATTGGTGGACCCAGTGCAAACAACAGGCTGCCGCCGTGTGAAAAAGCAACAAGTTGAAATGGACTAGGGCTAGGGCGGCCGCTGAGGCTAACAAGCTGCCGGGCCTATTCGATATTTCCATCTGTAGTGTACTGTGTGCCTATCCATCGAGATGGAGCAAAGTTGACATAACAAGTTAAGTTTGACATGTGTACGCGCGGATGGAAGCCTGCTTCAGGTTAGGTCGGGTCGTCTCCTAGCTGAGCTGGAGTAGGCAGCTTCCTTCTTCCTCGTTCTTCGTCAAGGTCACACGCATGCAAATCGCAAATTAAAAAAAAAGCCTACTTCCAATGGGAAAATCGAATGAATGAATCTCTCACCATCTGGACACGTACGTAGGTGCAAATGAGAAACAGACTAGCTAGCTATCTAGGAATCCATCGGCCATCTTTACACGAAAGAATTAACGAATGAAGCCCATGAGCATCATGACCCTGAACTCGTCGAAGGAGAGGACGCCGCCGCCGTCGAGGTCGAACCTGCAGATCATGGCCCTGCAGTCCTCCATCCCCAGCTGCTGATGCGTGCTATGTAGATATACGCATGCATGCACAACGAAACGCCACTCCTTCCTTCCTTCCTTGGTGTTAACAAGGGATCGAGCGGAGAGGACAAAATAAGAGGCGTAGCAGCAGACGAAGCGCCGGCGAAGCTGCTACCACGGGGACGACGACAAGCGATGTCGATGGCGCCCTGCGCCCAACGAAACCTTCAAGTTGCACCACAAAGCAAAGCCGCAGGCGGCGAAGGGCAAGCGGAGCGAGAGCAAGAGGAGAGCACGCGGCGGGGGACGGAGAGCCCCGGAAGCATCTGCCGTCTCGTCGGGGAGAGAGGACAACGAACGAATCGGAGAGCAAAGCAATGTACTTGTGGGCCCAAAATTAAGGTGGCCCTTCACTTTTCACGGAGCCCATCTTCTTGTCTGGACCGGCCCAAAGCTGGTGATGGATGCAACGCGACACGTAAAACGAGATTAATTAAAAATTATCTTTTTTAAAAAACTTTAAAAATGTATTAATATAATTCTTTAAAGGTTTGTAATTGGTTTCGTTAGATAATACGCTATATTAGTTTCCTTTGATCTAACATTAAATATAATTTGATATTATATTTGTTTTGTGTAAAAAATATTACTATGTTTTTCTATAAACTTAGTTAAAATTAAAAAACATTACATAAAAAAGTTAAAATAACTTGTAATATGAAACGGATAGGTGCATCCTGAAGCAACGGAAAGTAATTGCACATAGGGGTGAACTGTGCAAGCACAGCATGTAGTAGCAATATAACCTGACAGTTGTGGCAAAGCTGTTGGAACATTGCCGCATCACCATCACTGATCATCACAACCGAAAATTAAGAAGCTTTTGTTAGCATGCTTCAGCTAGCTAGCTGGAGCGGCCACATGGGCCAGTTTGGATGGTGTGCTTTTCGATGGCGTTATGTGTTCCCTCCCAAACCTGCAAGCTGCATGCATGTCTATTATGTGTCCTAGCTTGGACACTAGCAATTAAGCAGGTAGCTAGTAGATCAGCAATGAAATATCAACGATGAATCAAGTTGTCCATATGCATGCATGAGCTAGAAAATGCCAAGATCTGTTCAAGAGACAGCCCCCGTGCAGTGCAAATCAATCCAGCTTTAAGCTGAAGTTAGAGTTTGGGTTAATTTGTTTGGTACCGAATATCATACTACCTGAAATGCATGTGGCAAACCATGCATATGCAGTTTGCAAAAAGATAGATAGCTAGCGTGGATGAATACTTGAAAAGCATATCAAAACGATATGTATGGTGTGTAGGACAAACTATATGCTGATCAATCTTTCAAGAGAAAAAAATGCACTTTATGTGGGATCAGCGAGCTGAAGATGCATAACTCTTCACTTCAGTATATGTTCTGAACTTCTGATCAAGGATGCTTTTTAGCTGTTTGCGAAGATAACTTAGGTACTAGTAGCTAGTAGCATGCTTTGCAAAGCGACTTGAGCGATCAGGAACACATGGACGAAATTGCTACTATATAGCTAACTGTCTCCATCTTTGCCTTCAACACAAACATGCAGGCATGCAGCCAGTGTATAGAAGAACAACTCTGCTTTTGCCCCCTTGCAGAGGAACAAGCTATGCAGGATACTACGGTGTACTGCTCCATTGATTGTTGTGTAGTATGTACCTACTAGTATATATATGTTAATTGGATCATATCGAGAAGGCTATACCTTGGGGACAATTAGTTAACTTATTGCCAAGAGTTGCGCATGCATCTTCTGGCTACTTCATGCGTCTGAATTCTCTGAATTTGCATAAACCATGCATAGTGCATGTTGCATCAATATCCGAGTTCCATTGGGCGCCGGTTAATTACTTCAGACTCTGTAGCCTCCCCACTGTTTGAAAGGTAAAAATTTAGACCGTTAGAAAGCAAGTTTATGATTGGCAATAGCAAGATTTTTTTTATCGTTACCTCATAGTGTTTGTCGGAGGTGTATAGCTCCAAGGCGGAGGTTTATACATATCCTAATTAACACAAATATTATACCTTTCAAAAATGCAAGAAAAAATCACAAGCAGTTTTCAAGATAAGTTTTCCGATCCTATTTATTAACATGTAAGATTAATTTTGTTACCTTTTTTGGAGAGGTATATCATTAAGTATGAGGAATATTTAATTTTGTTACCTTTTTTATCTTCAAGTATGAAGAATATAATTATATAACTCGAAACTTCAAGGAGAAGAGAAACCTCAAATCGTGAATTACGCGATATATATGGATTTAATTATTTGTCAATGGAGCCATGGAGTATAGTGAAAAGCAAATAGGGCCGTTCCATTTAGATGTTAGAGCAACTATCCCTATGGTTTACCAGAAAGGATACTCTATTAATGCATGATTAATATATTATAAACTTCCAAAATGGATTTGTTAGAATTTTTAAAGAAACTAAGTATTTAAAAATCACTGTTTAGCAATTTAAAAAACATATATGTAATAATCCAGTAGCCAGCAGTGAAAAGAAATGATATATGGCTGGCTGGCTAGCTAGCTAGCTTATTAACCACACATACGTACGTGTTTCGTGGACAGTATCAATATGGTTCACATGGTTATTTTAGACGTAGAAACATTCTTATCTAGTAGCTACTTGTGTGAACTATTCAATTGTTCTGAAGTATAGGATGTCCCCGGCATATCTCCCTGAATCATTTCATCTGAATCAAATTGAATTATTTTGCCAGAATATGCCGGACCAGCTGCTAGCTGACCATGAAGACTTTGTTCTAGCTCCACCATGCATCTTCCAAGATTTAGTTGTGCGCATCTTAACCAAAGAATTAGGATGTATATCGTTTGTTGCAAGTTGGATTTGGATATATCAGAAACAATAGTTACACCTTTTCTCCACCTATAAATCTTGACGAGCTAATCATATTTTGAAAAAGAAAAGCAGCTGATCCCTTGGGAATATCTGTTTTTAGTTTTCAGTACCCCAGCAGTCCAGCTTCGTCCATATGAATTCTCAAACGAAAATACCACCTCACGCGTGTGAATTAAGGGAAGAAATCACGCAAATTCTAATTAACCTTCAGCTCTACTTTAAGATTCATGCTCCGCGATCTTTCGGAGCTTTGGCAAACTCCAACGAGCTCCAAGTGCTTGAGATTTCGGGATTGAAGAAGAGGAGGAGGGGAAGGGGTTGAGGAAGTGGGAGGTGTTCCCTAGCTTAGCTTAGACAGATGTTCAGGACAACGACAGTACAATGGTGGACCTGTGCTAGCGGCGGGGGAAGCTCATTGTCTTTCGAGGAAAAGATCAGAGATGAAGGAGGATGACGATACAATCAGCGAAGCCAAAGAGTACGAAGGATTGGAGTGGTTAGGAGAGATGGTGGAAGATGGCAGTGGAACTGGTGGCTCCCGACGGCTGCACAGAGCGATAATGGAGGAAGATGGTAGATGGATGAATTTGTTTTAGGGTGGAGATTACACAATACTTTCGTTTTTAAAGTCCATCCACATCTCACTGTAAAGATATACATGCACATCTTATCATACGTCAGTATCGTATTAATAAAACTAACTTATGTACAGTAGATGTAGACCATAGAACAATACACTTAAAAGGAAAGCATTCAAAAATACAACCATATAATTAATACTATCAAAATTTGTCCAGATAAACTTAAATATGAATTTGTAGACATCAGGATAGATCTTAATCGACAACGAGAATGAAGATTAGAATGTCTAAGTATGAATTTGTACAAATTATGTGCTCATAACAATTATTCAATTATTAAGAGAAATCAATATATCTTTTGGAGACGTCTAATTGAGTAGTATATGCGAGATGTTTTGATAAACCGGTGCTTTGGAATTTTTGGCAGTAGGCCATTCAATTATTATAGCTTTACGTGCTCTTTAACACTTTAGAAGAAGACTGTAGAGAATAACTTTGAGTTGATTGTAGGAATAATTGGGAGTGGCTAAGGAGCTATATATCTAAGCTAAGAATATGTTCGCCCACCGCCGCCCGTCCGTGTAGCACGCATATATCCGAAGTTCCGAAGCGTGCGTACTGCATGTCGTTGTCCCACACCCATCCAACCGAAAAAAAAACCCCTTAAAGCTGAACATAAAAAACCGGTAGAGGTCGATAAACCAAAAAGAAAAAAGAAAATCATCAATGACGAAACTGTGCTCGAAACTGGTGCTGGTGAGGTGAGGTGAGGTCTCGTAGTCGTAGCGGAATCGCAGATGCGCGCGCCGGTCGCCTTCATCCGCTTCTTCATCGTCTTCATGTGCTCTGCTCTGCTGGGCTTGTGCGCGCGGTATAAATTCCTTGCCTCCCCCCGCACTCTCCACCTGCACCTCCACTCATTCCGTTCCAATTCCACCACCACCACCAACCCCATCGATCCTAAACTCGCGCAACACACCTCCACTTCCTCAGCACACGTAAGAAGAAAAAGGAAGATCCAAATTAATGGCCGCCAAGGTGCATCCCAACGACATCGCCGTGCCAGAGCCTCCCTGCGTTAGCACCGCCTCCCTAGAAGAAGAACCGCAGATGGCGCTGACGGTGTGGCGCAAATCGCTGCTCTTCAACTGCCACGGCTTCACCGTCTTCGACGCCAAGGGCAACCTCGCCTTCCGCCTCGACTGCTACGACTCCTATTCAACAACCAGGCGCTCCGACCTCGTCCTCATGGACGTCGCCGGCAAGCCGCTCCTCACCATCCGCCGCAAGAGGCTCACCCTGTCCGACCACTGGCTCATCTACGACGGCGACGGCGGCGCCACCGCCACGCCGCTCCTCTCCGTCCGCCGCCGCGTCGGCCTCCGCGCCTCCAAGGCCATCGCCCACGTGACGCCCCTCTCCTCCTCCCTGCCGCTGCCCGAGGCCTACGTGGTGGAGGGCTCGTACGGGCGCCGCAGCTGCGCGGTGCGCGACGCGCGCGGGGACGCCGTGGCGGAGGTGAGGCGGAAGGAGTCGGTCGGTGACGACGTGTTCCGCCTGGTGGCCGAGCCCCGCCTGGGCGCGCCGCTCGCCATGGGCATCGTCATCGCCATCGACGAGATGTTCCGCGGCGGCTCGGCGCGCTCGCTGCTGCGGAGGACATGCTCCGCCTAGATAGCTACTCCATCTCCAGCAATTCTTCCTTGGCTAGCTGCGAGGGAATCAGAAGCTGGAGGCCCCACCTGTCAGCGTCAGCTAGATGCAGGGCACTAAACGCCCAGACAAACAAGAGAGAAATCATGCTGTATGGGTTAGTTAAGCATCATCCATGTTGATAGGAAGTTAAGCAGGATCGATACAGGCTTGTCTAAGTAAAGCACAAGTAGGACACTACATACATACAGGGGATTGCATTTTTTATCTTCCCCCGATGTAATATTACAAAAGATTATTATTATCAGAAGGAGAAATGGAGCTGCTTCTCCTTTACCTTACTTTCTTGAGTTCTTCCTTTCTTTCGTTTTTTTAAGTGGTGTATATGAACTGCTAGCCCACACAGCATGTTCAGTTTGTACGTACCGGCCTGTCTATCCGAGCAATTTCTGACCATTTCTAGGGAAAGTACCTCAAGGTGATGTTCATCACCCTCTTTTGTTCAAAAACAATTCAAATGGTTACGAAAAATTCTCAAAAAAGTTTGACAATATTCCTATAACGTATATATATACCATCCCCTATAAAATTTTAAGTATAAACTTCACTTATATAGACATATAAAAAAAGACAAATCTATGATAGTATTCACACTCGAATTTGTTATTTTTGTTTATCACTATGTGGGTTAATTTTGAATTTGATTTTTGGCAGAGTGATAGGTGTCACTAGTGTCATTTTTTAAAATTTTTTTACAACCATTTATATTGAATTCAAGCCATGTTCTTTTTAATTAAAATGTATAATTTTCTTCAGTTTCTGTTCAAACTGTGAATTTGTATGAAAATATAGATGTTACTTTAAAATATTAAATAAATTTATTTTTAAAAAAATTATAATATTTAAAACTTAATTAATCGTTTTTTTGGTTTTACATGTGCACTTACTTTTTATCCTTATCACATGAAGGAACGGGCCTAAGTGATAAAGGTATACATTCTCTCAAGAGATTAGAAACTACTCTCACCATTTGTGTAAATCAGATGTGATTAGTAAACAGATGCTATCTCCGGCAGTATTTTATTTTAGACGAGGGAATCCTTATTAGGCGAGCTACTATGTTATTGACATGACAGAGATGATGGAGGATGGATGGAGCTTGGGATTACTCAACACTTACAGAGACGAGTAGCACACATTATAAACGCCACGCCAGAATATTATGTTGCCAGAACATGCATGTTACTAGACAGACAGGCAGCTAACAATGCACTTCCCCTGCTAGTCCCAGACTTGTGCCTGATATTCTGTAGCATCGAAAACGTAGAGAATAAATAGTATAATTTTTAAAAAACTAAATCTTTTTTATTTTAAAAACTAAATCTTTTTTCAATATAAAAAGATATCGCTGATGCGACTGCCATTCATAAATATATTACGTATGAAGCAATTCTCTCGTCCAAAACTATTTTTTTCTAAGGCGTTAACATTTATCTATTTATAACTTAAAATATTTACTAAAATTTAAACCTATTATAATTTCTATCTTCCTTACACCAAAAATCACAGCCTCGTAAGATCCAATGGGAAGTCCGACACAGCCTCGTAAGATACAATTATCTTCCTCACACATGCCTCCAGCCTTACGCCTTCTGCTTCCTGGGCCTGCAAGTTGGCATGTTGGACCAACAACCGCGTGGACTATTTGTAGCAGCACAACCAAAACTGTTGCTGCCTCCTTTACTGTTTGCCCAACGGGACAAGGCCGGCACAACACGGCTGCATCTGTGCAGCTACAGTACCTTAATGAACTGTAGCAATAGTTTATGTTTTCTTTTCTTTCAAGTTTTCATTACCAATTTCTTCGCAATTTTTTAAAGAAAATCTTTTCACGTGCTATCTACCATATGCTATGTCTAATCTCATCATTTCTCATTTTTGATTTTGGCTCTCTTGAGCCTAATCTCAATCTAATGGTGATTTTAATTATTCTGACTCTAATCTAATCTTATCATATGACATTATGACCGATATAGATATCGGCTTCTCTCTGAGTCTTCGTTGTACAAAAATAAATATAACAACATATATATTACAACTAACTTACCTTACTCACACATACTCACACCAACACTAAAAATATTTTTAACCAATTTTTATAAAATAAATCATTTACAAAGTCAACTATTCATTACAAAATATTAATTATGAAAATGATTCAACAATTTCTCCATATCCTAGTTTGTTTCATGTCTCATTCACTGTTCGTGGTGTCTACTGTGGTGTAGAGCCACTCTGGCAGTGTTGGCCCTCTCACAGTGACAATGCAGCATGCTGTCCTCTCCTCTCCTCTGCTCGTTTCGTAGTACCAACTGATGAACTATCACGTTTTAATCACCATTCATTATTCTTTTAGACGAAACAAAGAAGGCAGTAGTTGCCCGCAAGGACGAGTGATCCATGTCGATGCTGTCCCAACGAGCTAACTGGACGAACAGAGAGAGATCTTTCTTCCGGCCGTGTGGTCCTTAATGTCTTTGCAATAGGATTTCATCACTTCCGCGTAATACTACAGTATGACGAGGAAAAATAGATGAATTCTTTTGTCTATAGGCTATTCATGCAGCTGAGAAAATCAAACTCAACATCGTCATCATCTCATCGTACAGAGAGAGAAACGCATGCTGTGTCCCCCTTGAAAAACACAAAACGCATGGACATGATGCAGACTAGTTTACCCCAGAGTTATCCCTGAATATCAGTCTCCACGTGTAACTTTTGCTGACTGGAGATCGAGGGAAAGGGCAGGAGCTCTGCCATTCAATTAAAGGAGGTGAAAAGAATGTACAACGCTAGAGCAAAACAAATTCTTAAGAGCTGAACAGCCAAGAAGTTGAGCATAACTTTGACGAGTGCTCCAAAGTGTTACTGTGGGGCTAGTGCATCTTCTCTTGCTTGGAACAACTCCTCTGCCAAATCCGCTACATCTTCAACCGTACCATAGACACTGTTGCCATTTCGTTGCAACAAAATGATCCTGATCGTTTTTTGTGCACTTTTTCAGACGATAAACAGAGAATTCTGCACTTTTTCAGCGCTTTAAACTTGACGATGAACAGAGGATTGTGCACTTTTCAGTGTTCGAGTACTTGGTTTACGGGGTACTCGATCCATTCGTCCGATAGATATACGTACGTTGACATGCTTGGAGATACTGATATGGACTAATTCACAGGTCAGAGTCTCAGAGAGAGTGTCATTCCAACAAGGCAACAATTACCACCGATAATACATAAACAGAGGCAGGGAATGACGAATTTTGAGCGTCTAGCCAAGCTTGTTCATGCTGAGAATTTTAGGCGGATCCATTCAAGTACTGTATAGGCAGATGGATGCATGGCTGCTAAACTTAATTTCTATGCTCATTGATCCAACATTCAGAGTGTCATTTTCAGTCCTGCATGCGCCACTGTACGTGCATCTGGGCTTCGGCGAACTTTTGCACTTTTAGCTGCCGGAATTACCCAACTCTTCAGAGAAAGGGTTCGCTTGCAGTACGTTTTAGAGAGAGGCCAAATCATCTCCTTGTTGTCCTCTGCTCATTTCATGTGCGTGATTAGAATACCACACGAACAAAGCAATCAAGGAAGCTGCCATACAAAATTACAAATACCTAGTAGTAGGTGCCCTTTTGTAAGTCAACTCTTGAGTTTCTGCAAGTTAGTATTACTGCAGTAGTATTAGCTAGTACACTCGGATGTCCGAGGCAATATAAAACGTGATGAAGTAGCTTAATGACATGAGACACGACAAGTCAACGTTTTCGATCATCCATACACCATTTCATATTCTTATGTTGATAATTTCTATTTCCTACGCAATGAAATGAGGCAAAGCTTCTTCCTTCTTTCGAAAAAAAACTTCAATTGCTTACTCCAAAAATTAGTAACCTTTATATGCAACACAAAACAACTACTAGTTATCATATTATTTTTTACATCTTCAGTGACTATATCTACAAACTTCATATGAGGTAAGTTAACATCAGCATTCTAGAAATAAGTGCTGTGGGTAATCTGGACTTGTGGACATTCTCAAACAGAACGAAACCGGTAACACAATACTATGGGTAGGATATGCTATAATTCTCCTAAGATAAAATCACAAGATAGACAAAGACGTCCGGAGACCATTTAATGAAAACCTAACTACATTGGCTCTTCATGCATGATGATGTCTTGAGAAAAAAACGTAGCCATCCCTTTCCCCGGTTGTTTTTGCTGACTGGATGTGCTCTTTTACGATTTCGTTGTGCACTTTTTTGACGCCTTCCACAATTAACATGAGTTATTGTACCTACATGATGGCTATGGTCGAGCAAGAAACAGACTTAGCTTGCTCCTCATCAAGAATTGATCTGTTTCTGTAGCGCTGACCACTGACAGTACTATGCATGGCCAGCAAGGAAGTCCAGAAAATGTGGTCATATGACAGTACAATTACATGAGTTATTGGACATGCTTGGTGCAGAGGAAGAAGCTAGAGATAACACTTGGGATGGTTGGTTTGGCGTCTAAATATACCACAGCAAATTGGCCCAAAAGTCTTGGGAATGTGAGTCATGCGTGATGTGTGATTCCTCAGAGGCTTCTTGATGAGAGAGCTGATCAAGGAAGATAACTTGAGAGTTGAGACCAGTCGGTCAGTCAGGATACCTAATATTCCTCTTGGGACTCGTACAAGGTATGGAGAAAAACGTGTGTGTTAGACTTGTGATCTTGATTTAGACGTGTACAGTGGAAGAAACAACGCATTATTAAGCTCAATCGGCGCAAAAGAAAATATATAAGCTTTGCTATCACAAACATTAGGTAATGTTCTGATACTTGCAGCATCCATCCGGCTCCAAATCAATCCTTGGTTTAACACTGAAGATGCAACAGGTTTATATCCAGTAAGTTGTTGTCAAGATGATCCAACTAGCATAGCAATCATTCCAGAGTGCTTCACCTCCGCCGACCGCCGCCGCCGCCACGCCTCGCCAGAGCTCCGCCGCAGGGTCGAGGGAAGCAAGTAGCGATCCCGATTTATGCAGTGTAATTCCCTGCTTTGGATCGTGATTAATGGCAGCGATCCTAATTTATGAGATGTTATCGCTCTTTTGGATCGTGATTAATGGCACGCTGGCCCACGTAATCCAGTAGGCTAGACATAGGCCAAAATCCTAGGCAAAGTCCGTATACAATTGTCTTTCATTCCACATGTGGTAGAAAATCGTTTAGTCGTATATGAAGCCGGCCCTAATAAATAGAGTAATCTAAGTAGGTTAGACATGTGCTAAAATCCTAACCTCCAAGAGCCTATATACTATTGTCTTTCTTGTTCCCACATGTAATATGATGGAAAATTATTTGGACTCACACGATTTCGATTCTACTAAATTGAGTACTCCACCTACTAAATAGAGTACTCCGGTAGGCTAGTCATAGGCTAAAATCCCAGCTTCTAAGAGCTCATATACAATTGTCTTCCCTGTCTCCACATATAATACGGTGGAAAATCATTTTGGCCCACACAATTTTAACCCTACTAAATAGAGTACTCTAGTAGGCTAGATATGGGCCAAAATCCTAGCATCCGAGAGCTCATATATAATTGTCTTCCTTATCTCCACATGTAGTATGGTCGAAAATCATTTTGGCCCACACGATTTCGGCCCTACTAAATAGAGTACTCCAGTAGGTTAGACATGGGCCAAAATCCTAACCTCTGAGAGCCCATATATAATTGTCTTCTTCGTCCCCGCATATAATACGGTGCAAAATCGTTTGGGTCCATACGATTTCAGCACTACTAAATATAGTTCTCTAGTAGGCTGGACATGGTCCAAAAATTTAGGCCTCCGAGAGCCCATATACAATTGCCTTCCTTATCCCCACATGTAATACGGTAGAAAATCGTTTGGGCCACACGATTCCAGCCTACTAAATAGAGTACTCCAGTAGGCTAGACATGGGCCAAAATCCCTGTCTCCGAGAGACGATATATAATTCCCTTCCTTGTCCTTACATATAATATGGTGGAAAATCGTTTCGGCCCACACGATTCTAGCCCTACTAAATAGTGTACTCTAGTAGGCTAGACATGGTGTTCGCTCCGAAACTCGTGAACACATAAGGCCTAGGAGATCTATTTCGCTCTAGTGCAGCTTCTTCGGTTTTGTTAGATGGCGTGCGCTCTCAATTGTCTTTTGGCTTTGTTGGTTGGTTCGAGAGCGCGCCGAGGTCCTTCAGCTTTGTTATTCCTTCGTCGGGACGATAGAGATACGGACATGCCAGTCATTTTGACCATACAATTGACAAAGAGATAAAAAGAATGGGTCAATCGGATGATGAGTATATACGAAATCTTACTATCGGCTGGCTGCCGATAGGGTTGAGATAGTCATTAGCTGTATCTAACGAGCTCCTGTTATTGACTGGTTATCGATAAAAACTAGAACATTTTTTCATCGGTTGGGAAGCCGATGAAGGTGTAAGCAAATGACAATGAAGAAAATTAAAGATACATCGGCTGTAGAGTCGATGCCACTTCGGATGTAATAAAGGCGTAACACTAGTCCATCGGTTGCAAAGCCGATGAAGACGTAAAAGGATAATAAAAGAATATGATAACGATTCCATCGTTTGCAAAGCCGATAGTACTCTAGAATAGTGTATTCAAAGAATAGCATGCGGGAACCTCCTATTGGCTGGTTGACGATTGAGGCTATAGCGCTTGTTCATTGGCTAAAAAGTTGATGAAAACATACATAGATTGGTAATGAATAATATAAAAGATCTATTGGTTGTAAAGCCGATGACGCTCCGAATATAATGTGCGATAAGTAGCAAAAAGTGAGACTCTATCTCCTGAAAGTACAAGACCTAGTGACCATTGTGATGATACCGTTAGAGCCAGTCTCGATAAATTAGACTGAACTGAAACAGTATTAGACTGAGACTAACGACACAAAGACAACAGAGACTATATCGGATGTGCGGATAGAAGGAACAGACAAACCCATCAGGTAGTTCAGTCGATGAGAGAAAGTATCTAAAAATATGTGCATATCGACTGAGATACTGATACACTGGTCGTGAGATTCAGGAGAAGTCACTAGAAACGTATGTGTATTGGCCGAAGCCGATACACTGGTCATGATACTCAATGTGTGGATAACTCGTCGGCTAGCTATTCCAATAAAACGCCGAGTAAAGACTTATTATTTTATAGCTCAATTTATTATCAACAGTCTAGTCGATCAAAACCTAACTAATACAACACGAGACTGATGACGATAAAAAGAGCTTGATAAGCTAATAGATATCACGCGAACGTGATATGATACATTCGATCGGACTAAGAGGTTGAATCTAACTGATACAGCCTTAAACAGAGTGAATATATCAGGATAATAGCGAGACTTACTCTTTCGTCAGAGTTTAAACCTAACCAATACAATCGTACGTCGAGAGCCATAACCCACCGATAAAAAACTTAGGTGAGTTAGGATGACGATGCGCTGAAGATATATTTAATCGAGAGATGACTTATAAGATCTCAGGAGGTCTATATTTATAACTAGAATAACACGGTTACAATAATTATCGGATATTATTTTTCAAAAAATATAAAATAATATCTCTAAGAAAATTATCAAAACTAATTAAATCCGTCCATCTTTACAAGATATCTAACCTTCCACGGTGAAAAGATTCAATATTATCTAAATAATTTTTTATTTTTTAACTTTCGTCCCCGATGAAAAATCATTTGGGTGTCACACACGTGCCTCACGCAGCAGCTCAAGGCGGCCTTTCGAAATTCGAAAACAACAACCCAACAGATTCAAATTCTTACTAGCGAGTCGCGACGCTCCAACGTCTCCCTCCAAATCTCCCTCCCCTTCACTCCAAATCGTGGCGGCTCGGCGGCGCCGCTCCTCCTCCGGCAGCCACTCATGGCCACGGTCACGCCGGGGGTGCTGCTCAAGCTGCTGCAGGCGATGCACACCGACGACCGCGTGGCGGGCGACCACCGCTCCCCTGTCCTCCAGGTCACCGCCGTCGTCCCCGCCCTCACCGCCTCCACCGCCGACTCCCTCTGGCCCTCCAACGGCTTCCTCCTCCAGCTCTCCGACGGCCTCCACTCCACCTACGTACAGCCCTCCGACGACGACGCCGACGCACTCGTCTCCGCGCGCCCGCACCTCGTCGGCCACCTCGTCCACCTCGACCGCCTCCGCTTCGCCCGCCCGGTGCCCCGCGCCGTCGGGATCCGCCCCGTCCCTTCCTCCCGCAGCGTCTCCTTCGTCGGCGACCCGGAGCCGCTCGTCGCCCGCCCCGCCGCGTGCTCCCGCGGCTACGTCATCCAGCCCGGGTCCCATTCCGACGCAGCGCCGCCGCTCATGCCGTCCAATTCCGGCAATGCGGTGCAGTCTGATACGACGGATGCCGTCAAGAGGACGGTTCTTGCGCCCAAGAACGCCTCCGAGGCAGCGCCGCCGCTGGCAAATTCGGCCTCCAAGCACCGGTTCTCGTCTCCGGTGCCGTCCAAGCAGCGAGACCCGTCGCCTTCAGTCAAGGGCGCGACACGGCCTTCGTCGCCCTCGATGAAGGGCGTTTCCCGACCGTCATCACCTGCGGTCAGGGGTACGTCCAGGTCAACGTCACCAGCGCCGTCCAAATGCGTGGTGCCCAGCCTTGTTGCGGCCAAGGAGGAGAACCGCCGCACGGCGAAGGAGCCGGCGATTTTCGTGCCATCAAGGTACAGGCAGCCGTCACCGGTAGGAGGGAGAAGAGGGGGAGCGTCGCCCGCACCTGGACGGAGGCGCGCGTCACTGTTGCCTAGTTCGCGGCGGCTGTCAGGGGAAGGTAGCAGCAAGAAGAAGGTCGGGGTGTTGGTGGCTGGTATCTCCAAAATGACAGATTTGACCAATGGGTCCGCCGTTAAGCCGGGGAGGAAGAGCTGGGACAATACCTCAACAGCTGCAGCGGCTAGCTCTGTGATGAAATCGAAGGTCAAGGTGGATAAGAGTTCTATTCTTAGGACACAGGTCAGTATCATGTTACATTGTGTTACACTTGCAAGAGTCTCCATTTGCAATCTTGGAATTGTACTTGCGTTGCTGCTCTTTCTATGTACTTGTACATGCAATGCACATTGGTCTTGTTGTAGTGAACGGGAAAACACAACTCTACTTTGAACAGGCTAGTCGTAGTGAAAATAGTGGTTACTTCAAATGCTTGATTCGATACATGTGAAAAATGGCATGATTTTCTTGCAGTTGCTTAAAATGTTTATTAAGGAAAGAGAGAATTGAAAACACTGGTATTTATTTTCTTCCAGATGCAATGGCAGCTTGTTTGTTATCTTTGAATTGGAGTCATGTACCTGTGCAACAAAAAAATACCTTTTTGTGTAACTGCAGGAAGCAATGGCACGACGACTGAGTGATGTTACAACAGAACTATCCAGTAATGATGATTATTCATCTGTAGATGAGAAGCCAAAGCTACGGAAGAAGATAGAGTCCACTGCAGTAAAGACAAAAGCTATGGCTCCGAAAATTTTACTTCATGATCCTAAATGGACCGATGGAAGCATTCTATTGGATGGAGTTTCCGATGTACTTTCAAAGATGGGAAAGGTAAGCACTCCCAATTCATCTTTACTAGCAATGATCAAATCTCCGTTCATTGATCCTTGAAACACCACCTCTTCTCTGGATTTGCAGGAAGCCACTGAACGAAGAGATGCAGCAGCAATTGCTGCAGCTGATGCTCTGCTGGAGGCATTAATCACTGAATCTGTTATCAGGAATCTAAGGTAACTAAAAGCCGGCTTGTTTCCCCGGTATTTCATTCAGCACAAAAGTGGTTATCCTAACTTGGCGCTGTCCACAGTAAATTTTCTGAACTTTCTTCAGCTTCGAAGACCTCCAATCCCCTTCCAACAGTCGATATCTTCCTTGCTGTCTATGAGGATACTTTCAAGTGGAAGAAAATTGCTGAGTCTATATCCACAAATGGAACTGAAACTGCATTATGGGAGAATTCAACTACTCATTGGGTTGAAGCAGCATTAGCAACTGATCTTGAAGTCCTAAAGTTGATGAATAAGGCACCTGAGTCGCTCTCTCGGAAGAGGGGTGCTGATAAGCCGAAGGCTCCCTCGGTGGTGGAACCTCCAAGAACAACCATTTCCAAGAGGCAATCGCATAGGACTTCTGCAAAGGTCCAGTCAAAGGTCTCGCCGAGCTCTACAGCGAGCTGCGCATGGAACAAAACTCAGGGCGTGAATGAGACGGCTGAGCTTGCCACGACCTTGTGCCGTGAGATGTTTACGTGGTTCCTGAAATTTGTGGACGAGGCAATGGATTTGGGTTTCCACCTGTTTGAAGATCAGAATGTTGCAAGTAGGAGAAAGCAGAGCAGCCACATTACAATGGTATTGTCGCAGTTCAAGAGGATCAGCGACTGGTTGGACGGGGTGGGAAAGATTGTAGAAGAGGCCACAACCAAGGATAAGATTGAGCAGTTGAAGTGCAAGATTTACGGGTTTGTCATTTGCCACATGGGGTCTGCATTTGAGAGTTCCGTCTCAGTATCATAAGGAGTTGAGGGATGCTTCAAGCTCTGAAGTTGTTGGCTCCTAGTTGGGTATTTATCATTTTTTGGATGGAACTAGCGCTGCGTACTTTTATGATAAAAAGAGGTTGGTTCTTCATTTAAACTGTGGTTCTTTTTTTGCTTTGCTTTGTGAATATAATTTCATGTTTGCGATAAAGTGTGTTTGATCGGTTATGAAGAAGCCCTGATTATTTCATGGTTCAGTTTATATTGCAGCACAAGTAGTGACCTGTAGATGATTGCATTGTGATGTTTCCAAGTTTACGCAGCTGCTTACATAGACTTGTTTTCAGAAAAACTTGCTATGCTTTGCAACTTTCAAGTGTACTCCAAATTCTTCTGGGGATGCTATTATCAGTGGGTATTTTCAGAGCGCCTAGTAGTATTTTCTTGAGAATACTGAAACGCGCCGCATAGCTGCTAGCTGCTAGTATGTTGCGAAGATGTTTGACATGATGCGCAGATAATATGAAACGAAAGAATGGAACTGGTGTGTTTGAGTTGAGAAGAAAATAGAATAAAGATGAGATACTAAAAATAAGATGAGCTATTAACATATAATTAATGAAGTATTAATCATTTAAACTAAAAAAATAATATATATATTTTTAAAAAACAAAATATAGGGTTTTTTAATAAATCATATAATAGTTTAGAAAGCGGCTCGTGAAAAACGGGGATTTCTTCCGCCTTTCACATCCAGTCGTATGGTAGGACGTGGTTGAGCCAGCTCCTGTCGTATGAAGTGTGATGGAATGTACTAATGGAGTAGGAGTAGTAGGGAGAAATCAATTGCAGGACGGACAAGTGTGGAAAGGCCCAAAAGTGAGGCAGGCGGGCGTTCACAGTTAGCGCTAGGTAGCGACAGGCAACGGAACATGAATTGCACCTGAGCCAAAGCTGCTCTGTGCACTCGACCGACGGTGATGCATTGCCGCCTCAGAATCCTCGAGCTGAGCCAGAGGTACTCCCTCCGTCTGTCTTAAAATAAAATTATTTTTATTCTCACTTGAAATTAATCTATGTTGTATTAATAATTGTGAAAGTGAGGAATAATTGTATTAAGGTTTAATAAAGTATATTGTATTTTTTTTATTTTTATACTATTATGTGTGATATCGGTGACTATTTTAGACGGAGATGGCAATCAAATTCACCACCGGTTTGTTTCTGCTTGTAGTTCTGTAGATGCGCGCTCTCCTTTGCAAATTCTGTTAAGCTGTTTGGATTAAAAAAATAATTAAAAAAAAGATGAACAAGTAAACTGATGAAGTGACACTCTGGCCGTATCCTGCCACCGCCGGCATCATCCACCATCCACACCGCCGCGCCACTCTTCTGGCCCCACAAGGACGCCGACGATTTGGAGGCCATCGCCAGGAGCAGGCGCCGCCGCCGCCGCCTGTGCTGCTGCCTGCTGGTCATCACCTTCCTGGTCCGTGCACAACCCCAACCGGGGCTCCTTCGCCTACGCCACACCGACCTCACCTACCACGTCGGCGACGCGGAGATCGACCCGGGCCGCATCCTCAGCAGGGGGCACGGCACTGTGCAGATGGCGCTCACCCTCCAGGCCGACCGCTTCGCCGGCGACCTGCGGCCGGGTCGGTGCCGCTCGACGCGAGCACGAGGATCCCCGGGAGGGTGGCCGTCTTGGGCGGCACGCCGTGGCGTACTCGGATTGCCATTTCGCGTTCCATGTCTCGGAGATGGACGTGCGCACGCAGCAGGGAGCGCAGCGACCGCACCAAGCTCTAGCATTTGATCATGTGATTCCCAAGTTTCCAAGCACGAAAAGTAAAGGTGGGGGGGTTCATGTGCAGCCGCACACCACGCAGCTACTAGCAGTGCTATTATGGGATATTACACTCTGCAAAACTGCAACCCTTGCATTATGAGTCATGATTTTCACTGCTCCGCTGCCTTCACCACATGATTGAATATACTTAAGCACGCCGTCTCCCAATTCTTAACTACAGAAAAAAGCAACTGACATAAGCACCATTCAGACAATCCAGACAGATGTAACCATGCTGAAACTGCAACAGATTCATTCACTAGTTCAACCAGACAGCTATCCATTTTAACATTTACAAAAGGTTCATGGTCAGAGACAGACCACTACTCCTAATTGTATAAGACTAACCCACCTGAAAGGAATACTGATTCAAGCTTACACGCATACCTTAGACTGCCTCCTACCTCTTTAGCATATCACTACCTACATCTTCCGTTAACTAAGTCACCATATTGGCACAGGGCAACTGAATTGGTAGCCAAAAACTGCCCCAAAATGCTGTTCCTGGGCAGATCTCCAGGGTGTCAAGACAGGCAGGCCCGTCACTTATTCTCTTCAACAAATAAACACCTTGGACTGACTGAATCAAAGTTAAGCTTTCGACAAATGCTTGCGCTGAGCTGTACCGCTTTAAGAGATCGCCTCAGTGGCGCATCTGGGCAGGCGTCTGCTATGCCTGTAAGTAGAGGTTCTGAAGAAGGGGTTTCACAGCTTCCAGGTGAACTAGAATCTATCAGATCTTTTTCAGGCGTCTCTAGTGCTTGCTTTGACATAATCAGATCAATAAACATCCTGCAGATCCGTTCAAGAAACTGATCCTCCTCCTCAGCATCATCAAATTCATAACTTAGCCTTTTAACAGGGTAATCACCTGAATCAAAACTTAGCTGCCTTCGCGAAGGAAGTTCTGGTGCCTTGATCACCTTCTTCTTTGGTGCACAAGCTAACTCCTCTGGTCCTGGAGCAAAAGGATCAAAGATGCTTTCACGTGGTGTCTGACATACACATGAAGGATCTTCATCTGCAACCTTTATGGAGATAGATGATTCAATTGCTTCCTTCTCTTGTGAAGTAAACGCCTCAGCAACACCATACCTGTTATTTTCATGATCACATATCATGCCAAGGGCTTTTGTGTCCTTATTTTCAAAGGGAGATTGCACAGAAGCTTCTTCACCCACACACGTTTCCAACTTTTTTATAACCGGGAAATCACAGTTCAAAACTAGCGAATTTTCAATAACATTCTTATCCACCCCTTGATCCATTGGGAGTAATGTGGAGCCAACACCTGCTGTGACTTGCAAGATTAAAACCTGCAATGAATAAGAAATGTAAAAATTAAATACCACAACTACTAAAGACATAACAGAGAATGATTACCAAAACAAACAAGGGACACCCAAGAAGACTCCAAAAGGGTGATACTAAGGCAAAAAAGAGGTTATCAACAAATCACTGACCCTGAAGGTAACAGCAACTGCTAGGCAGGTAAAAGCGTTATAAAAGACCATGCAAGGCGCCAAGGTATTCGTCAGCCACAAATAAGCTACAACCTGCTTCCACTATTGCTAGAAGCTCGGTGAAATTACTATACCATCAGATATAACTGAAGGCCCCTTTTTTTTTCAAAATTCCAAACCGTCAGGCATCACTCAAGTCCAGGTATAAATACAGCAATATATATATACATATATACAACAATATATATATGTATATATATTGCACTCCATTTACTCCATTTACTTCTGTAGATAGATATCAATTAACCATCAACATCTAATTAGCAAATTGAACATAAAAGAAACTACTCTCTATGCATTACTTCCCTTTTTTTTTCTGTGGAGGAATGCATTACTTCCTTAGAAGAGCTGTACCCCAATTCACCCATTTACCTACTAGTACTATGTACTGCTCATATGCAGGATGCAGCTGACTCATAGACACCCAAATGCAAAATAAGTGTACTAGAACATAGTTTATACATACAGTGAGACCTACTGTTCCACTATTGCGTATCTTGGCTGAGACAAATCTGCCGCGCGCGGCCGCTGAACAAAACCATAAACCTTGTCCGAGCGCTCGCTCGACGGCGGCGGCGTGCGGCTGAAAATTTTGGATTTGATTTCTCACACAACGAACAAAGGGAACATGACTACGACACATATTTAATCAAGCGCAATAGGGTTCCTTACCAACAAAAGAGGAAACCAATCCAACCCAATCCAAGCCCGGATGGATCTTCCTGTCCAACCCAATAGAATGGAGGAGGAGCAAACCGGACAACAGTTCCTTGTTTGCGCACCTGGAAATCAGAATCACATGGTAAAAGAAGCAGATTTAGGGCTAAGAGGTGAGAAAAGCCCAAAAATCACAGGAAAAAGAGATAAAGCTCAATAGAACCCTAACATGTGAAGACCATAAAAAAAATCCATAGAAAGAACAGAAGTTTTTCAGATCTGATGCGAGAGAAAGACTGAGAAGTAGAAATGGTTAAGAAAATGGCAAAACCTACCTCGCAGCTCTAGATTGGGGCGCGCAGGCTCGCACGGCGCGAGATTGGTTTGGGGGCGCCGACGCCGAACGGGATGGAGGCTCCCGCCGCCAAATCAATCCCCCTATTAAAATAACAGAAGTTTTCATAAAACACCCTATAGTGTGTCTCATTTGCTAATTCCATTCCTGTGTGCAACAGCCGGCGAGAAGCAAGCCAGCTGGACCACCGTGGAATATATATGAAAAAAACAAAGAATTAGTGGGTTGGAGAGTAAAACACCAAAAAAAGGAGGGAAAAATATTTGGGCGGGCAAACCTACGCGCGCGTACACGTAGCATCCTTTCACTTCCCGCGAAATAGGCGTGCATATTATATCATCGGGTGAAAACAGAACATTCCACGCTACCTAAAATTTTTTTCTTAGGAAAAAAATGGCTATGATTACTTAGAAACCGATAGGTGTAAATAACCGCTACCATGTGTATATTTTTTTTAAGGTTTGCAGGTCAAAAACCGTAGTGTTTAAAAGACATCTCTATATCTTCAATGCTTTAGAGGGAGATCTGAACTCAATTTTCTACTTTTTCTAGTTATTGAAATCTATCTATTAATTTTATATCTTTTTCTTTATATATGGGCTGATATAAGGGTATATATGTTATTTCACTATTTTATTACCATCAGTTCGTTAAGAGTCTTCACCTTTATATACAACACTTTCTCTAGTCTTTTGCGTCCGTCCATCTCCATCTGTCCTCCTCCATCTGACATGATTTGCTCATTCTATTGGATGTTTGTCCATCTTGGTTGGTCTTTATCTTATAGGTCCTCGCCAAACGGCCATTCTTTATCTGAATAATGCCTTCCTCCAACACATTGGTAGTTTATATCCATAAAACTATATAACATAACACTTATCACTCGTAATAATTTTAGGAAAAAAATTAGCGCATACATCTTGCTAATGCATAAACTTTAAAAATAATTTTGAACTTAATTTTCCTCAATAAAAATAGAGAATATAGTATTTAACTATGGACCCGTTAATACTCCCTCGTTTATGCTAAAGCTGGTGTACTTTGGCGTTGTCCCAACCTAAACAGACTTATTTAAAACACAGGATTGAGAAAATATTGAAATAGAAAAAACACAAGATTTTAAGAAAATTTAATTATAAGACAGAGGACTGCAAAATATAATATATATATATATAAATGGATTGGAAATTTAAGAAGAAATAAATACTTAAATAAAGTTTTTTTTATGAGGTTTTAACATTGTATTCCATAGATATTTTATAGCGTCAATTAAGGGCAATCTAGAAAAAAAATCCAATAGAAATGAAATCCTCCAGAATTTCTATTATTCTAAGTTATATCAGTTTAACTCATAAATCAGAAGTGATTAAGAAGGGTGGGTTTGTGCGGTGGCATGTGTGAGAGCGGTGGGGAGCAGGGTGGATGCATGACGGCCGGCATGCGACAAGAGGAGGAAGACAAACCAGATATGTGGGGCCTATGCTATCAGCCTAACAAGTGGGATCATCCTATTGGCAGCTGTATAGCGTGCGTGTGAGTGGACTGGCATGGCAGTATGCGAGCAGAACCAGGGGCTGTAGATGGCCTAAAATGAATAGAAAGCCTTCATATTTTACTCGAAATTTTTTATTCGAAAAATGTTTAGAATATTTGAAGAGATATTTGACCTAAATTTGGGATTTGAAATCACTAAAACTTGAGGAGCTCAACCAAAAGTCTGTTGTCTAGATTTTTTGAATATATTTGGAATTGAGTCGGAATTTTGTCATGAATTTAAGAAAAAAATGGGATAGAGAAAGGAGCCAGATTATAAGGAGATTCAAAATTTGAAATTTAAACTAATGATTAAGATGAGATATTTTTGTGGATCTTGAGTGGTTATAGAGCATTGGATTGATTTGGGAACTAGAGCCAAAGACTTGGGGGGAGAAATTTAATTGCAAAATTTGAATATAGAGAATTGAGCCAGAATGGAATTTTTTGGTTTGAAATTGTTAGGCTCTCAAGCAAGAATTAATTAAGATATTTGGCACTTAGATTCTTCGAGTTACACGAAGATACAAATTTTCCGCAAATAGGATTTTTAATAAAATAGTTTTTAATAGCATAAAAACTGAGGCGTTACACTCTTTTTTATAGTCTAAGAATGGCTAGTTACCTCTAAGATAATGTTTTAATTGTTGTTAGAATGAAACCTAGCCCTTCAAAAATTTAAACAATCAAATTTAAAATGAACGGCTTTGGTTGTGCTACGTCAGCTATCACACAGATGGTCACACAGTACAGTGCACAGCCAAAGGAGATCCTTTTGCCAATGCCTCCATGTTGCCCATGCCAACAGGGAGCCAACATGTGTCCCCATGAGTAGATTGCGTGTGCCACCACACCTCCACACAAGCGTGCTCTCTTGCATGAGTTGGGGGCCCACCTGTCAGCCTCCGTTGTGCCTCTGTGTGCACCAATGTAGACCACGTTTGGGTCATTCTTGCCCCTCTTGCTCGCACCTGGGCCACCGTCACCACAGGGCCATCGCACGTTGCTATGCTCGGTTGGGTTGTCTCCATCCATGTTGATTCCTTGCGTTGGGCCATCAATGCACATGCTAAGGCCGCTGCCGCTCGTGTTGGGGCTACCTCCATTAGCACATGCCAAGCCAGGCCTTCTCAGCGCCTAGGCCATGCTAGTGAGGCCAGTTGGCTACTATTGCTACAGACCGTTGTCACGGGCTGACGCTGTTTTTCTTTCTCCTTTTCTTTTTCTCTTTGAATTTCTCAACAAATTTTTAGCACTTGCATACTTATGAAGCCCATTACGAATGACTTTTCACACAATGTCCATTTAACGTGTGCTAACTTATATTTAACATTGTCATTTGACATTCTTGATCGCTCGAGATCTTAATTTCTGTTTGAGTTTATTCCTATCGTTATTGATCAAATTTAATCTTTAAGAATATGCGCATATATTGACCAAACAAATCATAGAAAATAATTATCACAATCTGATCCATATTAGTCATACATATTCACACCGATTTTTAAATCAAAATTTTCAATTAGAATTACAATTCAATTGCTATTTTTTTATTATAAATTTGTAAACCGACACAGTGGTTTTACAGTGAGTAACAGAGCTAGCTCATGGCAGCTTTGTCACCATGAGTGGCAAACCGAACCCCGGTTCAATGGTCAGCCTGAACGCCGGCGAGTGACGGTACCTTGGCGACAGTGAGAAAGCGAACTTGGTCAGCAGCCTGGCCAGCACCACCTTCAGCTCCGCCATCGCCAGGTTCTGCCCGATGCATGTCCTGGACCCGTGCCCGAATGGCACGTACATGTGCGCCGCCTTGCACGCCGCCGCCACGCCGTTCGCGAACCGCTCTGGCCGGAACTCGTCGGCGTCGGCGCCCCAGGCTTCCTTGTCCAGGTGCAGCATCAGCCTGGGCACCTGGACGATGGTGCCACAAGGCACGTCGACGTTGCCGAGCTTCACGTCCGTCAGGGCCTCCCGCATCATCAGCGATGCCGGCGGGTACAGCCGAAGCGCCTCCTGGATCACCATCGTCACCTGCATTTTTGACATTATTGTTATTCATCATCGGCAACGTAGTTAATTTCTACGGTTTCTATCAAGTTACAGGATGAAGAATGCAGTTTAAGATGTTAATTTCTCACGATCTTTAGCCGGCGAAGGGCGTCAACGTCCAAGGGTGTTCTTCCCCGGCAAACCTCCATTGCCTCAGACCGGGCGCGTTCCTGCCATTCCTGGCGCGTTGCGAGTAGCATCAGGCACCAGATGGCAGTGACCGCCGTGCTCTCGTGACCTCCGAAGTAGATGGTCTTACAGTTTCCGATGATGAAGTCCTCAGCCTCTGCAGCACTGCGACCATCCTGCGCGCCATCGATGATGGCGTTCAGAAGGCTGCAGTGTGAGTCTTGGTAGTGGTGTTGTTCCTTTGCGACATCCAGGATCAGTAACCGGACTTGTTCATCCAGCGTCCGTATTTCTTGATTGCTCTTGGTTGGCAGGTATTTCCTGCAACAGCAATATAGCATCAGCCATCTTAATTAGCATACGTGATCACATATAGCTTTGATTGTGACATGTAAGTCTAGTTTATGCCATACGTGAAGTATCATACTTTAAAGTTTAAACAACTCGGACTGTTCAAAAGCAGTTTACGGTGAGGTTCTCTACCAATTTGTCTCTACTGAATGAAAGGACTTCTTACCTACTACTCTCAAATTAATAATGAGTATACCTGAAGACTCTTGGTTAATATCATAATACGCACGTGAAGGTTCTCATTTCAAACTGTTATCTTTTCATTGTGACTAAATAAAGTTTACTTACCACAGTGCAGACAGACCAACAAACGCATCTTGTTGAGAAATTGCCTTTTGAAGCTGCCTAAGCTTGCAAAAAATCTCTTCTCCTTTTGTGAAGCTACTCCCAAAGCAAGCCCTGGCAATTACATCTGCTGACAAGCTCCGCAAGTAATCATCGACAACTATTTCCCTACATTGTCCTGCATCGTTAATCATGCCCTCCCATGTTTCTAACACTGGAACAGTTGCATCCTCAATCAGCTGTATCATACCCTGCATGCACATATAAATAACAACTGCAACCAAGCGTGGTACGAATTCTAAGGTTTTCAGCCCATGAAAACTGTAAGCAATCACACTTTAATAGTACCTTAATCTTATCCATGAAGAGCTCTGGTGCAATTATCTTCCTCTGATAGGCCCATTCATCACCATTCGCTGTAAATAAACCTCCTCCAAAGAGGGCCTTGCGAGATTTCTTTAGATAATTAGGCTTACCAAGCTCTGATGGTGTCCAACGGCCTATATCCTTCACCATATCTGGGTGAGAAACTTGTAGTATCTCCATAGCTCCTGTTGAGTATAGGAACACTGGGCCTGGTGAAAATTCACATATAAATTAACTTCATTAAGAAGAATTCGACATGGACATTGCCCCGAATTTGAGATGAATATAGGGAAAATCAGATAAAAAGCATAGTCTGTTCTAAGATTGAATCATTTGTCAAACTTACATTTTTCAGAGCAAGGAAATGGTAAATATGATAGTTATTGTATTAGAATTCTCACTACCAAAGTAGATCAAATCTTGCTTAATCTACAAGTAGTTGGGAAATATTTAGTTGTCCAGCACAGAACTCGAGATAACATATAAAATGAGTGCATGGAAATTTTAATTGATGGTCAACTATTGAGTCCTTTATATTGCTGTCAAGTGTAGAAAGGCTATTATATTAAGCTGTAAAAGGGCTCCACAGTCTAAATAAGCAATTCATCAGTAATTATCAACCTGTCAAACTCAGTACTAGCATCTGGGCTTGTTTAAAATCTGAAACAGGTTCGTAGGACGGCAAATAGAAACCGAAATGTGAATAAAATAAACTTACAAAACAAAGGATTAGAATTTATATATATAAACGTGTGATGGCACCGTTTCTCTGAAAATGGCTGTTTATAGAATTTGATATCCTACTAACAGTTGAAAAACAGTAAAAAGAGGAGAGATTAAAAAAATTATTATGATTGTCCTCCAAATAGCTTCTAAATGATCAATTCAAGCTTATAAACTAGATCTTTAATAGAAGGGATATTTTGGGGCCCTGCTTCTCCCTGGTAATTCAGCAATTCATTAATTCACTTCAACAGCTGTAGGTGATTAGCTTTCTCCAAGATATGCCATTATTAAACATCAGGATCCTATCATCAGTCTGATCTACTCATGAGTCATGAACATATGAGTGCAAGAGCCAATCACGGACAAAGTCACAAAACACGAGCATACATACCATAAGTTTCCCTCCAGAGGAGGAGGTGCGGGAAGAGGGTGGAGATGAAGTTGTTGGTGCCTTGCTTCTGCGAAAATTTGAGTTCTTGTTGAATTCTTTTCATCTCCTTGGTGTTGCCGTAGAGGAAAGTAGGCTTGGGGCCCCTAATGCCTTGCCTAGTCAACTTCTTCCTTATCTTCATGGCCCTCAGCCATAGGATGTTCCACAAGTATAACAGAGCTAAGCTAAGAAGTATGAGAAGAAGAACAACGAGTGCAAGCAATTTCTCCATGAAGCATGTGGAACCAGAGAGGCAATGTATTTCAATGAAATCTTCAGATGCATACGTTAGGTCTTCCATAAACTAGCATTATATATTTGTTTGACGCCTTAACCACGTAAATTCTTTTGTTTGACCTCTCTTCAGCAACTGATTGTTTTATAAGTTGCTTTCACATCTTGGGATCAACTTACAGTCAGTTAGACCTTCCAGTCCATGATAATGCGAGTTCAACAGGCTTGTATTACTACAAGAAAATTATTTTGGTCCCCCCGTTTTACATGATGAAGATCTAAGTACCAGCCTTAAGTTCTGTGTGATGCATACTGCATTATGCAACAACCTATGAACCTAGTTTAGCTAACATACACATGTCAGGAGAAAAAACAATATACAGTGAATTAAAATATAGAAAAAGAATTACCTCGCCACTAAACATTAGACATTTTTTTGGTAAAAAGTATGCATGTTCAGTTTCCAGAGTTCAAAAAGCATATTTGTGAGGTACAAACCAATGAAACCTACACATGAGCTTCAAACAGTAGGAGAGGAATTACCTCTCCCCTGGACACTGGGTAGACTTCTGATAGAAGCACCAAATGCAAATGGATTCTTCTCTTCCATGCTGACTTAAATATGCCAACAACAGAAGGAAGCATAGGACATCCAGTGAATATATGTTTAACAAACAGCAAGTGCAAATACACACGTCGCTGGACTGGGTAAAGTGGCAGAAAAAAGTAGGCATTTGAATTCTTTTACAACACTCCTATGGGTCATTACAGCAACTAAAAAGTTTGAAAAATTTTAAATCAAGAATTTTTACAAAAACATCGCTGTATAACAATCATGTGCCACCATATAGTGAGTTTGTTATCAGATGTACCCATGGAACATTCTAGAACATGGACCACCGACTTCTTTTGGTGTCTACATGTACTTCAGTGACACTCAGGGATCTACAGTACAGTTGCCTTCTACCACTCCTATCAGGATTTGTAAAGCATAAAACTAGCGCTAAATCAGCAAGGCTTATGACTGGAGCAGTTGCAATAAAAAACTATTCACTGCGCCTGCGTGCACTGTTTGGTTGCTCTTCAACATGAACATTGCGTTCACTTATATTAGTCTCTTTCATTGCACCAACAGCCATATGACGTGTTACTTTGACCTATTGCTCATTAGAAATTTCTTCCTTGACCTAGATATTTCTTTCGTTGGTTGTGGCTTTGATTGATCCTTTCATATTCTGCATCATTTGTAGGAAGCTCATATAGACAGACAAGACATGTATTTCTAGAACCAAGTGTTAGACAGATCACTGGACTGGGTTGTATATATATAGACCCGACCCCCTTTATATACACTTAGGGTCTTAATCACTGTATACATTCTACATAGTACCAGAGCAAATCTAGACATCTCCGGCACGCTAGCTTCTCTCTCCGGTGAGCCGACCCTTTCTTTCTTGTCGTCAACGTTTTCTTTCCGTCGCCGACCCTCTTCCCGGTACTCTCCTCGCTCTCTCACCTCCTCGTCTCGCTTCGCACCCGTCTCCGCTCTTCTTCTTGCTTCGTGCATCTCTCCTTCTCTGATGCCGGCGCACCTCCGTGCTCGTCGTCTCTATCGACTGAACTCGTCCGCCCTCCCATCGGCTGGACCTATCCAGCCCTCCATCGGCTGGAATCCTCTCTCGGTTCTCGCCTTTTCTGACATGCTCAACGGCTTTCGGACGCGAACCTTCTCCTCTTACGTCCGAGCTAGTCCAACGTGTCCCTGTGTTCACGGACACGAATCCCTGCCTCCCGGACGCGAACATATTCTCTTCGCATCCGCCCCACTCCTTGGTATCCACGAGTCCACGGACGTGAATCTTCTCTTCACGGACGTGAATCTTCGCACGTCCGTGACCCAACTACTCTCTGACCCACCCACTCTGTCACCACCTTTTCCTCACCTACTCCACTGCCTACTCCCCATCGGCTAACCACTCCTCATCGGCTGGCTGGCCCACTTTCCATTGGCTTCTCACATTCTTGATCGGCCGATCCGTCCTCTCATCGGCTTCTCTCTCCCATCGGCTTCTTTCTCCCATCGGCTCTTTGCTCCCGTTCTCCCGTCATGGCCACCGAGTCCGCTCTCAGCTCCGGCACTCTCCCAGTCGCCGAGTCTGCTCCGGCCCTCGGTGCCTCAGACCACACCTCGGGCACCAACTCGCTGATCTTCTCCCCTCCTTACGCTGCTGTGAACGTGAAATCTCACGTTCCTATCTCCTTTGATCTCAACGCCAATTATTCCAAGTGGGTTTTCTTCTTCAAATCCCTCTGTGGAAAATTTGGCCTCCGGTCCTATATTGATGGCTCCGCTCCACCTCGCCCCGATGATCCTCAGTGGGATATCGCCGAGTGCTGTGTGCGTAGCTGGCTGCTCGGCTCGGTCGACGACTCTGTCCTCAACCTCGCCATGGACAATACCGATCCCACCGCCCGGGATCTCTGGATGACCATCGAGCGGATCTTCCTGGCCAACAAGTAGCCTCGTGCCATCTTCCTCCTCAACGAGTTCCACTCCATGGTACAAGACGACTCCTCTGTCTCCTCGTACTGTTAGCGCCTCAAAGTCAAGGCTGCTGCTCTCCGGGACGTCGGCCACCTTGTGGCCGACTCTCAACTCGTCCTCGTCCTTCTACAAGACCTCAATCCCCGCTTCTCCAACACCGCTGATCACATCGCCAATGCCACACCTCTTCCATTGTTCACTCGGGCTTATGACATGCTAGTTCTTAAAGAACTCCGTCTGGCCAACGATGAGAAGATAGTGTCCTACACTGCTCTTCTTGCCGCAGACGATAATGGCTGCCGAGCTTCTTACGCTGCCCCTTCCTCCCGTGGTTCTGGTGGCCATGGCTCCGGCCACAGCAACATAGCCCACACCGGGAAAGGCAAGGGCAAAGGCAAAGGTAGGACTTGGTAGGGTCCGACGCCCTCATGACCTACCTCGATCCCTGCCCACCCTACCGGTCCCATGGGTCCGTGGCTCTACTACAACCCCTGGGTGCCCTAGCCCCAGCCACGCAGCCCTATCGGCTAGCAACCCGGGATACTCGGCGCCCATCCCCAGGCTCACCTGGCATCGGCTCTCGTTCTGCCGCCTCAGCCGATGCTACTGACCCCATCCACCTAGTCGGTTTCCTCCTAGAACCAGGCTGGCCTCGTCGCTGCCCTCAACCAGATGACGCTCCAACCACAGCACCCTTAAGGTGCTGAACTCTGGGGCGTCTTCACACATAGCGTCATCGGCCGGTATACTTCGCTCCTGTCACCCCTCTTCCTCCCCTTTTGTCACCATCGGCAATGGTCACTCCCTTCCTATCCAATGCCGAGGTGACTCCTCTCTGTCTACATCCACCGCTAACCTCCTCCTACGCAATGTTCTTATCGTCCCTTCTCTTATTCACAATCTTATATCTGTTCATCAATTCACAAGAGATAACAACTGCTCTATTGAATTTGACGCGCCTATTTTCTCTGTGAAGGATATCCCAACCCAGCGATAGATCCTTCGCTGCAATAGTGGCGGAGACCTCTACACCATTCCTGCTGCGCCGTCCACTCCACACGCCAGCATCGCCCTCTTCACCAACCTTTGGCACCTTCACCTCGGCCACCCCAGCCCGACGCTGTCGCCACCCTCCGTCGCAGCGCCTCCATCCAATGTACTCATAGCAGCTCCACAGTTTACCACTCATGTCAACTTGGCAAACATGTACGTCTGCCCTTTTCTAGTTCTCTGTCCTGTACCTCGCGTCCATTTGAACTTATATATTGTGATGTATGGACGTCCCTAGTTAAAAGTGTCTCTGGTAATCAGTATTATCTCGCTATACTTGACGATTACACACACTATTGCTAGACCTTCCCGCTCATCCATAAATCCGAGGTCGCCTCTCACCTCACTCACTTCGTCACGTACGTATCCACTCAGTTCAACCTCCCCATCAAGGCTTTACAAGCCGATAACGGTACGGAATTCGTCAACCATACCGTTACAAACCTCCTCACCTCGCACGGCATCCATCTCCGGCTCTCCTGCCCCTACACCTCTCCTCAGAACGGCAAAGCCGAGCGCCTCCTTCGCACCCTCAACAACATCAGTTGCACCATGCTACTTCACGTCCACGTACCCACCACTTATTGGGCCAAAGCTCTGGCTACTGCGACGTACCTTCTCAATCGGCGCCCTTGCTCCTCCATTTAAAACAACGTTCCCTATACCCTTCTCTACCGCACGGCGCCCAACTACTCCCACCTTCGTGTTTTCGGGTGCCTCTGCTACCCAAATCTCACCGTCATAGCTTCCCACAAACTCGCTCCCCGCTCCACCGCCCGTATTCTCCTCGGCTATCCCACCTCTCACAAGGGATACCGATGTCTCGACCTTTCCACCCGACGGGTCATCGTCTCTCGTCACATCATTTTTGACGAGACATATTTTCCCTTCGGTCTACTTCATCCGAGATCCTCCTCCAGTGATCTCGACTTCCTCCTCACCAACACCGTGCCGACCAGGTCTCCCCCACTATCCTCTCCATCGGCCGCTGCTGAGGATTTACCCATCACATATCCCACCACTACTCAGTCCAATGTTCCCACCATCGGACCCACCTCCATCGGCCGATACTGATCCTATTTATCCTTCAGCCGATAATGTTCCCTCTCCATCAGACACCCCACTTCTATCGGCTCCTCAGTTTCCATCGGCTCCCCCCACCCTATCAGCTGATCCATCTCTATCGGACCGATCGGAATATTTGGCCTACCCGATCTCATCGGCTCAGGCTGATCTAATTCCTCCTTTTGCTCTCGTCTACATTCGCTGACTCGGAGCCGTGACGCCCCACCCGACCAGTTCTTCCTATTACTCCCGCACCCTCATCGGCTCCAGTTCCCTCCATCTCTCACATGGTCACCCGCTCTCAGACCGGGTCTCTCCGTCCCACTCAGCGCTACGGTCTCTCCGTCGACCACAGCTCTATCTCGCCCATCCCGGCGACTTCTCGCTCAGCCCTAGCTGACTCTCAGTGAAGCGCGGCCATGGCCGATGAGTACAAGGCCCTAATGGACAACGAAACCTGGCGCCTCGTTCCCCGACCTCCCGGCGCCAACATTGTGACTGGTAAGTGGATTTTCAAACACAAATTCCACGCCGATGGCTCCCTTGCCCGTCACAAGGCTCGCTGGGTAGTTCGGAGTTTCTCCCAACGACCCGGTGTCGACTACAACGAGACTTTCAGTCCCGTTGTCAAACCCGCCACCATCCAAGTCATCCTCACCTTGGCTGCCTCTCGCTCCTGGCCGATCCATCAACTAGACGTGAAGAACGCCTTTCTTCACGGCCACCTGATGGAGACAGTCTACTGCCAGCAGCCCCTAGGCTTCGTCGACCCTTCTCGTCCCGACGACATCTGTCTCCTTCAACGCTCTCTCTACGGCCTCAAACAAGCCACTCGTGCCTGGTACCAGCGCTTTGCTGCCTATCTTCGGCATATCGGCTTTGTGGCCTCTGCGTCCGATTGTTTCCTGTTCACTTTCTATATCGGCTCCGCTATTGCCTATCTACTTCTATATGTCGACGACATTGTCCTTACAGCGTCCTCGACATCTCTCCTCGACCATATCATGGCCCGACTCCACTCTGAGTTCGCCATGACCGATCTTGGTCCTCTCCACCATTTCCTTGGCATCTTCGTCACCCGTTCCTCTCACGGGCTCTTTCTTTCCCAGCGCCAGTATGCCATCGACCTCCTCCAGCGTGCGGGCATGGCCGATTGTCACCCCACGGCCACCCCGGTCGACACTCGAGCCAAACTCTCTACTGTCGATGGCGCACTCGTTGCTGATCCCTCTCACTATCAGAGTCTTGCTGGGGCTCTCCAATACCTCACCCTCACTCAGCCTGACCTCACGTACGCTGTCCAGCAAGTGTGCCTCTTCATGTACGCTCCGCGCGAACCCCACCTCGCGCTGCTCAAGCGAATCCTACGTTACGTGAAGGGCACTCTCTCCAGCAGGCTGCATCTCAGCTACAGCCCCATCGACTCCCTCACCGCGTACTCCGATGCGGACTGGGCAAGCTGCCCCGACTCTCGACGCTCTACGTCTGGCTACTGCATTTTCCTCGGTGACACTCTCGTATCCTGGTCCTCAAAATACCGGACTACAGTGTCCCGGTCCAGCACCGAAGCTGAGTACGGCGCCGTCACCGAGTGCTGCTGGCTTCGCTAGCTTCTCCAGGAGCTCCGTGCACCCCTCTCCACCGCGACCGTCGTCTACTGTGACAATGTCAGTGTCGTCTACATGACCGCCAACCCGGTCCATCACTGACGCACCAAGCACATCGAGATCGATATCTATTTTGTCCATGACAAGGTCGCATTAGGACAGATTCGGGTGCTCCATATATCATCGGCACATCAGTTTGCCGATATAATGACCAAAGGCCTGCCCATGCCTTTATTCATCAGTTTTTGGTCTAGTCTCTGTATCCGTTTCCCTCCCGCTGCGACTGCGGAGGGTGTTAGATAGACCATTGGCCTGGGTTGTATATATATAGACCTGACCCCTCTTATATACGCTTGGGGTCTTAGTTACTGTACACATTCTACACTAAGCCATGGCAAGATGCACGGCAAATGATACAGATGCATGCATGGTAGCTGTTTTGATATAGCTGTAGTAGGAATTGGGTCTTTGCAGACTGGACAAATCACATCACCATTTGTCTAATGGCTTGCGGAGATAATCACAGAGGGGAGATTTTCATTAAAGGAGGTCGCAGCTGGTGGAGCTCCTGTTCTGGAATTGTTGCCCTCAGCGAAATTGCTCAAGAAGCATCTCAAACTGCCTTGCATCAACATAATCACCTGGGTTCCCGACAAAAGTTGTCCTGATTTGTGACCCTTCCATGTCTCTTATCAAGTTAGTCATATTTGCTCTTTGGCGTACAGTCATACTCCAATTTCATATAGCATCTTCAGATTCGTCTTCACTCAATCCACTTAGTTGAATATTATGAGATTGCTGCTGGTGATGGATCATGATGTCATTTGCTTTACTGAAACCAGACCGTTCCAATTGCACATCTTGTTGGTCATCTGAATCCCACTGATCTAGTCCAGCATTCATGGGATCAATATCGGCATCTGTGTTCATGTAGCTGTCATTGTCAAGTTAAATGGAAATCCTCCTTGCCGTCATGCTATGTTGATCTAGGGAGGTATCTGAATCTCCACCATAGTCCCCAAAATTGATGGTAGATTCAATTTTACAGTTATACAGAGGATCACTTCACTGGTGAATTATTCTTTTGATAAATGATTTTGCTGCTACCCTGCTTCCAGTAATGGTATACCAACAAGTTATCTGATAAGCCAACATGTGGTTTATCAGCCACATGCAATATATATAATTTTCATCCATTTGCCCAAAATAATGGTTGTTCGTAGACTTACAAATTAAATGCAAATATGGATAGTGTACACCAATAGAGCCATCTCCCAACCTCTGGATATTAATGGCTGAAGAAAAGACATAATTTTTAGTTTTCACATAAAACAACATGATGAGTATCCGATAGTTGCAGAATTTTCAGAAATAGATAATCACCTTAGTGTAACCTTGAATGACATGATCCGTCACTTTGCTTGGGTCATACCATGCATTGCAGTCAGCCATTATACTAAACTTATCCATGATCAATCTTACCTATGTCACCAAAGTCCAATCAAGGAAAGAATTCAACTTGACAATTTTCAATGTATAAGGAAATGATTGAAAACTAGAAGTTTGGTATCCAGTAAGGACTATACTTACTTTTGTTGACGTATTTACTAAAGTACCCATTGAAGAGGCTATCACCTAAGCACTAGAGATTAAAAAAAACTTACCAGCATCACGCCAATTGATGATCGAAGAACAACAACAACAGCTTTACAATACAAAGATTGAACAATACCACCTATTGCCCTAATCATATTCATAAGAAACCCTGCAATCCACAAGCATAGCTCAAGCAATTTCCCTTAAATCCTATTGAGTGGATTTGTAGGCAAATTTAAACCATTAGAATCCTTCTTCTGCCATTCTTGTTCACCAACATCATCCTCCTTAACACCTTTCCTCCAGAAAACTAGCACAAGTGCAGCTACCCTTTCTAGTGCCTCGAAGTATGTGTTTGCTGCCACAAGGCAACCAGCTAACTGCCTGAAATCCAAACCATCATACACATGCAATTCATCAAGCAACAGTGATAACACAAATATTACTTGCATTCAATTGAATAACAGGAGTACAATATATAGAGCTCTACCGAGGATCTTTCTCTACCTGATTTATAGAATCAAGAACAGAGAGGTGATGCAGGAGATCAGTCGTGTAAGGAAAGACAACCATCTAAATATAGAAAGGGATCACCTAAATAGGGAAAACGATATCATCTAAACAGAAAAAGAGATAAACTCTAACAAAAAAGGCATCCACCTAAATATATAAGGAGATTATCTAAAAAGGAAAAGAGATATCACCTAAATAGGGAAAGAGATAAACTCTAACAAAAGGAATACACACAGCTAGAACAATACATGTTGTGTTGCATCCATACTCGATAAGGACAACCTTCTTGGCATCAAGTTGGTCAATGAATGCAAATGTGGCCATGACTGAGAAGGCCATGGAGTAGGGGTTGAGAGGCTTGTTGTCTTCACCAGACCAAATGAATGTTAAACCAAAGGTAGGGCGATCAAAAGCAAGAACATTGGCACCAACAATGTAGGCTTGAGGGCACATGATGCGGGTTTAAGAGAAGACTGATGAGCCAAACCCATACAATAGCGGTATAGGCAAACTGATTTGGTTTTGGCCAACATTTCTAATGGAAAGATCAAGAGATTGGTCATTGGAATCTTCATGGGTGTAAACCTTGTGGTAGACATTTACACCATTGATCTCATAGAAGCTACTATCATGGTTGACAAGGGCATCAGGGTCAAGGAGATCATTCTGGTCAATGCATTCCACACTTCGGTGGCGGTAGTATGGTGGCATTTGGGCACTATCTGGAACTGAACCTGCATTAGCTGTAGGGGTTAGTAGTGCCAAAGTTGTGCTACTGGTTTTGGAGGAAATTTTAGTTTTTTGTTGCTAGTTTTCACCAATCATTTTACATGTAATAATCTTTTTTGCCAGGATGGCCATTCAAATGTGTTCGCACCGAATCTTGCGCGCGCGACGCAAACACGCTGAAGCCTGGGAGGTTTGCCTAGCTCCAATGCAGATCTATCGGTTTCTCTCTATGGCTCGAGGTGCGCGCACCGAGGCCTGAGAGGTCTGCTTAGCTCCAGCGCAGGCACCTCGGTTCGCTCACTATCTCGACGGTGTAGGTGTGGGCGTGTCAGTCAATTTGACCCTATAATTGACAAGGAGGTAAGGCGAACGGGTCAGTCGGACGACGGGCCGATACGAGCTCTCGCTATCGGCTGGCCGCCGATAGGATCGAGGTGGTCATCGGCCGCGTTCGGATGGCTCCTACTATCGGCTGGTAGCTGATAGGGATTAAGACACTCTTTCATCGGCTGAGGAGCCGATGATGACGTGGACAAATGTCGACGAAGGACGTGATGACTCCGGGTGTAGCAAAAGCGAGATCCTGATCCATTGGCCGTGAAGCAGATGGAGGCACCAAAGGGTATTCATAAAAGCAAAGCACGCGGGATCTCTCTTGGTTGCCGATGGAAGGTGTAGAGCTCGTTTATCGGCTAGAAAGCCGATAAAGGCATATGTGAGCTGGCAATGAATCGTATAAAAGACACCGGCTATAAAGCCCACAGCACGAGACCCGTCGCCCACCGTGACAACACCGCTAGCACTGATCTCGAAGATCGGACCTAATCGAGACAGTAAGAGACTGAGACCAACGGCAATAGGACAGCAAACGCCAGATCGGTCATGCTGAAGGAAGGGCGGAGGGAATCCATCGGCTAGCTGAGCCGATGAGAGGATATTTCTGAAGATATGCGTGCATTGACCGAAATATCCAATGCACTAGGAGTGACGTTCGATGGAAGTCTCTGAAGATGGGTGCGTATCGGTTGAGGAGCCGATACGCTGGACGTGTTGCTCAAGGTATGGATAACTCATCGGCTAACTATTCCAATAAAATGTCGGGCAGAGACCTACAGGCCTACGGCTTAATCTAATGTCAGCAGCCTCGTAGGTCAAACCTAACCGATGCAGCACAGAATGGACGATAGTAGAGAGAGCTTGGTAAACCGATAGATCTCGTATGGATGTGATGCAGTACACTCGATTTAACTAAGAGGTCGAATCTAACCGATGCAGCCTTAGACAGAGCAAGATATAACAGGATAGTGGCGGGACTTACCATTTCGCCAGAGATTGAACTTAACCGATGTAGCCCCGTATCGAGAGCTAGAACTAGCCGGTAAAAACCTAGATAAACTAGAGTGGCGATGCGCCGAAATTGTATTGATCGAGAAATATATTGATCTCTTTATAGGCTTCCATAGGGTCTATATTTATACCCTGGTATTACAGAGTCCAACGCGATTACAACATCCATCGGACCTTATTTCCTAAAAATATAAAAGGAAAATATCTATAAGCAATTGTAAAGCTACTCAAACTTGTTTAGCTTACGTAATACATTCTATACAAACATCTGACCTGTCGTTATCCTCATTACTTCTCTTTGGACTCGACTCCATTTGGATAATTTTTTGTCTTTAAACAAACCGAATCCATCTTCCACCCGTTTGATCGGCTCTTCTACAGTATCAATCGGCTTTATCCCATGAGCTGATCAATATTTTCCATCGACCGATCCTGTTTATAGGCTTAATCAAATTTCGGCGTTAACAAAATGTTATTACAATAGAAGGAAAAAAAAGGTTCCAAGAAAGTTTTCATTGACACAACGTGCACCAAAGCGCATGCCCCAAAGGTGGGATGACCAAAGGAAGGATGTGCACCAAAGCACATGCCTTGAAACCACGTGCCAACCACACAAACACAAGCTACTAAGAGGGGAGCCAAGCACTAAATGGGCTACTGCTATGTGAGGCCAGACGCCGTCAAGCCTACAACAACACCACAGAGCAGAGACTCTAAAAAATGACACCTCCACAAATGTTATAATGCCAAAGATGTTGTCGTTGCCCATTCAAAGAAACTAGACATGGTTTTTACCCAAAGATTCTCACTGAGAGAGGGAAGAGAGATACCTTGATAGCGCCCCTATAAGGGTTACCACATGTGAAGGTGTACCCATTGCTAGCCCAGTGAACACTGGGCTAGGCTTTCACCTAGGACCCTTTGCAACCCTATCACTATGGTCCATTGATCACCAATTTAGATACCACCATCCAAACACCGGCAACATGTGGCATCTACCACACCGGACCGGTGCCCTTCTGCTGTCCGACTTCTAGTCTTGCCACCGGCAAGATCGCCACTTTGCCCTACTACTAGTGCCCTCTATCCTGCTACCACTCCCTCATGAATTGACCTAGGTCACCTCACCACCAACCTAGGAGAGCTCGGACAATGGACGATGTTGCCTTAGAAACTTAATACTTCCCTTGTAGACCAGCTACCGCCTCCACCCTGCCTAAATAGCTTCCCATAATGGAGGGGAGGAGCTCCTCTAAGAGAGAGGTTGCTTGACTAGCCTCAAGGGAGATGAACCCACCGTTAGCGCCCTCTACCCTGCTGCCACTCCTCTGCATGCTATTCTAGGCCTCTTATGCCCCACCGTCCACCGATCTCCTCATTGGATCAAGGTAAGGAAAGCCTAGACCTAGATGGAATCACTTAGTATTCTGTTTGTAGAGAGCATATTATCTTTAAAATCTTCATTTTAAGATCTCCTATCCAAATGTTGCAAAATTGTCACAAGGGAGAAGATAGTTATTAGGAAACTTAGTAGAGGCAAAGGCTGAGGAAGGACCAATGGGCTGGTGAACACGAAGGCTACAAGAGAATGTAATGGAACATAGAGGGTGTGGACTCGAGGGTGGTGTCTAGATTGAGAGTAGGAGATGGAGCACTTGCATTGACCTAATCAACCCTAGGCCAGGAAGCTCACATCATCTGGGCTGAAGAATTGTATGGTTTCCAATTGAAGAAGCAAACCGAAAAATCAATCTGCAACCACACATTACAAATTTGTATCCTTATCAAACAAAACGGTGCTTCACATAACTATCAATCTATATTAGGTGAATGCATGCTACCATGCTTGATTATAATAAATGATATTAACTAGATTAAACTAGAGAAGGAAGAAAAGATATGAACTATTTAAAAGCATGTCAAGTACTAAATGAATTAGTTGTTGTCTAAATCATTGTAGTAGCATAGAATGGGAGATGGAAACCATTTTAGTATTTTGCAGAGAAAGTGTAGAACTAGAAGACTATGAATTTTCTATCTTTAACAAAAACATGTTTAAAATAAGTTATTGAGTCATTCTATGTAGAAATATGGATTTGATCAAATTAACAGAAAAGACAACAAAATTACAATTGTAGCCACATCACTACGGATTAATAGTATGCTTCCTAAATTGAAGTGGAGTTGTAATCATTGGGCAACAAAATATCTGATCTTAATCTCCCAAAAAAATATTCAATCTTGAAGAAAGTAAAACTTTTTTTGGTAAAACCTCAAAAGGGGATAGGATGCTCCTATTTTCATTAAAGAAGAAGAGAGTTGGCCTAGTTTTTAAGGGAAACCAAGCCTAAAACTCTCACAAACTACACAGTTATTTGGGGGAACTAGCAAAACCCACACAAAGAACAGAAAACAGACACAAGCGATGGCCACAGCAAACCCTACCATCAGTCATTGTTGTTGAGCTCAAAAGAGTAGCTCCAACTTCTAATAGGCAAACTAAAACACCAAGATCAAAAGGTAGATCATTCTGGACAATACCCTTAAGAGGAAAAGGTGTCCAAAATGTCAACAACGCTCATCCAAAAAAGAAATAAGGTTTTCACTTGAAGGAAAGAGAAGAGTGAGGAGACAATGCCTTTAAGAAGAAAACGTCACCCACATGTGTCAACATTGTCAGGCCCAGGCAAAGGCCAAGCAAGACTTTCATCCACAGCTCTCCCTCACTGCCAACCAAGGTCTCCTAAGCCTCCACAACAAAGGCCAAGAAATAAAGGGCGGGGGTTATCATTGATGAACATTACCACCCCCGGCAAGTAGCTCTAACTCCACTCCAGCACACCATCGCACGACCCCACTAAGGAAACAAGCCGTTTACACCTCCTTGACGCAAAGGCTATGCCATGAAGGACTCTTACAACACCGCACCAACCCTCATCACCGCAAGCACCAACAAAGCATAGACAAAGCCATTGGCTACCCTTTCTTCACCAAGTGAAGATCTTCCAACCAAAGAGGCGACTCCCCCCTTACCCTGGAGCTCCCTAAGACCAAAATCTAGAAGTAGAATCAGCCACGAGAAAGGGAGGAGCTCCAAGGAACCGGGAGAAGACCCAAATGGCTAAAGGACTCACCTTGCCATTGTCTAGGCCACCAGCAACTCCATTGTTCAACATGCCCTGTAGCAAAACCAGCCAGAAGAAAACAACGACAATTTGCCTATACCAACAGTGGATTGGAAAGCCCCTCCATGTAGCATCTTGACTAGCCCCCTATGCCATGGCAGTCACGTACCAAATTAGCACGACCTTCACTTACGCCGGCCACCATCATAGCCATGACCCTACCTCGTAAGGCCGCCAACTTCACCACATCTACGTCAGCCCTTGCCTATGGCTCCAACTTTACCTCACCTCGGTGCTACCCATGGTTGGCTCCTTTTGCACCAGCTCTAGTGTCGCATGCATCCACCACCACGACGCCACCTTCACCACTAGACATCCTACTAGACGCTCTCCCATACCTAGCCCAACACCTCTACCGCTACCTGTGCCACCTTCCCCTACACCAAATCTAGGTTTGGCCACCTCTTCGCCTCCGCCTCTACGACTTGCAAGATTCCTCTCCGCTGCCTCCATCATGCCTCACCACACTAGGAATACTCCACCAACACCGAATCAACCAACGACCATCGAGCCATGTCGTCCAGCACCCCCTCGTAGATCTAGAAGGAGGCAATGGTTTTCTGCTCCACCGTCACTATCCTAGCAATATACACCGGAAGCCGGCTGGCCACTTTAGCAAATGGTGAGGTAGAGGAATGAGGCTAAGGGGGTGGTGACACTAAAGTTTGTGTCGCCTATGTGGGAAGACGGCACGAGGGTACTGACTATGAGTTAAAAGCATGTGAACAATGCAAAGAGGAAAAAAGGTGATATTAAAATAGAAAAGGTTGGTTCTAATAAATCTAAGGGCATGTATAAGATTTGAGACAAATATTATCACTTGTGCACTATAGAAAGTTCCTACTTATGTACTATCAAATAAAATAAATGAAAACTGCACTCATAGGTTTAGAAAATTATGTTGCCATATTATAGAATATGGCGGTATAGAATCACTAAGGGTGTGTTCCTTTCCTTCTCTTCCCAACCTCTACTCTTTCATTTTCCACGTGCATGCTTTTCAAACTACTAAATGATATATTTTTTATAAAAAAACTCTATATGAAAGTTAATTTAAAAAATCATATTAATCATATTAATCTATTTTTTAATTTTTTAAGATAACATTTATTTAGTCATATGTTAATCCACTACTATGTTTTATATGCTAGAAAAATCTTTTCCTAACGCTCACCTAGGTCAGGTTCCACTAATGTGAGGAAATGGTAGCTACAACATTGGAGTTTGACCATTTGAGCAAATTTACTAAAGCATTTTTTACTATAGTTATTGGTCTGAACAACCTACTACTATTTAATCTTTATGAATATATAGATAGTTATGAACACCATGATATTAGTGTACAAGTATCTTGCAGTGGGGTGTACCGGAAGAACAAGGGCTATGAGGCTATGGTGGTTGCTTCTAGCCCATCAAAGTCAGAGCAAAACCACAATATGGCAGAGGGATAGCATAGAGAACTTTCTATAAGAGCTGGCTGGCGTTGAGGCCAACAACAACAGTAGCGGATTAGAAAAAAATAAATGATACAATAGCAACAATGAAGAAGGCATAGACAACACTGCTCGTAGGAGCAGCCGCAACGGATGACAAACAGATCACAGCTGAGTGTGAGTGGATAAGTTGCAGATAAGGAGACATCAAACAAGTGGATTGGTCTAGTCCATGTTGTTTGCGTTGGTACGTGGAGTGGAGCCTCATATGCTCTAGTCCTTATTATTGCTAGTTTTAGAAGTAACCAGATAATTTTCTCTCTTTTTCTTTTATTTTTTATGTTTATGCACCTGCACCCACTATGTTGTATTTTCTATACTCTTGGGTTAGATATTTGTGTTAGATATTTGTGTGATTATATATTATCTTTAACATATGGAGTATTTTGAAGCTCTGTGAAGCAAAGTAAAATAAATAGGTGCTGCGCTATCTGAAGCGGTAGACACAGAATATCGGTATATATTCATTTAAAAATTTTAGGGTTTAAGAGAGGAATTATACTACCGAGTATATTTTTTACATGAGTAATTTCTCCAGAGAGGAGGGTTTTTATGCAAAAAGCAGAGACGATTGATGCACGCAGTTTGCAGAGTAAGGTGGCGAGGCGAGGCGTCAGAGTTGGTTCCTCCTCGTTGTGGTCGGTCTCCTCCATCGCGCCGCCGCCATGGCGTACCGCCGGAAGCCGGGCCCCGTCGCTTCAGGCACAGGCAGGCACCCCTCTCTCTCCCTCTCTCTCTCTCTCTCTCTCTCTCTCTCTCAGCTTCTTCTAGTATAGAATTTCTTCTTGATCCCGGTTCTAAATCTGTGTTGATCCGATCAAATTCGAAAACTTTGCTGCCTTCATTGATCGGTCATCTTAATTTAAGGACAAATTGTTTAGTAAAAGAATGATTCTCCTTAACCAGTGCAGTAATACTTCTTTTTAGATAATGAGTAATCCTTTGTTTAACTGCGTAGTACTTTTTTATTGTGGAAAATAACTGCAAGATTACCTTTTATTTGTTAGATAATTATAGTATCAAATTCTTTTAGGCCCATTCATGGGATCACCGCAGTTCCTTAAAAAAATCATCATGTGCTGATCTACCATATTCTCTGGTTGGTCGGTCAGTTTAGTCCTTAAATGTCCAAACTCCTTGAATCATCACTTTTTGTTTTATCTTCAATAGATAAACAAGACATTTGTTCCAAAAGGATGAAATAAATCACCACCTCATGTTCGTCTCTAATGATCATTTTTTACTGTCCGACAAATGTTGTATCCTAAGCATGTCAATTTGTCTGAATAGGGCTCTTCTTCATCATACAGTTACACATCAATAAAAAGTATGAACAAGCCCAAGCCTGGGCTGTGGGAAACTTTGGCAAGAAAAGCCAAGGGAAATCTTGATGAGGATGCAACGGAACATAAGTCTGACGATTACACAAAAGAAAAGACCCCTCTCAAGTTTGATTCATCCAGTGGAGCTCAGGTGAGGTGGCAAGTATTATAAAAACAAAGCAGAATAATTAGGATATCTATCTTGATGTTCCAAGTTGCATTTATGTTCACATTGTTTTCAAAATTTGTGCTGTTTATCAGGAATCTCGATCTCGCTGATCATTTGAAAACCTCAGCAGGACAGGAGATACTGGATCCCGGACAAGGTCGGAAGCTCTTGCTGCTTCTGTCAACCAACTTGGTGGAAGAATCAGAGATGCCTTGGAAGTAATGTCCTATTTTTAGCTCAATCAGATCTTTATATTTAGCATAGCTAATGGTAAAACCCACCTGCTTGATTTCTTAACTCTACATCTCTCTTTACTGTTGTTCTGGATGTTTCTAGGATTTCCATTTTCTCTCATTTAGTGTCACATTGGTTTCAACAACCTCTTGTTCTTTTGTTTCTTTAACAGGAGGGACTCACAACTATGGACAATAAGACGTCCAATATCATTGAGACAAAGAAGATACAGATTAGAAGGAAGCAAGCCAATTCAAATTCTGATATGCCAAATCCAGCATTCAATACATTAAGACCTCCCAATCTTTCACATGATCTAGTTGAAACTGCAGTGCAGGAAACCCAATTAAAAGCTTCTCGCGATGTAAGGTGCCACATGTTGGGTCTAGTTGTGGAAGTTTAACATAGAGAAACTTAGACCTTTTTAATATGGCAAAACCTTGCTATGGTTGTACTTAAAAAGTATTAATATTTATTTTCCCTTTGATAAGTTATTGGTTATCAGTTTTATGGTTAATGTGGCTTGAAATGAGACATGTCTTTTCTTCCCATGTATTTGGACAAATATTTTCAGATTAGTAATGCCTTTCTCGTGTCCCCCTAAAATGTTTCAGGTTGCTAATGCAATGGCTGCTAAAGCAAAACTTGTGCTCCGTGAACTAAAAACAGTAAAAGCTAATCTAGCTTTTGCAAAGCAGCGATGTGCTCAGCTAGAAGAAGAGAACAAGCTCTTGCGAAAAGCAAAGCAGAAAGGGAGCAAAACTGAAGAGGATGATGACCTGGTATGTTAATGTTTTCCAAGCAAGTAACCCTGGAATTATTTTTTCTCATGCTAAAGTTTTCATGAATTACATTCTTGTTGATGATGAATTTGTAATGATTGATCCCAAAACTCTGGCTATGACCATTAAAAGGTTTGAAATTTCTGCTTTCTCTTCCATTTCTGGACAATTTTGAAAAAAATGCAAATTTGAACCTCTGTATTATGTCAGATAAGCATTAAGCATTGGTACTTTAAGCTGATTATCAGCTTCATACTTAGAAGAGTTTCATTGCTTGTGTATAACAGACTTTAGTTATTTTTTAGTTATCACTGTTAAGTAATGAGTAAAACATGTCTTCTACATATTTAAAATCTGTCCCTGAAGAATATGCTGTTGAACAGATTCGTGTGCAACTGGAGACCTTATTGGCTGAGAAATCAAGACTGGCGCAGGAAAACTTCATGTATGCACGCGAAAATCGTTTTTTGCGTGAGATAGTAGATTTTCATCAATTCACAACCCACGCTGTTGCCCCCTTGGATGATAGTGACATGGAAGACAGTAAACCAGGAGAAGATACCAATCAGACTTGCTCGGAAGATATGTTTCCAGTACTTGAAGCTTATTTAGATCGTGAAGAACTATCTCCTGGATCCTCAAGGCCAGATTCTCCAATTCTAAGCTCATGTGAGTCATCATCCCTCAAATCCAGCAATTCTCGAAGTAGTGCTGCCAATTTACCGAGCAATGTCTCGAAGTCAAATGCATTGGCACCTGAAACAGATTGAGGCACGTCGTTTGTTATCTTGTCTGGGATTGCAACTGGTCTGATTGTGACTGCTGTGCATAATTTTTATTCCATTTTTGGTCCACATTGGCTTGCAACTGTAATTTAGTTATAGGTTTCTGGTTTTGTGTATGGATTGGGTTTTGTCTAGGTTTGCTAAAATTGACCGGCGTGAATACATCGATAAAGTTTGCAATTCTCAGTACAGGGTTTGATGGTGTGAATATCCAAAATGAGAAAAATTGAGGAATGAATTTACCACTTGTATATTGAGATTGGTGCATCAAGCTAATGAAATGCAATTTTGTCACTTAACATTATACATGAATCTAGACCCTTTGAATTTATATTCGTCCATTCTGGTGGTTGATTTCCTGTTGGTTATCATATCAATTTGCATGATCCATTATTCTGTTTACAAGTACATACGATTGCTGTTGTACTTGCTGATGGCTCCAGCCAATATTTCCAAATGTAAGTATTGGGCCGAAAACGAGGGAGTAAAGGCCACATTTACACCAATATGTGCAGAAGCCCATCCTGATAAGCAGGCGTGCATTCGTTTCTCCCTGTTCCCTGAGACACTGCAGTCATCCAAACCAGACAACTGTTGATGAATTATTTGCCGACATTCAGCACATCTAGGGGATCCATCCATCGATCAGGAGGAAGTGAGACGAGACCACTGTAGAGTATATATGTTTGCATTTGTTAGGTGAGGAATATCAGATCCTTTGCGAAATCAAACCACTGTACATTACTTCCCGTTGGTTTTCTTCCAGACTTTCAGTATGCCATGCTAACTAAACTAACTAGGCTTGCCAAGAACATGGTTACCTGCTTTAGTCCAGCTTCACTACGTACACAAAAGGATTTAACGATGCCTTTTTTTAGCTACTACGAAGAGCTACTTCCTCGTTATTGTTAGCATATTTTTTAAACTATGTTTCCTAGTTTCTTTAAAAATTTAAATAAATATATTTTTAAAATTTATAAATACTTAGTTAATAATTTATTTTGTTTTGTGTGCGGCCATTCAGCTCAACCAAAATGCTAAGAAGAACGTAGCCTTAGCTGTTTGTGTTAGCAAGTTACTATTGACACCAAAACTCGCCACCACACATGAGCATATTGTGTACAACCACAACGGCATCTAGAGACCTGCCGCCATATTAAAGGTAAATGTCATTGAACGATCACTCGAGAGGGACCCATTAGGTGAACACGTGTCAGTTTGTATTAGACTTGATAGGCCAATTAGGATGTGCTCAATTGCCGTACAAACAAAAAGATGATGAGCAATTAGGGGATTGAAGGATGAATAGATGTAAAATATAAGAAGAAAAATTTAGAATATAGAGATATGTGTAATAGATTAATTTTAACAATTGAATGATGATTTTTTTAATCAGTGACCCCATATATTTATAGGAGAAGTGGTATTGCGTCTATAGGCTATCTCCACTATAACTAAAAAAACCACGACTCAAGCAAAGAAGGAATATTAAAATTAAACTCGGACTCGAGGCTAAAGGTTATGATGCAGTTCAATGCCTAGTTGGACCGACCATATAACAAAAGGTAGGACCAGCCTCTTATATAAGATTCAAGTCTGTTTTCAAATTTAATCAAACTTTGTTATATATTGATCCTAGTGTTAAATTTGGCTATTAGCAATTCCTTTACTATGTTTGCCATTAAAAGAACCATCATGCTGTGTTTCATGGGGGGGGGGGGGGGGTGAAAATGGTTGTGAAAATTCCTGATGGACTGATTGCAACCATTTTTAAATAGAAATGTTAAAAATGGAAATAAAAACATTGTATTTCTAAAAAAAACTTTCCTTTTATAATACGGTAATTACTATATTTCTCTCTATTTTCTTTAGTTGTTTATCAACTTCTCAACCAAATCGCTAATTTGAGTATATGTCTAAAGAAGATATTGTTAGTAATTTATGTAGTGTAAGTTTGCATTTATTTTGTAGTATGTGATTATATGGTTTAATGTTTTTGACATTACCATTTTCTGATGGAAACCTGCCTGTCCATCATTTTAGTTCTGTTTGCAATTTCCCGATAATTTCGTTCGACTCTACTGTTTTTAATTCCGGTTTCAAAAAAAATATAAGATAATGGAAATGTTTGAGCTTGTTTTCCAACCATTTTCATCCCTTGCATATACACTGCCTTTAACATACTCTGTCTTAATCAAGAGATAGGGAAAAAAGATTGAAGAGCAGAATGGTTTCTGAATTCTCCTCATTGTTTTGGTGGCCTAGACTGTGTACGTACTATCTATGACTCTCCCAGAGAACAAGAGGCCAATGGTCCTTGGCCAAGAACATGACAAATTTCGACCGATCGCCCTGGTAGCTAGTAGCTATAGATTGCACCCAAAGTCCGCGCATTGGTGATCAAATAATGTATTGCACATTGATGAGTGCAATAACACCACTATCAAACCTTCTCCTGCAGGTTCAGGACCACTATGCATGGTTAGAACAGATGTTTGTACAAAGGTGCCAATTGGAATATTTACTGTCTAATGCCTGGATTGTTACAAAAGAGCCCATCAATTCTGAATATTGCATTTTGATAAATTCATATTCTCCAATCCACATATGATTTTGAGCTCGTTGTCATCCTCATATAGACATGGTGCACGATTATTTGTTAATTAATTGGATGAATAATTCAGCACGGGCGGCAAGGTAGGACCAGCTCCTTTACTCAACCGTCACTGTCAACTATCGGGAGCATTATTAATGTTTAGGATTAGTACGTCATTGCAAAATTTGGTTTCATCAATGGCATTGACTTAAGCTTTCTGAGGGCGCATTGAGTTGACCTCTTCAGATAGTAGTAGCACTACTCCGTTGGTCCGTAAATATGATGCCGCACAACACACTGTAGAGGATAGACTAAAGTCAGCAGTTAAAAGTCCTCGTGCAAAGTGTCCGGCAACCAATACGTGGAAAATCATCGTGTGGCCCATTCTTGCAATTACAATCAACTTGTACTAGTGTAATTATTGTTTGTTTAAACTGTTGCCAATTACTATGAATTTTTCATCACATGGATTTAGAATTCAAAGAGTAGAAATTACCCGAAATTATTTTTCGTTTCGTGGTATCGGACAGGTGTCTTCCGCTTAATTAAGTAGAAGCTGTGATGGGCGGCGACGCTTCAATTAGTTTATGCATTGGATCGGATTATTGGTGTGAGCATTTATCACTCTTGAGCAAATTAATGAATCTCAAGTGCGAAAGAACAGGAACAGCACGGCCACTCGAACAATCTTGTCGAGTGCCAACGGCACAAGAGGATGAGCTTCTTGCCACGTGGAAGCACATGTTTGGAAAAGACCCTCGACAGTGAACGTTGGGAAAGAGATTGTGCTTGTTCGGTATCATGGTCACTGCTCGGTGGGGCAGCGCCAAACGTTCTTACTACATCGACAGCAAAGCAAAGAAAGGGGGTGCCCTTGCTTCCCTACAGGTCAGCCGCTGAGAACTTGTTACATAAAGCACCCTCGTTCTTCATTACTTGGAGAAAGGAAGCTTCAGTTGCACAAAAGCCCCTCGAAAGAATCCGAACGTCAGGAAAGAGGACAGTCTAGGCTGAAAGCACGGCAGCCTCTACTACATACTGACAACCTGGACCCCACAACTCAGCGACCGTAGACAATGGGCCGCACCCGTCCAGGGATAAAACTGTAAATTCCTTGGCGGTCTTTTACCCGGAAACACATCCCAAATATTTCCAGATAACCCCCTCATAAGAATGGCCCATTCACATAGAAGACCATCCCCTTCCTTCCCAAAGCCCCTCTCTCTCTCTCTCTCTCCCACGGCTTCACTCTCCCCATCAAATCCCCAAACCCCTCCTCTGTGTCGCCATCATTCGTGGGGCGCGTCGATCCCTCCCCAATTGCTCTGTGTGGCCGCCAGCTTCCCCGCTTGGATTGGATTTCCCCAGGATCGATTTGCTCCCTCCTCTCCTCCCAATTCACTTCCGCTATCCAATCCAATCTTGGTTTTGCATTGTTTCCTCCCGATTTGTCTTCCTCTTCTTCTCCCACCACATCTTGGACTCGGTCCTGCCTGTGCCTCGCTTCCATCGCCATTGCAGTTCCTTCTCTCCCTCTGCTAAAGTCTGCTCCTTTGGAGACGACTCGGAGCTAGCTAGCCCGTGTCCCGGGCGTAAATGCGCGTCCGTGCAGATGGTCCCAGCATGTTCCGCTCCAAATCTCGTCCTTGCTGCCCCGACTTAAGAGGTGGACATTCGGGTGTGCGCGTCAGCCGCGGTCGTAGATGAGGAGGAGGAGGAGGGGATCCTCCTGATCGACTCTTCTTCCTCTTCAGCTCCGGTCCCGGATCCCTGCGGTTGCCGAGCCGTGCCCATGGATTTCTTGGTCTACGTCTCCCTCCTCCAGCTGCTCTTCCTGGCCTCTTCTCGGGTGGCGGCGCAGGCGGCCGCGTCGCCGGCGAGGGCCCTGGACGCAATGCTGCAGGACCACGCGTACCGGGCCTTCGTGCGCCCGCACACCGGCATTGTCTACAACGCCACCGTGCCGGCCAACCTCACCGGCGTCGCCCTGTCCGCGGTCCGCCTGCGCAGCGGCAGCCTACGTAGGAAAGGATTCTCCGACTACTTCGAGTTCGGCGTGCCCACCGGCGTCATCGTGCAGCCGTATGTTGAGAGGGTGGTGCTCGTCTACCACAACCTCGGCAATTGGTCTGACTACTACTACCCTCTCCCTGGGTACACGTACCTCTCGCCGGTGCTCGGGCTGCTGGTCTACAATGCGGCCAACTTGTCGGCGGTGGGGTTGCAGGAGCTGAGCTTTGTCGCCTCTGGGAGTCCGATTTCTATAAATTTCAGTGATGTTAGATCAGTGCCGGCAGCCGGTCCAGCTCCTCGGTGTGTGTGGTTTGATTTGGATGGTGTGCCACAGTTCCGGGACTTAGAGGCAAGCAATGTGTGCTCGACATACCGCCGAGGGCATTTCTCAATAGTGGTGAACTCTAGCGAGATTGCTCCTGGTCCAGTGCCTTCAGGCAACATTACCCCTCCATTACCGACTCCTGCAGGTCATACTAAGGGCAGCTCAAAGGGGTGGAAGATTGCTGTCAGCGTGGTTGGGGGCGTCATAACATTGGTGCTGTTGGCATCGCTTGTGGTGTGTTTACTGAGGTACAAAAGAGATAAGAAATTGGCATTGATGGAACGGAATGCAGAGACTGGGGAGACATTGCGTATGGCACAGGTCGGGAGGTCACAAGCGCCTGTGGCACTGGGGACAAGAACACAACCGATGATTGAGAGCGAGTATGTTGCATAGTTGTTTTCTTGGCTTTTCAGCAGGCAACAAGGGTCACTGCTGATGCCTGAAAGCATGGAATTGCTCTTCGGTCAGATGAGGCAACAAATGTTCCATATCAATGAGTGCACCGCAAATTGCTAGATGTAGGGCATAGTATCAGCTCATGAGGCTTAACACATTCTTTAAACAGTTTTATTTGGAAGGTTATTTATTCTGCAATGGCTCTTGTTGATGTTCATAATTGCCATGTTCATAGTGGGGAACTCTTTTCATCTCCAAGCAAGCCATGGGGAAGAAATGGTTGTCGTGTCAGATTTGGAATCCCTTATTTTTGGGATTGCTGTATTCAAAGGGGTTCGGGCTTGGCAATAAAGGTGAGCGAATTTTATTGCGCATTGCGTGGTGCTACTTTGGTGAAATTCATTCAAACTTAAGTGCAATTTCATTTTTTGTGTATTTTGTCTCATGTTTAGAGACCTTGTAAGATGTACAATTGTACATGTTTACTTGTTTAATTCATTTGATAACTAGTCTGATAAATTATATTTCATACTTTGTTTAACATCCAGTCTGTATGCAGTGACAACTTTCAGTTATATTCTCCGAAACAATTGCATTCCTAGTTGTGATAGTTGTGTATCTTCTTGTAGATCATACATTATGGTCAATCTCTAAAGTAATATTGGAAGTCTAAACATGATACTTACCAGAGTCATTGTTCAGCACTAATATGATATCCTTTTAGTTTCGGTTGGCCTGAGTTCTGTAGATCATATTTCACTTTGAGGGGCTTGAATTTAAGCATTTGAAGCAGAAAAATAAGGTTAATATTGCAACTATAACCTGATGGCAGGCGATGAATTAAACAAATTGCGCATGTAAAATCTATAAAATGAGAGCTGACCAATGTCCTGATTTTTGGGGGGCATAAGCTGCTCTTTTTTGCATGTTGAATTTCATGTTGGACATCATGTTGGACATCATGTTAGCATGAAGAATTAGCTGTTGCTTGTAGATTGTCTTGTATTAGTGGAATGCAGTTCCCAATTCAAATTAGGTGCCCACATTCTCTCAAAGTTCATTTTTATAGCGGTACGGTACTTCGGTGATATGTACTGTTTGACAGAAGCAACCTGTAGTAGTAAATTAGTAGCACTTGCTGCTTTTACAAGCATGTGTCTATGGTAATTAGCTAGACCTGTGCTCATGTGAGCGGCATCTTTGAGAGCCTTACAACTTAAGGGCAAGGTCCAACCAGATATGCCAGCCAGCCAGCTGAAATGGATCGAACAAAATGCTTGGGGACCTGGGGGGAAACAAAGTGTCTCAAGCTTCTGGTCTTCTTGTTTGGATGCAGAAGCCAGCAGCTAATAGCTATGGTAGTTTTGTGTCATGGGAGAGAAGAATGCATGGCTGAACTGAACATATTATTACTTAACGGTGCTGGTAGTTTTTGTCCTTGTGTCTGGCAATTTTTGAAGGTGGTGCGTTTCAGCTAAGCAGAATCTTTTGCTGTCACACAAACTGATCACAGCTCACAGATCATGTGGCCTCCTATTTCCTCATGATTATGCGTGCTTTCTAATGTGGTTGATGCCTTCGCTTTGCAATGCTGTACTGGAATGCTTAGTTAATTCTGGTGTTGGAGTATGAGCTGTTGTTTTTGTGTGTTAATTAACCACTGCAGTTGGTTTGACACGTTTTGTTGGAGCGACTGTAAAACCATTGGGTAGCAGGATAGTTTTACATCGAGATTCAGAGCTAGTATTGTTTCCATCAAGATTCAAAGAGAGAAGGCGGTTTTCTGCTTGTGATAAATTCTCAAGAGAGAGTTTGTTATGGACTGGTTGGTTGGTAGGTATATTATGTGCATTTGATAACTGAACCTCGGATTGAAGATTATGAGGTCGGCCTTGTCTGATGATACAACCAGCAAAGAAATTAATCGCGGTCATCATGTGTGATGTGAGATATGCTACTACTATTTGTTTTGAAATTAGTCTCTCTGAAATTAATAATGCCCAGGTAGAGTAGGATTTTTAATAGAAATGGACGGTGTAGGTGGAGTGGTCGGTGGTCCATGACTAGTTTGACTGGTGGCAGCAAGACAGTGAGGACCGTAGATTGGGAGAGGTTGTGCATTTAATTAACTTGTGATAGAGACCTAGATTAGGATTGTTGGGGGAACACAATTTTTTTTGGGCCATAGGACTTTGCCTCTCATGCTTTTTCCGGGCCAAGGATTTCACTTCCTCAAGTGGCCCGAAACTGGAGCACTATCCTTTTCGATTATTTAGCTTGGCCGTTACTAATAGATGGAGTAGTTTTAAGTCCTGTTTAGTTAAATGCGATTTACAACCTTATTAAATTCTGGTATTATCAGATTTTGATAAGATTACAAGCCAACTCATGTGAAAGCGTACTTCAACCATAGCAAAATTCATAAACTCCAGAAACTTCCGCATTCAAGTATTCACCACTATTTCAAAGTAGGTAAGGAGGCATCAAACCAAACATACATTCACACGTGTTATTTTTTTTGTCGTTACCACAAATTGATACGGTTAATTCTGTTATCAAACTTAACATGCCCTTGATTACCAGCTAATGTTGCTGATTATATAAAGCGCGGGGACCTTCCTCCTATGCAGTGCATGAACGACTGCACTACACAGAAGCACGATTTATAATCTTGGATCCCGAGCTACACATTGTAATCACATACGCAGGAGTAGATGGTGAAGGCAAGCCCTTCGATCAAATTTCGAGGTCGTTAAAGAATGCAGCTACTAACTTTATATTCCACGCGTGTAAAGGTGGTACTCACGAAGCTTCGACCTCATTTTCTTGCATAATACTCCCTCCCACCGTTTCAAAATAAGTTTATTTTTTAGGGATGAAATAGGCTAGGAAAATACATCGATTAAATAGGCTAGGAAAATACATCGAGTTGTAAGGGGGCGAAAGAGTACCTGTTTTGAAATATTAGTGCACAAATCAACATTGATAGCTGAATATAAAATATATTACGGTGGATCCAAACTAAGTAGCTGATATGCATTAGCTACCATATATTTATTTATGAGATTTAACCAAAGTGGTAAGACTATGGCTGCTTTTTCCTAGGCTAGGACAATCACATACTATGTATCTGTTTAGGAAATTTCGATTATAAGAAATAGCCGATGAAAATCCAGTCGGTAAGTACATAGAGAAGTTTAAAAAATCAGCTTATGATGTCTAGCTTATTTTCTAATTTATTTTTTAGATTTTATAACTATACGAAAAGTTAAATTCCTATATCAGGTACCAATCTGCTAGAGTTGCTAGTTGGTCAACTAGTTGTTCTTTAACCTATGTTACAGCTGAGTTATCATCTCTCGTAGGAGCATGAGCAAAGGTTTAGACTACTGCTAAATATATAATCATATCTGGAAATATATAAACCAACCACACAATATATAATCATATATGTTTAATTAATGATTTGATTCAATAGGTAACGTGTACAGTGCTATAGATGGTAAAGTCTATTTGATCTTTCGGTTATCAACAGATGGTAATATTCTCTCTTCTTTTTTTTTTCCTACCAACGAAAATCCTAGGGGTATTTACAACGGAGGCCTTATAAAGAAAAGTAGAGCCATATGAGATTAGACTAATCCAAAGACACTACCTCTACCATGAAGGCCACTCTCAATTGTTTTTTGCATTTTAGTTTCAAATTATTATTGTCTAAGCCCTTGTAATATTGTTGTTAGCAAATTAATTAAAACTTTTTGCATTTTAAATTTTGTGAAAAAACCTACATATAGCCTTAACCTCCCGACGAACCCACGTGTCAGCCTCTCTCCTTTCTTTTTTCTCCCCTCCTTTACATACACTATCTTTATAAACATAGACAAACCTCCTTCCTCTTCTTTGACGCATCCAGCCAATCCAACCGATGCCTCTCCTCTACTATCTCTACCCTCTCCCATTACCCAATGCTAGAGGCTCCATATCCTTCTCACTTCGGCAATGTTGGCAGAGAAGCTAAGACGAGGATGTTGATGGATCTTGTCATCGTTGCTTGTTCGAGGAGGCCATGGGGATAGCGAGGAAGGAGAGTTCTCCTTTACCATCAGATCTGACCTCGAGCTCATTGGATCTAGTCATGAGCTTGTCATATCTGGTGGCCTCAAGTTCATCAGATCCACAACAACGGGTAGCGATGACAACCTTTGTAGGAGCAGTTCATGTCAGCGACAACCTTGACCTCCACCCCTCACCATTGCCGATCTGACATTCCAGACAATCATCACCACCGACCAACTTCGGACACCACCTCTACGACCAACCTTTGTAGGTTGTACACATGTTTTGTCACAACTTCTAACGAGTTTCTACGTGATGATGACTAGTATCTTATATATATGCTCTCACCTTCATCGACTTTTGTGCCCAACATTTCTCAACGTGTCCAGCCCACTAACATTTTATTCCTCACTTGCCATGATTGACTTGTGCATGCATGCCAAGGAGATTGAGACTAGTTAGGTTATACATAGAGAGAGTCAACCATACGAAGGAGTAACACATGGCATGTGATAGTTGACAATGAATTTTTACTAATTTTTGAACAATTTAAAATTTTAATTTAAAAAATAAATCCTCCTAAATTTTATTTTCAAATCGATTCTTTTAGCCACACCACTTAGCTTAGTGTTGCAAAACAAAATTACCACATCACCCACAGTAGACATACTAGTGTTACCTTACCACACCAATATAACTATCGTATACAATAAAACCCTTATCATGTTATGACAAAAAAAATATTGTTACATCATAAGAGTTGATGTAGGCATGTGATAGTTGACAATGAATTTTTACTATTTTTTGAATAATTTTAAATTTTAATTTAAAAAATAAATCCTCCTAAAATTTATTTTCAAATTAATTCTTTTAGCCACACCACTTAGCTTAGTGTTGCAAAACAAAATTACCACATCTACCCACAGTAGACATGAGTCTAATGATGAGCTGAAGTTTCCAGGCCATAGCTCAGTCCTCAATGTTGGAAGACTAATGGACGGTTACCTTGCAGAAATAGCACCAGATCTATATCTAAAACTTCATAAGTTTATGGTTCTCATCAAACTCTTACCATACTATGCATGCATTGTTGATGACGGACTCTACCGTGCCATTGATATATACCTGAATGGTTAGCTAATTGTACTGCAAACCCTTTTCCATCAGTAACTTGATATTTTCTGATGGTTCAATGGCAAATTCAGTAACCGCCACTCTGGCAGCATTGCAACATAGTTCTTTGTTGATGAAAATATGACATGAATACTTCTAATTCTGGATGTGATCACTGAATTATTTGCAATATGTATAGTGCCTGATGATGTACAACTTGTGCTTTGTGTGTGTGTGACAACTGAATTGTGATCAGGCTTATCCATCTCTAACAAAGTCAGAGTGCAAGAAGCTATGCAAGCTGATCGACTGCCAGAAGCTGTCATAGGATGCATCGAGCCACGCTGCGCAGAACAACTGCCTCCCCATCTAGACGGCGGTGCGTGTCCTCTACTTAGAGTAGCTCCGCCTCAAATCGACGATCTCAACTACTCCCCACACCACCTCCGTCAGCGATGGCGGGTTGCCGTCGCAGCGGATGGTGATGTGCGGCAACAGCGGGGTGCCGAGCTCTTGCGTGTCGCCATAGTGTGACAACTACGCATCGCTATGGCAGGAGAACCAGAAGCTGAAGCTAGAGATCGCGCGGATGCAGGTGCGGCTAACAGAGCTAGAGAGGAAGCAGAGGGTGATTAGACAGGGAGTGTGGAATAGGTGTGGGGGGAGCACGAGCGGGTGCTGCTAGTGTCGATATCGCAAGGGATAGGGAGGATCGCCATGCTTGGTGCGCAAGGAGGAATGGAGAGGAGAAAGACAAAGGAGAAGATCTCGCAGTTAGAGTTGCAGCAGGGGCAATGGTAGGAAAAGCAGCAGGTGGAGGCACATACATCATTTGTGTCACCTACGCAGCTTGGAAAGTGGATTAAAAATGCACCTGAAAGATAAGCTAATATAGTGGAGTAGCAGTAGCATTTTGGGTGTGGTTTTTTCTTGGCACCGTGCCGGCCGCTGGTGGCCATGGCGGCCTCCTGCGCGACGGCATCGTCTCTCCGCCTCCATATACCGATCTGCCCTTGAGACAAACCGCCTCCATCACGCGTAACCTCTAATCCAAATTACCTAAGTTTGCTAGGCACCCCTAATCACTGCCACATTTTTAAGACTACCTTTACGATAAGCTTAGAATAATTTTAAACTTAGATCAAAAAAATATAAATAACTTAACAATAAACTTCGTAAAATCACTTAAAAACAAGTAAAATATTGTAGGGTAAAATTTAAAATTGATTTGGTTGGGGTGCGCCAGGCCTAGGCTGCAGTGCAACGCCTGGGCGACACGCGAGAGCCCCCAGTGGCAAGCCACTGTGATGGACCCTCCCCCACAAAAAATAAATTTAATATCGAAGTGAGCACATGGCTCACATATCAGATATTAAACTGATAAGAACAGATACTACACTTGATCTTAGCCAAAAGGCCGAGAAAGGTATGCTTCAGAATGTTGCCCTCAGCCTTATTTTATAGCTCGCGCGACCGCCTGTCCGAGCTGAACAGGCGAGGTGGTACTAAATTCTCCCAGTAAACCAAGCGGCGACCCTGCGCTGCTGCGATTTCCCACCGCGTGGGCCTAAAAACATCGCGCAGCCCAAGTAGAACAGCGGACGAAGTGGCCCATGAAGCCGGCTTGTTATCTGTTGTTACACTGGCATGTGGGGTCAGATTATTTGCACCAGAAGCCACGTCGGACACGATCGCAAACGTGTAGGCAACGTACACCAAGCCTTGGAGAACTATATATGTTGATGTTGGAGTTGAACGAATTAGATCTTGTTTGTAAGCCTCGATTGAAAGCCAAATTTCATTGTGCGAAGTTGAATGAAAAGCAACCAGATTCGTTGACATGAATATGATGCAGCTAGATGATCAGTGCAAGCAAACAGCATCTTCATCTTCCATTTAAAGGAAAAAGCTCCAGCTGAGACTGAGAAGCGGTCAGCATCTCAACTTTCTCAATCGGCACACCTGTATTCGTTCGTAGATGTCCGTATCTTTTGCTCTTATATTATATCCCGTTGGATCACGGGATACCCGTCCCCACCATTTCCTTACGTGGCCTCGTTCAACTGGTTTAGCGATTTTTTGTGGGACCCAAACCCTATCCTCCGACGTGGCAAGTCCCAAGCCACTTCCGCTTTTTTTCCCATTAATTTCCTGGAAGAGTACTAGCCTAGTCTTGATCGTTTTAATTGCGTTGCCGTAGATGAGCCTAGCGCCACCATCAATGATCAACAGTGATTAGAGTTGCAATGTTGCAACTGCAGCTTTGTCAATGTATATATCCGTGGAAAAACTATCCATTCCATTCTATGGTTCAGGTCACCTTGTCTTCATCAACACCAAGTCTGATGCTAATGCCACGCACTAGCGAACATGATTATTTTGACGGACAAAGTTGCCATCACGAAGATGGAGGCTAAAAAAGAGAGTGATCAGAACAAGTTGAGAACAGTTGCAGGGAATGGAAACTGAAGAAGAGACCAACTAACATCGGCAACATGCAAGTAGCGGCCCATACACGGCTTGCTGACCAAAACGGCTTAACAGCCATGCAATTTTGGGAGGAATACTGGCAACGGCATACTGCTATTCTAGTCCACTTGTTATTATTTCAAAAATGTAGAGTTTAATACTAGTAACAGTGAAATGAGATGGAATCTCTATAAATCCGATCAGATCAGATATTCAGATCGCAAGAAATCTGCCTGCTTTTTGAGAGCTTGCAAACGGAGAGCTCCTTAATTGCCATGTCCCGGCCTTTCACTGACTTGCTCATGATGCAAGCATCCAGCTCCAACGGAGGCATCTCTTCTCCTGCACCTGCTTCTGCTTCTGCTTCCATGGATCGGACAAGCCAGTGGTATGTGTACGGTGTACCTACCTATTCTGAATTCCTGCTCTTGTTGTCACTCTTTCATCTCAACCTACCATCTTCTTCTTCCATCCAAATCGATGGATTCGAGCAGGGTTTCGTCGCCGGACATCCCTGCTGATCTCGTCATCCTGATCGCCGACGATGTCTTCCGTCTTCACAAGGTTATATTTTTTTTCTCCTTTCGCATCACTTCTTCTTTAATTTCTTCTTGTAAGAACAAGAAAGAAAGAACTCTGTTTTGCTCGGCTTTTGATCGAAGTCTGACACTGCCTCCTACGTGCTACCAGTCGGTGATGGTGCCCAAATGCGGCTACATCCGCAAGGCCGTCGCGGCGGCGCGTGGGGGAGCCACGGCCACCGTCGAGCTCGACCTCTCCACGCTGCCCGGCGGCGCCGACGCTTTCGACAAGGCCGCGCGCTACTGCTACGGCGCCAACTTCGAGATATCCGTGCGCAACGCGGCTGCGCTCCTCTGCGCCGTCGCCTTCCTCGACATGCAGCCGGCTGACGGCGGCCTGGCGCGCCGCGTCGAGGAGTTCCTGGCCAAGGTCGGGCTTCGCACGCTGCCCGGAGCCGTCGCCGTCCTGCGCTCCTGCGAGGGGCTCCTGCCGGCCGCCAAGGAGATCGACGTCGTGCAGCGCTCTGCCGACGCCATCGCTCTCAGGATCTGCAACGAGGTGCTGTTCCCGACGAGGTCGCCGCCCGAGTGGTGGACGGCGGAGCTCGCGGCCCTCTCGCCGGCGTCCTTCCATAAGGCCATCACGGCGCTGCGCTGCCGCCGCGCGGAGCCAGAGGTGCTTGTCGCCGCGGCCACCGCCTACGCTGAGCTGTTACTGGCCGAAGTGCTCGCCGACGTCCATGCTGCTGATCACTCCGGGATGCACCGCGCACTTGTCGAGTCCGTGGTAGCTGTGCTCCCTTCCACAGACGACGCGCTCCTCCCCGCGGCGTTCCTCTGCCGCCTTCTCCACGTCGCCGTCACCATCGGCGCATCCGCCAAGACGTGCCGCGACCTGGAGCTCCGCGTGGCGGCGGTGCTCGACCAGGCCACCGCGGGCGACCTGCTGACCGTCGCGCTCGACGGCGCCGGTGAGCGCATCCAGAAAGTCGACACCGTGCGCCGCATCATCACCGCGTTCGTGGAGCGCGAGGCGGCGTCGGCGGGCGCGAACGGCCGGAGCCGGAGAGCGTCCCTTAGCGGGGCAGGAACGCTGCAGGGCGGTGGCGCGATGCAGACGGTGGCGAAGACCGTGGACGAGGTCGCGGCGGAGATAGCGATGGAGGAGTCGCTGCCGATCTCCAAATTCGTGGGGGTCGCCGGCGCGGTGCCGAAGGAGGCGCGGGCAACGCACGACTGCCTGTACCGCGCGGTGGACATCTACCTGAAGGCGCACCCGGCGCTGGACGAGATCGAGAGGGAGAAGGTGTGCAGCGTGATGGACCCGCTGAAGCTGTCGTACCAGGGTCGCCTCCACGCGTCGCAGAACAAGAGGCTCCCGCTGCAGGCCGTGCTGAGCGCGCTCTACTACGACCAGCTCAAGCTCCGCAGCGGCAATGGCGGCGGAGGAGACGAGGGCGGAGGGTGGGACGCGTATGGCAATGGCATGATGAGGTCGGCGGCCGGGTCGGCGCGGATGCAGGCGAAGGCGGACGCGTCGCTGGCGAGGGAGAACGAGGCGCTGCGGTCGGAGCTGGCGCGGATGCGGGCGTACGTGTCGGGCATGCAGGTGCAGCAGAGCAAGGGGAGCGGGTCGTCGTCGAGGGGGACGACGGCGGCGGCGGGGAAGAAGGGGATGAGCTTGTGGTTGCTGGGGTCGGTGTCGCGGACATTGAGCTTGTGGTTCAAGGCCGGCAGCTGGGCCAAGGACACGTCGCGCATCGCCGACAAAAACACGGCCACCACGCATTCGGTCAAGCCGAAGAGGAGGAGGTTCTCCATTAGCTAGGTTAGCTTTGAGATGATCCATGTCATTTCGGTTCACTCTCCATCGTGTGCTAGCCACATGTGGTGTCAATGAGTGTATATTGATTGCATGGTTCACTTTGCTATCATTCTCAACCTTTTTAAATTTTAGTATTATCAAAATTTGATAAGACAATAAATTAAGTACCATTACCAACACAACCCTACCCAATTTTTGTAATTTCAAAATTTTCTATTCTCAAAACTTCTACCAGAATTTGGTAAGATCTCAAACTAAATACCACCTATCCATACCTTACAATACCTATCCGGACGACCAAATGGGGCGGGTCAAAACGTGCTAGCCCATGCACAAATGGCACTATGAACAAATGTAGCACAGTATAGTACGGACCGACAAGTTGTGTCGTGCTTGTGCTGGCACATAGCGTTCCGTCTTCCAACAAGGAGGATGTCATGAGTCCAGATAGATCAAAATTTGGTCCAACAAATTCTTTTCAACGAATTTGTTGGATACTTTAAAAGTGGTCTAGCCCATAAAAGCAAGCCATTCATCTCTGCTTGGGCCTAGCAAAATTGGCCCGTATGGCTGATCCACTGATTACATGGGAGTGAGTGGGACCCGCCTGTCGGTCTCACTAACAGAAGAGCAGGGCAGAGCGGGGGAATCGGAAGTAGCCGGCGTTGACCACCGACGTTGAAAATGGGAGCGCACATGAGTACGGATGCGATGAGCATGTGCCCCATCCCGCCGTGCTGGAGCGCGACGACGCCTCGCCTCCCTCTCCACCTCCTCCTCCTTGCCCTCGCCTCCGACATGGAAGACGGCCACAACCAACACCACCACTGGCCAATGGTGGAGCGCCGCGCCACTCACCTCTGGGCCTCCGCCTCCCCTTCATCGTCCACGGCTTCAACACCTACTGGCTCATGTCCTTCGCCGCTGACCAAGCCACGCGCCCGTGAGTCACCGCAGCCATCGCCGAGGCCGCGGAGGCTGGCCTCAACGTCTGCCGCACCTGGGCCTTCAGCGACCGCGGCTACCGCGCTCTGCAGACGGCGTCCTTCCACTACGATGAGGAGGTCTTCCAGGTGAGCTATCACGGTACTTTCTTGGCGTGTGCGCTGGAAGCACGCCAGCTGTTTGATGAAATTCGTGGTCGAGGTGCACTTATCGTGTCTGTTAGGCCAACGGAGAGTTTGACGTCCTTAGTTTTTAGCAATCTTGTGTTGTGCACGTCAGGCATTTGATGACATGCTTGTCTCGTTTGCATGGCAGGAGAAGTTATCATGTTGCTCGCGCTAAAAATTACTCCTTTTCCCCCAACTGGATGCCTATCATAGATTGCTTGTGCCAAATTCTCTGGCTCTCTGTGCTGCTTTAAAATCTTTGATCTCTGCTTTTTTTTTTCTCTTCACATTACTAACATCTAGTTCCCATTTCATTTTTGTCAGGCCTTAGACTTTGTGGTCAGCGAGGCAAGAAGGCATAACATGAGGCTGATACTGTCACTTTGTAACAACTGGGATGATTATGGAGGGAAGGCACAATATGTGACATGGGGCAAGGAGGCTGGCCTAGATCTTACTTCTGAAGACGACTTCTTCTCTCATCCAACAATTAAAAGTTACTAGAAAGCTTTTGTTCAGGTAAATATTCTGCTTGTATCTCTGCATGAAATGATTGTCATTGCAAAATTTGAGTTTTCACTATTATTTCTATGATTGTATCCTTGTATTTTACACATAACAGAATTTGAACATCATTCGCTTAGGCTGTTGTGACAAGAATAAACACGATCACAAATGAAGCCTACAAAGATGATCCTACTATTCTTGCCTGGGAGCTGATTAATGAGCCTCGCTGCCCTTCAGATCCATCAGGCGATACTTTGCAGGTCCTCATTCTTTTTTGTTTTGGTAAAATTTTGGGTCTTCCATCCTCTGCTTGGCCACGACACATTTTGAGGTTAAGGGTTTGTTGTAGGCATGGATAAAAGAGATGGCATCTTATGTTAAGTATATAGATCCTGTGCACCTCTTGGAGATTGGTATTGAAGGCTTTTATGGTCCATCAACTACAGAACTTTTTCCTGTTAACCCAGATGAGTATTCAGGGCATGCTGGAACAGACTTCATCAGGAACCATCAAGCGCCTGGAATTGACCTGGCTTCTATTCATGTTTATTCTGACACTTGGTAAATCCTCACCCCCAATTCCATGCTATTAGTTACATAGCTGAAGCTGAGCATCTACAAGAGATGAATTTAGTGTTTTATTGAAATGTAATATATTATCATGACTGGACTGAGATCTTTTCCTAGGTTGCCTCACTCAATAAAGGAAAATCACCTTCAATTTGTGAACGTTTGGATGCAACAACATATTGATGGTGCAGCCAATTTACTTGGGATGCCAATTGTGGTTGGGGAGTTTGGGGTATCAGTTAAGGACGGGAACTTTGGTAACGAATTTCGTGAAGCTTTCATGAAGACAGTTTACAGAGTTTTCTTAATTTCTTGGAAGGGAGGAGTAATTGGTGGAGGCTGCCTTCTTTGGCAGCTCTTCCCTGAAGGAGCAGAACATATGGATGACGGTTATGCATTTATTTTTGCAAAATCACCATCCACATTAAGCTTACTTTCAAACCAATCAAGGTGTCTGAAATGCTGAGACTTAAAAGAGTATGGTGTTTCCCCTCTTTGTATATGATAGTGTCTGTTTTACTTATATTTATAAATGAGTAAATTTCACAAAACCCTAGGTTTTTGGAATCCATAATGCAAAACCTAATTCATTTCATGATACCCTAGGTTTTGAGGCAAAATGTTTTATAAAACTCTAGGTACATACTTATATCAGCCATTTGACTAATATACTTATTTATATAATTGTAAAAAAAATGTATGAGATATTTTGTAGGTCATATACATGTAGCTGCTTTTCAACAAATGTTGATCATTGTGGTTTGATCATTTATGTGTAAATTTTACTGATTATCATGTTATTATTGGTTATAATTGTGTTAATTCTTTGTGCAGTGTAAAATTGAGAAAAAAGATAAAGTAGATGAGAGGAACGTGTACTTTGAGTCAACTAATATAAATTTATGCAAAAATAATCATAAATAATAATAAAATATGAATATTTGCATAAATATGGGGGTTTTCATAAAACATTTTGCCTCAAAACATGGGGTTCCTTGAAATAAATCACAATAATTGAAGTTTTGTGTTATGTATGCTCCAATACCTAGGGTTTTATAAAATTTACTCAAAGAACTTTTCTGTAAAGTCAAACATTTCTGTAAAGTCGAACAAATGTGTTTTAACTTTAACTTGTGAGGCTCGAATGCTGGTCATCCATTTTTAAAGGATAGCATGATGTCATGCAAATGAAAGATAAATATTTAATGTTTAAATGAAACTCCTTTCTTCCATTATTCACTTAAGTATCCTCATATTAGACAATTCTATATACGTTGTACCTGACATGCATTCCAAGCCTATTAAGCTATATATATACAAGGTCATCCCCCATTGGAGTTTGTGTGGTGTTTTCCCTTTTTCTCTCCCTCTCTACATGGTATCAGAGCATCCAGATCTCTTTTTTTTCTGTTCTTTTCCGCGGACGCGAGATTGCCGTTAATTCCGGTGTAATCCGTGCGCCGATTACGGTGTGGACATCCCCAGTTGCAATTATTTTGGGTTATCAATATTACCTCGTTTTGCTCAATGATTTTACACATTACTACTGGATCTTTCCTGTTTCTCACAAATCCGAGGTCGCAGTCCACATAACCAATTTTTGCAACTATGTTTCCACTCAGTTCAGCCTAGTCATTAAGGCCATCCAGGCCGATAATGGGACAAAGTTCGTCAACAATATCATCCAAGCTTTACTTTATTTTCATGATATCACTTTCGGCTCTCGTATCCATACATTTCTTTCTAAAATGGCAAGGCCAAACGCATTCGACGCATGCTAAACAACATTAGTCGCACAATACTTTTTCATGCACACCTACCAGCACTTTATTGGGCTGAAGCGTTCGTCACAGCAACATACTTGCTGAATTGGCGTCCTTGCTCCTTCATCCGCAATGTCATTCCCCATACTCTTCTTTGTAACAAGGCTCCTGATTATTCTCACCTTTGTGTTTTTAGGTGCCTCTGCTATCCTAACTTTACCGCCATGGCTCGCCATAAACTTGCCTCCCGTTCCATTGCATGTGTCTTCCTCGGTTCTTTCTCCTCACACAAGGGATACCGCTGTCTTGATCTATCGACTTGGCGCATCATCATCTCGTGTCATGTTGTTTTCGACGAGACCTGCTTCCCATTCGGGCTAACCAACCCTAGGTCCTCGCCTAGTGACCTAGATTTCTTACTTACAGGTACTGTACCAACATGCCTTCCCACGGCTACTCCGTCACGCAACGGCGCTGAGCACCTGCGGCCTACTCAGGTGGCTCTCGAGGAGCCGCTGGATGACCCCGCCATCCTTTTGCATGGACCTGTAGTGTCGATCGCTTCTCCACTGGCCGCTGCACCACCTCTCCATGCTGCTGCACCGATGGCCGCCCCGGCTGACCCAGCTCGAGACTTCCACCTGACGTACAGTTGGTGGCCACGGGTGTCTGTTGTTGCCCCAGCGCCTGTGCAGCCTACCCTTTGGCCGCTGGTATCATCGGACCCTACGACAGCACCGACGCCTCCACCGTCGGTATAGCCTGCCCTTGCATCAGCACTACCACATGCACCTGCTCCAACCGTCTCCCGCATGGTCACTCGGTCCCAGACTGGGTCCCTTCCTCAGGTTAAGCTCTACGGCTTCTCCGCCACCCACTCTATTGTCTCACCGATACCGGCGAATCACTGGTGCGTCTTGGCCGATCCTTAGTGGTGCGCGGCCATGGCCGAGTACAAGGCGCTGATTGATAACGGGACATGGCGCCTTGTCTCTCGCCCCCCGGCGCCAACGTTGTGACAGGAAAATGGATCTTTAAGCACAAATTCCACTTCGACGGTTCCCTTGCCTGTCACAAGGCGTGTTGAGTGGTTCGCGGTTTCTCTCAGCGTCCCGGCGTCGACTACGACGAGATGTTCAGCCCCGTCGTCAAGCCGGCCATGATTCGAGTCGTCCTCAGCCTTGCTGCATCGCGATTCTGGCCGATCCCTCAGCTTGATGTCAAGAATGTGTTTCTTCATGGCCATCTGGCAGAGACAGTGTACTGTCAGCAGCCTTCTGGCTTCATTGACTCTGTTCGTTCTAATGATGTTTGTCTCCTGTAGCGTTCTCTATATGGCCTAAAACAGGCGCCTCGGGCTTGGTACCAGCGGTTTGCCGCCTAACTCCGGCAACTCGGTTTCGTGGCCTCTATTTCCGACATATCCCTCGTTGTACTCCATAAGGGGGATGACACCGCCTACCTGCTCCTATATGTCGACGACATCATCCTTACGGCATCCTCGACTGCACTCCTACAGCTCGTCATGGCACGATTCCACTCAGAGTTCGCCATGACGGACCTTGGTGCTCTGCATCACTTTCTCAGTATCTCCATCACGCGCTCCCCTGACGGTTTCTTCCTCTCTCAGTGCCAGTATGCTGTGGATCTTCTACAGCGGGCGGGTATGGCTGAGTGCCACTCTACAGCCACGCTGGTCGACACCTATGCCAAGCTCTCCGCACCAACGGTTCTCTAGTCGCCGATCCCTCTTAATACCGAAGTCTTGCCAACGCTCTGCAGTACTTGACGCTCACACGACCTAACATCGCCTACGCCATCCAGCAAGTGTGCCTCTTCATGCATGATTCCCGCGAACCTCACCTCGCGTTGATCAAACACATTCTCTGTTATGTGAAGGGCACCTTGTCCAGTGGCCTCCACCTCAGCTCTAGGCCGGTCGACTCCCTTACCGTGTACTTCGACACGGATTGGGTAGGCTGCCTCGACACCAGGCGCTCTACGTCCGGCTATTGCGTCTTCCTCGGTGACAATCTGATCTCTTGGTCCTCCAAACGCCAAACGACGGTGTCTCGTTCCAGTGCGGAAGCTGAGTATTGCGCGGTTGCTCATGCTGTGGCCGAGTGCTGCTGGATTCGTTGACTTCTTCAGGAGCTTCACGCGCCCATTGCTTCTGCAACCGTCGTCTACTGTGACAATGTTAGTGCTATCTATATGACTGCTAACCCTGTCCATTATCGCCGTACAAAGCACATCAAGATCGACATTCACTTCGTCCGTAACAAGGTTGCTCTGAAACAAGTTTGGGTGCTCCATGTTTTTTCGACACATCAGTTCACGGACATCATGACTAAAGGACTGTCTGCACCGTTGTTTACTGATTTTCGGTCCAGTTTTTGCGTCTAAGATTCTCCCGCTACGACTACGGGCGGGTATTAGACAATCCTGTATACGTTGTACCTAACATGGATTCCAAACCTATTAGGCTATATATATACAAGGTCACCCCCCATTGGGGTGTCTGTGGTGTTTTTCCTTTTTCTCTCCCTCTACACCTCAAAATTGCTTGTTTGTACTGACACCTATATATATTTTACTTTTTAATGATATGCTGATCTAAAATGGAAATACACTACTGACTTGAGTTTCTTGTTTGCAGATTAGAGTGCAATTTTTTTCATTATATTTTGTTTTGCTTGTAACCTGCACCCATTTATGCAGATGTGCCATGAAGATCCCCTGGGGAGCATTATTCACAAAGATGTGGTCCTAAATCAGTTTAAAGTTGTTGTCTATATGCAATGGTACAATAATTTGGAGACATCTCCTTGGATGTTTACTTGTATGCAGGTTTGCATCATAGGGATTTGACTATTAGATTAAAGAGCTGTTCTGGTGCTGAAAAAAAGGGGCTATGATCTGTATCTATTTCCAAAACCTCACTGGGTGGCCACTTCTTGATCATGGAATCTTGCTGCTTAGGGTCCAGCATGTGGTCACGTTCTGTCTTTATGAAAACCCTTTTGATTCGATTTAGTCTCTCATCATCGCCTTCAAAGCTTGCAGTGCTAATAGCCATCACAGGCCACGGACGCATCAGCATTGAAGCAAGTACAGATTCCTGGCCAGATAAAAACAGGTAGTTTATTTGTAATCATTATTTACTTCTTCATTTGATTATGATGTTTAGTTGTTGAGGAAATGGTTGCTCAAGAAATTTGAATGGGGAATATAGTCATGTAGTATAATACCTCTTCAGGACTTTGTTGGGATAATCGATCTCTCTGGAATTCTGGTCTCAAGGCAGCAGTTGTTGGAGGATCATCTGCTCCTGCGCCAAATGTCAAATCGATCTCATTCTCAGGCAATGTTGGTAAACCCTGTTAAACATTATTATTCAGAGGTTGTCATTAGTCCATACATAGTACTACGAACATAGAATTATGATGTGTGGAAGAAAATATCAGCGTATTGAACAAGGTCCTGCTTTTGAACATTACATCTTTCTTATCTTCGTTAGTTTGAAGTCCAAATGGTAGCATTGTAGCTGCCACAAATATTGCTTGTCTAATCTTGTCAACGAATTGGTGCATTGCATGAATAAGACTCAGCCCTCCAGTACCATGCCCAACCAGAATCACCTGAAATTAGATCGAGTTGAATTAGCTAGGTAAACCAAATCTACCTTTGATCTGTATCTGCAATCAACATTTTGCAACTCTTATAGTTTTTCCTTATGTAGCTTCAAGACTACGTTAGCAATTTGTAGGCTTCAGAATTGAATGAGTAGTGAATTTCTAATCAACATAAATGTTACCGCTTCAGGTGAAATACATGAATCAGTGTAGATCTGCTCTCTGTAAGGTGTATGATTCAGTGTTATTATAAACGCAAAGAGCACTGAGATTTAATACAAACAAGTTCCATCTGAAACTATTATAACTATAACCTTTCATTCGGTCCAATTTCTCCATTTATTAAGAAAATGCATGGAATGATTATCTTCTGATCATTTCCATGGAAACGTGGTGGCATGCTAACAGTAATAACATGTGATTTAGGCTGAAGTATATGTTCCTATAAATTTAATGTAAATTGCATGAGCATGCAAGAGGAGATGTACCTTGTCGCCCTCTGGCATGGCTGAGATAAGGTCCAGTAGCGGCTTGTCATACTGCTCAAACGATCGAACTGTGTTGGGGTCGGTAGGGTCAACACCACCTCCGGCAAGGTCTATGCACGTTACACGGTAGCCAGAGCTCTCAAGGAGCCAGCAAAGCTTGAACCAACACCAGGCCCCATGTCCTTCTCCATGAACAAGCACAAAGTGCTCCCTTGCCATGCCCATTCGGTCTCGGCGTTTTGAGGGCAATTACTCAATCGATGTCTGAGAGGGCAACTGCATTCACGCTTTCAATTCCAAATGCCAAACCAAGCAGGTCGTCCGGTGGGTTCTATTTTAAATGGTCATCGCATAAGAGATGCCTACATTTCTGACATATAAAATGGCTAAAAATATTATATGATGCAGGAAATAGCTTGTGGACCCGCTTGTTTTTCTCCCTGCATTGTGCGCATTTGGCCTTTTTCCCTGATGGACGAACTAACTTATCGGAGGATCTTTTTTTTCTCTCCTTATGATCTCTTGCTATTTTGCTCCATAGATGTATGTTCGTTATGATTAAAAAAAATTCCCCAGAATACATATCCTGTTATTATGCCTTTATGCATATTTTCCCTGTGATATATGTCCATGTTGATGTACACTAATTGGATCGTATATTTTGAGGTGAAAAAAACACTATACCCTTGTTGATTTGCATGATAACTGTCATAACTGACATGTAAACATCACGTATTGCAGAATCATCTATGGCGAGCTAGTCCTCGGTGGTGAGCAGGTATAGCATGCAGCAGAGAAGCGTCTTCTAGCTTGGAATGCGATGAATATGCATGGTGCGGTCACAGCGACTTGATGATGAGGGTGAAGAGATGCTCTGGCGCGGAGAAGAAGGGGCTGTGGTCGGCGTCCATGGTCATGACCTCTTTCGGCGGCCACCGGCGGATCATCGCCTCCTGTTGCTCCGGCTTCACCATGCGGTCGTTCGCCGTCTTAAGGTAGACGCGCCTGACCCTGTGGACGGCGCTCTGAACGCCTTGATCGCTGCTGCTGAACTTGGCCGTGCTCAGCGCCGTCGGCCATGGCCGGAGTAGAATGGAAGCAAGTGCAGAGTCCTGGAGAAAAAAAAACCCATGAAAAATCCTTGTGCAGCAATGACACGGTACATGATGTAGCTTACAGTAGTACCACTTGAGGGCTTTGTTGATAGAGAATGATGCGTTGGAACTCCTTCCTTAGTGCCACACTTGTAGGCGGATGATCTGCTCCTAGGCCAAATGTCAGGTCGTACACATCTCCATGCTCGGATAAATCAGGAACACCCTGTTAATTTTCAGCTCGATATTTTCAATGAACAACATATATTTGCTACTATAGTGGCCAGTGCAAAGTGGAAAAATTGATCGTCGTTGAGATAAGGGAAGATGAATCACATCTTTGATGTCTTGGTCAGTCTGGTAGCCGAACTGAAGCATGGTTGCTGCGATGAAGATTGCCTGCTTAATTCTGTCCCCGAACAAGTGCATTGCATGGGTCACGCTTAGACCTCCCGCACTGTGTCCAACCAAAATTACCTGACACACAAGGGAAGGGAATTGTGCATCAGTTTTTAGATGGTTGACCGTTGACGTAAAACATATAGATCTGAAGTTGAACTTGAGTAAAAGATGTTGATGGAACAGTGAACCATAATCCCTTATGAAATCACCTACTTTCTCGCCGTCCGGCAAGGCGGCCATGAGGTTAAGGAGCGGCGCGTTGTAGTCGTCGAAGGGGCGGACGTCGTTGGGATCGACGAGGCTGCCGGCCGCGCCGGCGAGGTCGACGGCGGAGACACGGTGGCCGGAGTCTTGGAGCAGACAGAGGAGCCTGAACCAGCACCAGGCGCCATGGCCGGCACCGTGCACAAGGACGAAGTGCTCCGTGCTCCTTCTCCTATCGGAAAAATCGTCGCCTGCGTCCATTCACAACTCACAGCCGTAGCTGACGCCTAGATTGTTTGCTCCTGTGTCTCTACACCTGTGCCGTTTATATATTACGTCATGAACTCATGATACTTACTTTTAAAATGACAAATGTATGCAAGCTGGCTGCCATGGATTTCATTGCAGCTGCCAACATCGCGTGCATATTAGAATTAGATGGTCACCTTTGATTGAAGATTTCGCCAACACAATATTGATTCATTTGTAAGAAAAAGGAGTAAGACTTTACCTTGTACCAACCCCAACTCAGGGCTGGCTAGTAGAGTGTAGAGCTTAGTCTTTTTTTTTGCCCTTTTTTTTTCTGCAAAGTCAATCGGCAGATCAACCCCTGAATTGAGGGCTTATAACAAGCATATTACTACATAAAACTATGGAATTATGCCAAATAAGATATGGATAGAACTTGCAACTCCGAGGTGGAATATCAAGTACTTGTATTTGTGTTTTGTGGAGAGCTTGGAGCTACTGGATGCGGCCGACAAGGTCCTTGGTTTCCTCCGATGAAACAGTAGAGAGGAGAGCTGGTTGGTTTTAATTTCTCAGGTCAACTTGCTCTTTCTTTCACGTATATACTACCCAGCTTACTACTGAGACGTTGACACTGCGTCATTTCATCGTTTGGGTCCTTTTACCGTGACTTCCACTGGACGTGGTAGCAGGGCAGTAGGATCAAATCCGATCGTTTATTTGCAACTGTATTTTAGACTTTTGTTTAGGCATTAATATAAATATTTTTTACTTCTCTTTTTTAATTAAACTATTCGTATTCGTATTCATATATAATCGTATTCATATATATAGTTTATGGAACTTGGTCTCTATGCCTCTACTTCGCTGCCTTTAATAAGTCCAATTTGTTCGGTATTCTAAAACATGGAAGGATCAACCCTTCCACAGATAATGCGTATTTGCGTGTATTACGTGCTCTACGAGGCAAACAATCAACACAAGCCAAAAAATCAGGAACGGCTTCATGCATCTTCAACCTGCATGCATTAGGGCTGGCCCACTTGCAGTGAGAAGACTGGGAGTTGATTGCTGAAATTCAGTCGTTTTTGTCAACGAAGCTGGCAAATTTGCTTTAACTGTCGTTGGATTTTTTTCTCTAAATTTACTCCTATGCAATTTCTACTATCCATAGTACATACATACTACATGATGTAGTATAAATAAATACCATCCATTGGATCAAAATGAATGGATGGCCTATATCTATCTATCCATCTGAAGTAACACTAAAAATCCCCCATCGTTGTCAGATGGCGACGACACAGCGAGATGAAGGATCTTGCATCTTGACTTTGATCATCGTTTCATCTCAGCGAGAAGAAGATAAATTGCAAGAAACACGAGACATGCATGGCCGAACGTTGGCATTAGTTTAGCCCAACATGGCCTGATGATTGATCATTTGATCTGGTAGTAATTGACTTTGGCCTATTCGGCATGATAGGGTTTACTGGTCTTGTCTTGGGCAGCACTTTGAGGCTGGAATGAAAAGGGCCGAATTAGGCCAGTTCCATTACAGAGACATTAAACATGTACTGACATTTGACATGAACTAGGTAGCTAAGTAGTACTCACTGAATAGAATTAATTTCCTCTACAACCAAATGGGCAGGAACTAGCTATCGGATGTATAGCTATCGGATGTATGGTTGAAATGTCACGCCCACCAAAATCTTGAGAACCTAGATATGGTTAAGGACGTTAATAGTACGTACACAAAACTTAATGAAACGCATTATTCTCCCACAAGCTGTACAAATTTGGTGTCGGCAACAACCTATCAATCATTGAATCTGTGATCAACAAGAGAAAAAGGAGCAGCTGGTCTACCATGTCCAATTGTCCATAGGAATCAGCACGTGTGCTTACCAGCTAACTCTAAAAAGAGTTGGAATTTTGCTACTCATTAAACTTAACTGTGAGATCTTTGTGTCCTTGAACTGCACAGAGAAAACTCAGGGTCAGTAGGCAGGTGAGTCCCCATCACCATTCATGAGCATCATGTTTGTCTCATCCGTAATAATACCTCTCCTCGTCTTCTCCCCTGTCCTGGTCCTCCTGACCTGGTCCCTCTTTCCAATCTTCTCATTTCGTCACTGTCTCCTCTATTTCTCAACCTCAATCTTCATTAGTCCTTAGTCCTTACCAGATAGACCAACTTGAGCTACCCATTAATGTTCTAATAATTAATCTTTTTTACCTTTCGCTTCTTGTAGAATGTGTACAATGACTATAAACCTCCTTTGCGTATACAAGGGGTCGGGTCTATATATATACAGCCTAGACCATTGGTCTGTCTAACACCCCCCGCAGTCGCAACAGGAGGAGAACGGACGTAGACACTGAACCAAAAACTAGTGAACAAAGGCGTGGATGCCTTTGTTCATTATATCGGCAAACTGATGTGCCGATGGTACATGGAGCATCCGAACCTGTCCTAATACAACCTTGTCACGGACAAAATAGATATCGATCTCGATGTGCTTGGTGCGTCGGTGATGGACCAGGTTGGCGGTCATGTAGACGGCACTGACATTGTCGCAGTAGACGACGGTCACGGTGGAGAGGTGTGCACGGAGCTCCTGGAGAAGCTGGCGAAGCCAGCAGCACTCGGCGATGGCGTGGGCGACGGTGCGGTACTCGGCTTCAGCGCTGGACCGGTACACTGTAGTCTGGCGTTTTGAGGACCAGGATACGAGAGTGTCACCGAGGTAAACGCAGTAGCCGGACGTAGAGCGTCGAGAGTCAGGGCAGCCTGCCCAGTTCGCGTCAGAGTACGCAGTGATGGAGTCGATGGGGCTGGAGCTGAGATGCAGCCTGCTGGAGAGGGTGCCCTTCACGTAGCGTAGGATGCGCTTGAGCAGCCTGAGGTGAGGTTCGCGCGGAGCGTGCATGAAGAGGCACACTTGCTGGACAGCGTACGTGAGGTCGGGTCGGGTGAGTGTGAGGTATTGGAGAGCTCCGGCAAGACTCCGATAGTGAGAGAGATCGGCAACGAGGGCACCATCGGCAGCGGAGAGTTTGGCTCGAGTGTCGACTGGGGTGGCCGTGGGGTGACAGTCGGCCATGCCCGCACACTGGAGGAGGTCAATGGCGTACTGGCGTTGGAAAAGAAAGAGCCCGTGGATGGAACGGGTTACGAAGATGCCAAGGAAATGGTGGAGAGGACCAAGATCGGTCATGGCGAACTTAGAGTGGAGTCGGGCCATGATCTGGTCGAGGAGAGATGTCGAAGACGCCATGAGGACAATGTCATCGACATAGAGAAGTATATAGGCAGTGGCGGAGCTGATATGAAAAGCGAACAGGGAACTATCGGACGCAGAGGCCACGAAACCGATGTGCCGAAGATAGGCAACAAAGCGCTGGTACCAGGCACGAGGGGCTTGTTTCAGGCCGTAGAGAGAGCGCTGAAGGAGACAGACGTCGTCGGGACGAGAAGGGTCGACGAAACCTGGGGGCTACTGGCAGTAGACTGTTTCCGTCAGGTGGCCGTGAAGAAATGCGTTCTTCACGTCTAGTTGATGGATCGGCCAGGAGCGAGAGGCAGCCAAGGTGAGGACGACTCGGATGGTGGTGGGTTTGACAACGAGACTGAAGGTCTCGTCGTAGTCGACACCGGGTCGTTAGGAGAAACCCTGGACTACCCAGCGAGCCTTGTGACGGGCAAGGGAGCCATCAGCGTGGAATTTGTGTTTGAAAATCCACTTATCGGTCACAATGTTGGCGTCGGAAGGTCGGGGAACGAGGCGCCAGGTCTCGTTGTCCATTAGGGCCTTGTACTCATCGGCCATGGCCGCGCGCCACTGAGGGTCGGCCAGGGCTGAGCGAGAAGTCGCCATGATGGGCGAGATAGAGCTGTGGACGGTGGAGAGACCGTAGCGCTGAGTGGGGCGGAGAGACTCGGTCTGGGAGCGGGTGACCATGTGAGAGGTGGAGAAAACTGGAGCCGATGAGGGTGCGGGAGTAATGGGAAGAACTGGTTGAGTGGGGGCGTCATCAGCTCCGAGTCGGCGACTGTAGACAAGAGGAAAAGGAGAAATTAGATCGGCCTGAGCCGATGAGGTCGGGTGGGCCGAGTATTCCGATCGGTCCGATAGAGATGGATCAGCCGATAAGGTGGGGGGAGCCGATGGAAGTGGGGTGTCCGATGGAGAGGGAACGGTATTGGCTGAAGGATAAATAGGATCGGTATCGGCCGATGGAGGTGGGTCCGATGGGGGTCCGATGGTGGGGACATCGGACCGAGTAGTGGTGGGATATGTGATGGGTAAATCCTCAGCAGCGGCCGATGAGGGGGCCGATGGAGAGGGCAGTGGAGGAGACCTGGTCGGCACGGCATTGGTGAGGAGGAAGTCGAGATCATTAGAGGAGGATCTCGGATGAAGGAGACTGAAGGGAAAACATGTCTCGTCAAAAATGATGTGACGAGAGACGAGGACCCGTCGGGTAGAAAGGTCGAGGCATCGGTATCCCTTATGAGAGGTGTGATAGCCGAGGAGAATACAGGCGGTGGAGCGGGGAGCGAGTTTGTGGGAAGCTGTGGCGGTGAGATTTGGGTAGCAGAGGCACCCGAAAACACGAAGGTGGGAGTAATCGGGCGCCGTGCGGTAGAAAAGGGCATAGGGAACATTGTTATGAACGGAGGAGCATGGGCGCCGATTGAGAAGGTACATCGTAGTAGCTAGAGCTTCGGCCCAATAAGTGGCGGGTAAGTAGGCGTGAAGTAGTATGGTGCGACTGATGTTGTTGAGGGTACGAAGGAGGCGCTCGGCTTTGCCGTTCTGAGGAGAGGTGTAGGGGCAGGAGAGCCGGAGATGGATGCCCTGCGAGGTGAGGAGGTTTGTAACGGTATGGTTGATGAATTCCGTACCGTTATTGGCTTGTAAAGCCTTGATGAGGAGGTTGAACTGAGTGGATACGTACGTGACGAAGTGATTGAGGTGAGAGGCGACCTCGGATTTGTGGATGAGCAGGAAGGTCCAGCAATAGTGTGTGTAATCGTCAAGTATAGCGAGATAATACTGATTACCGGAGACACTTTTAACTGGGGACGTCCATACATCACAATGTATAAGTTTAAATGGACGCGAGGTATAGGAGAGAGAACTAGAAAAGGGCAGACGCACATGTTTGCCAAGTTGACATAAGTGGCAAACTGTGGAGCTGCTGTGAGTACATCGGATGGAGGCACTACGACGGAGGGTGGCGACAGCGTCGGGGTCGGGGTGGCCGAGGTGAAGGTGCCAAAGGTTGGTGGATGTAGACAGAGAGGAGTCACCTCGGCATTGGATAGGAAGAGAGTGACCATTGCCGATGGTGATAAAAGGGGAGGAAGAGGGGTGACAGGGGCGAAGTATAACGGCCGATGATGCCATGTGTGAAGACGCCCCAGAGTCTAGCACCTAAGGGTGCTGTGGTTGGAGCATCATCTGGTTGAGGACAGCAACGAGACCAGCCTGGTTTCAGGAGGGAACCGACTGGGTGGTTAGGGTCGGTAGCATCGGCTGAGGCGACAGAACGGGAGCCGATGCCAGGTGAGCCTAGGGATGGGCGCCGAGAACTCCGGGTTGCCAGCCGATAGGGCTGCGTGACTAGGGCTAGGGCGCCCAAGGGTTGTAGCAGAGCCACGGACCCGTGGGATCGGCAGGGTAGGTAGGGACCGAGGTAGGTCGTGGTGGCGTCGGACCCTGCCAGGTCCTGCCTTTGCCTTTGCCCTTGCCTTTCCCGGTGCGGGCTGTGTTGCTGTGGCCGGAGCCATGGCCACCGAGACCGCAGGAGGAAGGGGCAGCGCAAGAAGCTCGACAGCCATTATCGGCTGTGGCAAGAAGAGCGGTGTGGGCCACTGTTTTCTCATCGTTGGCCAGACGGAGTTCTTTAAAAACTAGCATGTCATGAGCCCGGGCGAACGATGAAAGAGGTGTGGCGTTGGCAATGTCATCGGCGGTGTTGGAGAAGCGGGGATTGAGGCCTCACAGAAGGGCGAGGACGAGTTGAGAGTCGGTCACAGGGTGGCCGACGTCCCGGAGAGCAGCAGCCTTGACTTTGAGGCGCTGACAGTACGAGGAGACAGAGGAGTCGCCTTATACTATGGAGTGGAACTCGTTGAGGAGGAAGATGACGCGAGGCTGCTTGTTGGCCAGGAAAATCCGCTCGATGGCCACTCAGAGGTCCCGGGCGGTGGGGTCGGTATCATCCATGGCGAGGTCGAGGACAGAGTCGTCGACCGAGCCGAGCAGCCAGTTGCGCATGCAGCACTCGGCGATGTCCCACTGAGGACCATCGGGGCGAGGTGGAGCGGAGCCATCAATATAGAACCGGAGGCCGAATTTTCCACAGAGATATTTGAAGAAGAAAACTCATTTAGAATAATTGGCGTTAAGGTCAAGGGAGATAGGAACATGAGATTTCATGTTCACAGCAGCGTAGGGAGGGGAGAAGATCGACGAGGTGGTGCCCGAGGTGTGGTCTGAGCCATCGAGGGCCGGAGCAGATTCGGCGACTGTGAGAGTGCCAGAGCTGAGAGCGGACTCGATGGCCATGACAGGAGAATGGGAGCAAAGAGCTGATGGGAGAAAGAAGCCGATAGGAGGGGGAAGCCGATGAGAGGATGGATCGGTCGATCAAGGATGTGAGAAGCCGATGGGAAGTGGGCCGGCTAGCCGATGAGGAGTGGTTGGCCGATGAGGAGTAGACAACGAAGTAGTTGAGGACAGAGTGGGTGAGTCAGAGAGTAGTTGGGTCACGAACGTGCGAGGATTCACGTCCGTGGACTCGTGGAGGCCAAGCAGTAGGGCGGACGTGAAAAAGGCAGGGAGTGGCCAGACGCGAAGATAATATGTTCGCGTCCGGGAGGTAGTGATTCGTGTCCGTGGACACATGGACACGTTGGACTGGCTCGGACGTGAGGGGAGAAGGTTCGCGTCCGAGAGCCGTTGAGCGTGTCGGAAAGGGTGAGAACCGAGGGAGGTTTCTAGCCGATGGAGGGCTGGACAAGTCCAGTCGATGGAGACAACGAGCGCGGAGGTGCGCCGGTGTCAGAGAAGGAGAGATGCACGAAACAAGAGGAAGAGCAGAGACGGGTGCGAGGTGAGACGAGGAGGCGGATTGAGACCGTCGTCTGGTCGCGCGGAGGTGGGACGGAGAAAAGAAGGTGATTACGGGAGAGACGGGGAGAAGAAGAAATGGAGGCGAGAGAGCGAGGAGAGTACCGGGAAGAGAGTTGGCGACGGGAAGAAGACGTCAACGACGAGGAGGAAAGGGTCGGCTCACCGGAGAAAGAAGCTAGCGCGCCAGGATGTCTAGACTCGCTCTGATACCATATAGAATGTGTACAGTGACTATAAACCCTCTTTACGTATAAAGGGGGTCGGGTCTATATTTATACAGTCTAGGCTATTGGTCTGTCTTAACGCTTCTCTTACAATTCAGCTTATGGTTTACCTACAAAGTTAAACTTGTTTAATCCTTCAAACCAACCGATCACCAAACTGGTGGATTAATGTACTCCCCCAATGGCTTTAATTCTGTCATCAAATGTACTGCTACTGCTACGCTTAATTAATGTGAAACTAAAGATAACTATTTTTTTTGCAAACAGTGATCCCCAGCTAGAATTTCGTTTTACCACGAGAGCCATAAGTAGACTTGAAATCTACAAATACCCGATTAAAAACAACAAATGGCTGTCAGTAGGAATGAGAATCATCAGTGGGCAACTCCCCCAACCACCAATGGAATTGAGCCTTAAGCAGTCAACCTGACTGCCTGAGCAGCAAGGCAAGGCATCCATGTATGTGTCTCATGGCCAGCCAGCGTTAGAAAGTTTAGTAGATCTTTCCAACCGAACAAACAAAACCATGAGATTTTTCTTGTACTAGTAGGAGTATTTCTCGTCTTTGACTGGTGGTCGAGGAGATACCCACGGCTTCATCGACTCATCGGGTGACTCCATGTAAACTACTCGTCTTTTAGTAGGAGAATCAGGCTGCTAGTTCCAATCCATCTACAGCCGAGAGCTGCCTCTCTCCTTCCATTTCCATCCCCGCAAGAAGAACACGAGCAAGAAAACAAGGAGCGGAATTGGTCATCCTCTCCACGCTCGCGGACTGCTCCTCGTTTCTCCTACCTTTGGCCTTGGCCATTAATGTCCCCCCTGGTTGTGGTATTAAGCTTCTCTTCCTCCCCCGCGCTGCTTCCCTGTGCGCGCCCCGCCCCACAAAAATCCGCCCTCAACACTCCTCGTTTCCTCACCGTTTTTTTCAGGGTGGTGTTGTTGTTTGCTGCTTCTTTGAGGGGTGAGCCGAGGGGGGCAAAGATGATCCATTCTTGAGAGACCAGCTCCGCTCCGGAGGATCTGCGCAACAAAGGTGCGGTTTTTTCTGCTTTCCCGAATCTGGTTCCCCCTGAAATACTTGTTCCCCTAGATCTCCAACTGATTCATGAATTTAATCGATCCATATATCCGCTGTCTTTCGTTGGATGGTTGGTGATTCCTAGCTTCACTTGCTAACCATTACTGATCCGCCAACTTAATCTAGATTAGTTTCTGTGGACTAATGGATCCCTGAAATATTTGGTTTTTTTTCATATATTTTCAAAACCATCTAATGCTCTGGTGTTCTTTATTATACCATTTGATCCTCAAATGCCTTCTTGCTTCTGTTAGATTGCTGCCTAACATGTGACAAACACTTCCATAGAGTTCTTGTAATCTAAGCACTGGAGCAAGCTGTCAGTGAATGGATCAATAAGTCAGTCAGAATAATGAACGCACCATTTTGCTGAAGTGCATCCAGTTTCTACACTTGACCAGCTGCTCAAGAAACACCATATCTATGGAAGCTCCTAAGCTTCGTTTCGTCAGATGCCCAGGATGCCTTCAGCTTCTTGTGGAGTACCCATCCATTGCTGTCTATCAGTGTGGTGGTGGCTGTGGTACTGTTCTTAGAGGTAACCATCATTTAATCTTCCTCCAGTTTCCTCATTAGATATATTTCTGTTTCTCATGTACAGCATTGATGACTAGTGGTATCTATTGTGCAGCAAAAAATCGAGTTGCTCCAGCAGTGAATGCTATTGCAGAATCCGGTGAACACAATGAATTCTCAAATAGTTCAACAGGGGATCCTCAGAACAACAAATTGATCTGTACAGATGAGCAGAAAATTCCACCTTCCTCCAATGCACAACCTGGTGCGGTGCAGGACAAGATTACCTTTGATAGCGAAGAAAAAACTACGCCCGCTAGCAATAGTATCGATTCCAGTGAGCATGTTAACGTCGAGTGTTCCTTACTTGATGGGGATGCCAACAATCCTGATGTGAGGACTGAAGGCATAAATGATAAAGATAAAGTCACTGTGTCTAATTCAAGTCTTGACTCACTGAGGAAAGTAGAGAATGTTGGAACCGATGGAAATATCAACAGTGAAAAAGGTTCGTTTATGGATGATGGGAGCATCAGCAATGAAGTTGCTACCACCCAAAGCATGGTCCACATGGATGGAGCTGGTTCTGATAATAATTTAACAGAAGTAGAGAGCTCAGCTGAGGAGAAGTGCACTCTTAGCAATACTAATTTGGACTCACAAGAGACAGTTGCAAGTTGCCAACCTGATGATGAAACCGAGTCTAAATCAAATAACATTTCTGTTGGCACAAAAGACAGAGTTCAGCCATATGAAGGTTTTCATGTTGAATCACATGAAGATCTGATTGAAGAATTGGTGAGGTCTCTTTCACTCAGTGATGGTGAAGAAGACTTTGTTGATATAGCAGAAAATAGTGAACTTAATGATGCTTTACGTTTTCAAATGGGCAGTCACGGATTTTCATTGGGGAACAAAATGAATGATGGCCCTCGAACTGATCCTCATGGCCAGTTGATTGAAGAATTAGAGATGTCTTTCAGTGATGTTGAAGAACCAGTAGACCAAAATGTTGTGGTCTCACTCAATGGCATCATAGAAAAGGCTACTTTGGATGAGGTTGGTAAAGAAAATCACATTTTGGACGAGGATGGTAAAGAAAATCTCATTTTGGATAAGGATGGTAAAGAAAATCACATTTTGGACGAGGATGGTAAAGAAAATCACATTTTGAATGAGGATGGTAAAGAAAACTACATTTTGAATGAGGATGGTAAAGAAAACCTCATTTTGGATAAGGATGATAAAGAAAATCACATTTTGGATGCAGGTGGTGCTAATTCATATGAAGAAAGAGTATTGCCATTGGATAATGGGCATCTCAAATCTGGACAAAGTTTCCAAGAAAGTGAGCTAACAGCTGTTAACGTGGAAGAAAAGGATGAGGGGCATCTAGAAGAAGCCAACATGGCTAACCATGCTGAAGAAAACAGTGGAATTGTTGCTGTTCTTTCAGATTTGTCAAACGATAAGTTTTGTGCCATATTGCCGCCTAGCTGTGATGGGAGAAAAGAAGAAAAATCTAACATACATAGAGGTAGAGAGCTCTGTCAAGGATTGTCACTTGATTCTGTAGACTTCCGGTCAATCCAAAATTTTATTGAGTCTCAAATGGATGGGACCTCAAGTTCTCTTTCAAGTGGCTCTCTGAGTCATGGGGACCTGGAACATAATAGATCAAACAAATTCAAGAAAATTGATCGACTTGAGCGCCTGAGGAAGATGGATGATCTAAGAGATCAGTTAAATAGGCTTTCTAGCCTGAAGGGTTTGGAACATAGGTACAAGAACAAAGGCCTTGGACTCCTTCAGGAGCAGAGTAGCTACAAACACCTTGAACGACATCCTTGTGGTTTTGATGCTGATTCTATCATGGGTTCTGATATTATCGATTCCTATTATGATCATGGAAATCCACCAAGGTACCCACCATCAGAACCTTTCTCACCAACTCATTCGCACTGTCATTTTGGACACAGGCAACCACATATCCCATATAATTGCAGTGCGTGGGAGTTTAATTCATATTATCAGTCCTCATATGCGGGAAGCACAGTTCTTGAACATGAGTCACTTTGTTCGAGCTACAAGTTGCAGAAACGTGCAGTGAGGAAAAACATTTTGCGGTCTCTGTCTGGTGCTTCCCCATTTACCATCTGCAATGGCTGTTTCAATTTGGTTCAAGTGCCATCAGATGTCTATGTATCGAAAAAGAAGATCGCTAAGTTCCAGTGTGGCCGGTGTTCCAAGGCCCTTGTGTTATCATTTCCTGCTACAAATAGCGAGGATGCAAAGATCAGTAAGGAAGTAAATCAAAAACAAAACAATCCTGTCCGCAATAGGGTTGTTGGGATGGAGGGTGCTGATTCTTTTTCTGCTGAATGCTCACGAGGGCATCATGTGAGCATAAGTGAAGAATGTGGAGCTTCAATCTCAAGAAGCTTCTCTGGTAGAACTAAACCAGCCGTTGTTGCCTCAGGAAGTGGGAAAAAGGTGTCAGACTCGGCGCTTCATCGGCTCATGGGGTATGATTCAGCAAGCCAGTTGTTACGGCGCAGCAGAGTGCTTGACGATGGATACGACAGTTTTGAATCCATGGTGCCAGTTTCCAACAGAGTATCAAGAAGAAAGAATATGTGAGATATTTCTGTAGGCTTTCTATTCCTACCGAGCAGGATAGGAAGGACCAGCAGTTTCAGGAAGGACAATGAATGTACACCTTGCCTGCAAATTACTAATTTCGTCTTTCAGAAGATTTTGGACCATTAATTCTGAAGTTCTTTGGTTAGTCATTTTTTAATCAAGGTACAGTAATTCGTTATTCTTGTTGTAAAGTTGTGTATATTTGGTGGGATAAGATTGTATTCGTGCCAGATGTTTGTTAATACATGCTGTTTCTTTACTTTGTAATATTGTATACATGGGAGGCACTTGCACACACCAAAAAGTGCGGTTCTGATGTTGTGTCTGTTTTGTGTAAGTTGGACAGCACAAACAATTGATCTTGAGCCTCTTCCTTGTGTTTAGGTGGGATCCACATGTCAGCTACAACCAACACCATCTCTTCTCTCCTATCTTTCTCTCTCTCTACCACAGCTGGCCCACCACCGTACTCTCTGTTGTAGCCGATTCCACTACCACCGACACAGGCTCACTGCCTACTGCCATAGTGACAAGGCTCACCTTGCCTACATGACACCAACAAGTATGTTGATGGAGAGGAAACCATCGAGGACTGGTGACGAAGGACAGAGGGATCTACCAGTGAAAATGTTCTTGTAGTGTATCATCAACGAGTGGGTATGCCTTCTCTGTTCCTGTGCCTCTTCGCTATGCCAAGTTAAGGAGGAGTCCACAATGGTGTTGCTTGGAAAGGATATTGGCGGTAGCGTGGGACTAGAGGATGAGATCGGTGGTTGTGTTGCTTATAGAGAAGAGAGGGATGGCCATGGCAGCGGGGGAGTAGAGTTGCGAGCCTAGCCACTGAGGCAATGAAGGAGCTGCAGAGTGGGTGAGCCTGTGGAGGTGAAGCATGATGCAGTGGATAGTGAGAGAGGCCACCATAGGAAGATGGAGAGGAGGGGTTTTGCGCTGCGCTAGTAGAGAAGAGGCAGAAATAGGGATGACGGCCAAAGGCCAAGCCCCTTCAACATTTTTTAATATGGAATCAACTAATTAATTAGGTGATTAAGCTAAGTAATAGCGTATTAGCTGCCTCTAAGACTCTTGTGCCTCTTCCATGTCTAAATCCTAGCTTTGTTGCTATGTTTTGGAGACAACCACTATTGGGTGGTGAGGAGGAAGGTAGAGGGGCATCGGTCTCTAGCTTCGCTGCATGCATCGTAGTCTTCTCTGCCTTCTTCTTGCTCCCAATACCTCCATCCTTCATTCCTTATCCTGGCATCGACACATCTCATCTCCCCTATCAACGCCTTTCCTTGTCGAATCCAACAACGCAAGCTCGGGGTTGCCATGTCTGAGCCGTTGCGAGGACAATGATATCGAGGGCTTATGCGGCAAGGAGAATGAGAGGCTGCTTGGGGGACAAGCGTTGGTGTAGGTGTGTAGCCGATGCTGGCATCGCTACTAGGCTCCCACCATCGTCGTAGTGCATCACAGGTGTGGCAGCTGAGTGGGGCGACGCCGCTATGGGCTATGGCTTGTGATAGTGAATAGGGAAGTAGGAAAAAGGGAGTAGAATGACATGTGGGTCCTATTTAGAGGAGGAAGAAGGGTTAATGTCACTGACATGTGGTCCCATTAGACTTTTTATTTTTGTTTTTTTACTATAATATCACGTAAATGTCATGTCATATAAAGATCAGGTCAACATGTGATACGCCATGTCAACTGAAAGAGCCTTGCAAATTGTCAAGGAAGGTAAACTAATCCGATTTTAAAGTTCTAATAAAGTATGTCTCTTTTATCAAAAATATGTACAACAGTTCTATAACTATTGTTCGAATAAATGATAGTAACACATGTTATTTCTTGATTAAAATAGAATTATTTTAAGGATCAGTATTGATCCCTTATCGCTTCGCATTGTTAATGGATGAGGTTATGAGAAACATATAAGGGGATATCGCTTGATATATGCTCTTTGTAAATGATGTAGTATTAATTGATGATAGTCGTGCATGAGTAAATAGTAAACTAGAGTTATGACGGTAGTCTTTTGAGTCCAAAGATTTTAGAGTAAATAGAACTAAAATTAAATACTTAAAGTATGACTTTAGTACTATCATGCACGAGGAAGGAGATGTGAATTTAGGGGGCTAAGTGGTGATTAAGAATAACACTTTTTGATATCTAAGATCAATGCTACAGTTGGATAGGAATATTGATGCGGATGTTAGCTATAAAATTAAAGCGGGCTGGTTAAAGTGGCGTTAAGCATTTAACATCCTTTATAATAAGATTTTGACATCCTTTATAATAAGAGAGTAACTTAGAAGTTAAAAGATAAGTTTTATAAAACGATGATTAGACCTGCTATGCTATATGGAGTAGAATATTGGTTAAAAAAAAAGTCATGTTCAACAGTTGAATATTATAAAAATACGTATGCTACATTGGATTTATGATCAAACAAGGATGAATCGAGTCTGAAATGAGGAAATACGTGATCGATTAGAGATAGCACTAATTAAATAAAAACTTATCAAACATTGGTTGAGATGGTTTGACTATGTCCAAAGGAGCTTCTTAGAGGCGTCAGTATATTGTGAAGTTATAAGTCTAAATAATAAGTTAAAGAGAGATAGAAAAATAATAAAACTAATATGGAGATAGATAATAAGAAAGGATTTAAAAAAATGAATATAACTGAAGATTTGTACTTAAATGCTTGAAAAATGAGATTCTAATTGGTTTTAACTTTAATCTTATTTAAAACTATAAAAAACTATGTTGAGTTGACCTCAGTTGAGGTGTTTGAGTTTAAATAATAGAGATGCTGTTAGTGTAAGAAATATCATGTGAGCATATATGCATACAGTTAACTTCCTCTCAAAAAAGATGAGAGAGAGAATATATGTGATGGAGCAGTTAAGCTAAGCTAGCATGAATATGGGACGCAGCCGCCACGTGAGGAACGACGGAACAACAGCTACAGTACCATCACTCAGCTGCAGTATATATACAATACAAGCACCAAGTTAAACCCAACACTAGAAATCCAGCCAAATAAGAGTACAAGCCAAAGAAAATCAACCAGCTGCTACAGCTAGATCACGCGCAGGGAATCGATCGATATCCATTATCCAACGACGACGCAGCGGCAGATCGATCGATGGAGGCCTACAGGATGATGGTGGGGAGGGAGAGGGAGCTCGTGGCAGAGCTGCGCTACCTGCTTTACCCGTCTCCGACGACGACCCCCCCGAGCCACGCTACTAGTACGCTCGCCGGCGAGCCAGGGCTGACAACGACGACGGTGTCCGGTGGAGGACGGCGCCGTGGCAGGAAGAGAGTCCGCCGGAACAATGATAACGTGAAGCTGCTTCAGGCAGATGATCAGGAGGTCATAGCTGATCATGGCGAAGCAAATGCAAAGTCTCTTCCTAATTTCACCAAAACAAGGTATTCATGCATCAAGCTTAATTTCTTTCTTTCAAGGTCGATCAAATTTTTTTTCTCTTTTTATGTTATTACTGAAAGATAATTAATGCACGGTACATACTGATCTTCAATTCTTCTCTAGCTGGTTCATCTTCAATTCTTCTCTAGATAGTTGGCTAAGGCTCCGTTGGGCGTAAAATAAGATAATCTATTAACACATGATTAATTGAGTTTTAATTAGTATAAATTTAAAATTTTAATTTATTTGATATTTTAAAAGAACTTCTATACATTGAGTTTTTACACAAAACACGCTGTTTAATTTAAAAAACATGTTAACAGAACCGAGAAAAAATATATTAATAAGAATTAGAAAAGAAAATACCTAAGTTAGAAATTTTGATTATATACAGTAGGAGGAAGCAGCAGATGACGACATCAACAATGCTAACGACGGTCCCAGATTTCGATGGGTATCTGTGGAGGAAGTATGGTCAGAAGCTAATTGAAGGTGCCAAGTACCCCAGGTACGTGGCTGCATTGTTTCCATGCATAATTGCATAGTGTCAGTAGTTCATCTCACTAATATAATGTTATATATATTTCAGAAATTAAACTTCTTCGTGTGGTCAGTGATCAGCTTAATTTAGTGTCATCGTTGTGTGTGTGTATATGTACTACGCAGTATTATATGTATTGGTATAGATAATCGTCGATCTCAAGAAAATGAGATAAATTAAGCCCTTTTGGTTAAGACGTGTAGGCATGCCCAGACAATGGATCCATCAGCACATCCTTTCCCTCGGATACGCGTCACAGCGTACCTTTGAGAATTGGACGTACTGTACGGGTTGTGTCCACAAACCCGTTACTAGCTGAATGATTAATTGCACGCATCGTGTCGTGATACACGTTTTTGATGTTGGACACATTAAGACGAAAAACTTTGCAATAGCTAAGTTACAACAGATCATATATGTATGTTGGTAATTGATTCCATTATTAGACCTTATTTATTTTGATGTACCTCAATTAATTATATATATGTGTGTGTGCGCGCGCGCGTATAAGCTGAAAAATCGAAGTGAAATGCTAGATCATAGAATTAGGCTTGCAAGTTTAATTATAATGATGGATGCGTGACTAATTAGTAATTAACATGCACGCATGCAGGAGCTACTACCGGTGCACCGACAGCACAGGCCAGGGCTGCCAAGCCAAAAAGACGGTGCAGCGCAACGACCACCTCGACGACGGCGGCGGAGTAGCACGGTACACGGTGGCGTACATCTCGGAGCATACGTGCAAGTCCATCGAATCATCGCTGGCGCCGATCATCCTCGACACCACCGTCCGTACGAACAACCAGCTGCAGCCTGCAGCTCCGGTTGTTACTGCTGCTGCCTCTTCTTGTGCTGCTAGTACTACTACTGCTGAATCAGCTCAATCACCGGCGACCTCGTCGATGTCGGATATCATGATGAGTAATGCTACATGGAGCAGCAGTAGTGGCGAGACGAGTTGGAGCGGTCAGCACGGCGCCTACTGCCAGTTGATCGCCGCCGATGGACACTACTGCCGGGACACTAGGAGCTACACTCCGGCGGCGACGACCACCTCTGATGGTGGTAATAGTTGGGCCGAGGAGATAGACTTGAGCGGGTCGATCAGGTCGCCGGTGCACATCGCGGCGGACGGGAATTGGACGGACGATTTGCTCCTTATTAGCGATGGGCTTATCGATATATCCAACGGCAGCATCAACCATTTCTTCAATTTCTAGATACATCTATCTCTGCTATGTATCAGACGTTGCTTTAATGCTTTTTATTTTTTCTTTTTGAGAGGACAAGCTAGCATTGATCGAGTTGCATGTGTTACCCACGTAATGGGACCCTTAATTATTAACGTTGAGGATTTGTGCATAATGGTCCAATACATATATGTGTTATTGTATGATATTAAGAATATATTAGATTTAATATGTAGATCTGATATCTTAGTAACTATGTCGCCACTAGATAAAGAGGACGGCATAACAACAGTAGGCACTCTTGACGTGTTGCACTGTCACTTCGTTAATTGCATGGATCTCGCCGACAGCCGAGGGCAGCGAGGACCTGGTGATGGCCGTGGAGGAGCAGGAGCAGAAGATTGCGTCTCGCCGGCCGGGCCAAGCGGCCGTTCCAGCGTGCGCGGGGGCAGAAATCTGAGGACATTTTGTTCAAGGCCTTGAACAGAATTTCCACTCTAACATCGAACCAGTACTCCTAATTGGGTTGCACCAATAGATAAAACTAACATAGGTGTACATATGCATACGTGGAGCCTAACACTATCAAGATCAATTGATTAAGAGAACTAGTTACCTTCTCCTCCTTCACGCATGCATCCGAAGGAGCAAATGTGAAGCTAGCTAGGACGAACCCTGGTCGGGCTGGAACAGATCGATCGAAACAATTCCAATTAATTTTTGTTTCGCCAATAACACATGCATACCTGTCAATATAATAACGGTCACTGCCACACATGTGTAGCACGATTTTGTCCATGACATCACCACCCGTGACGTCACCGGGCTATCTTCTTGTCACATAAAAACCGTGTAAGTGTTATTGGCGATTATAGTTATATATAAAAGTTTTCATCCAAAAAAAATCACAATTCCAATTAATTTTATTTATACTCCTGAAATATGCATATACAGTACATAGCTAGCCATACGTGTTAATTTCGTCAGTGGTACTTCCCTATTTATTACGACGTATCTAAACTAGTCCTTATTAATCCAACTGTAAGATCACACGCACCTCATATATATATATATTCAAACATCAATAATATTTATATCATATATATCTAATTAAAAAATATATCTAATTTAAATTAATACTGATTAGCTTGAATAATATATATCCGTGTCACGATTAATAATACATGTGTGGCATTATCCAATCATGATGCACACAGTGGTTCAATTCTTCTAGATAATATTCTATTTTATTTGTTTCAGTACTGGTACGTGTGCATCTTCGGCACATGTCGTTGTCTATGACTCGCGGTTGAATCAACTCTTGGCACGTTCTCCTCCTTGACCCAGCAAATGTATTAATTTGTGTCAGCTTAATTTGCTTCCTTGTTTAGGGTTTAATTAGGCAGCAATATAATTATTAAGGGAAAGTTCTCTACATTTGCTATATTGTCCAGTTAATTATAAGAGATTTTAATTTAAATTTTTTAGCTCTGGCGCATATATACTATGCGAATGACACTTTATAATGTTAGTTTGATGTTTCAATTTAAATTCGATGGTTTTTAATCATTGACTATAATAATTTCGCACTGAATCAAAATAATATTTGAACTAAATATATAGTTACAATATTTTTTTTCCAAAAATACATTATCATGCCAATCAAACTACCAGCCATCGATTTCTATCCTGTTGAACAACAGCTGTTTGATAGATTTCTGTCCTGTCGAACAAGAGCTGTTTGATAGGTAACTGGTAGTTCGACAATTACCATGGCGTATCCTCAACCATCGATATCCGGTTGTTTAATAGGTGGTATATCGAACTACGGCGGTTCTATAGGTGTCTAGATCAGCGATTTCTTTCGAATGACTTCTATTTTTATTTTTTTTCATTAAAATAGTATTGTTGTAAAAAAATTCAATTGTAGTATATAATTTAAAATATTAGGTGATACCTGCGCGTTACTACAAGAATTTTAAGTGATAAAATAAAGATTGATTGTTAAGATGGCTTGTACTAATGAAAAGTGATGCAATTTTAACAGATCATTTCTGATGACATGGGATTACTAAAAGTTTGACGCTACAAGTTTAAAGATAATACAAAGGCGTCATAATAGAATATGAAAAAAAATCAACTGGTAGTATTTTAGGCCAGATGTATTAGTGATAAAACAATAAATGTGGACAATTGTAACTTAATGGTGGAAAAATATAGAGGAATAATTGCAAACCTTGTCGTTGGCATGTTTTTGTCCAACTCAGGCTGCTGTTTACATCATATCGACCTGTAGAAGTTGAGTTTAAACGTTATGTTCAACAAAAATTATGTTTAACTCTTGTAACAAATTAGTAATTGATACGAAGATAGAAGTTCAACTTTGAGACATGAACGGACTGGTAAGGTCAATTTTGATTGAGAACATAGTTATGAATGGACCGGACCTGTCAGGTCAATTTTGAGAACATATGGAAGATAGAAGTTTCTTCAATAAGAGTTACAAATAGGCAATACCTGCGGACTGCTGCAAATGGCGATCAGTTGCAGTTTTGGAGCTTGATCAAATAAGTTGATGCGTTTCAAATAAGTTGATGCGTTTGCATCATTGGAATGAAAAGAAATGATTTCAGATTAAATGATCTGAAATCACCATTTTATTAGGGACAGCACAATTGAATTCATAATTGCGAAAAATGGATGAAATTTGAAGGTAGAAAAAAAAGATCATAAACTGCCTTGCCATTAGGGTAAAGAGATAGTTCCCTGCAAATTTACTGGCAGATAGAAGGTGGATTCGAGCAGTTTTGTGTACGTAGACACGTACTGTATATAGTAAATTGCTGAATCTTACCTTGAAAAAAAATGAAAAGCATAATCTAAAGCATCTACCAAATAAAAACTAAAAGATGCATGCATCTATCTATCTATTATTATATATTAAAAGTGTATTATATATTTTATAAACATTATTAAGCTATTATATGATGCTGCTATAAACGTTTGTCACGTGATACTCTAGTTAGACAAAGTCATAGGAATTCAACGACTCTGATAAATAAGATAAAGTCATAAAAATTCAAGGAGGACCTAATATTTTAGAACGTAATCCCGAGCGCCATCGCTACTCCTCTGTGAGCACCGGCGTGCGCCCCCCATCATCTCCTGTTTTTTCTCCGCAGTCGGCAAGATCGAAACTAAAGATGTGGAGCTGCACCGGCGTGGTGCTCCATCTGTACACCGAGAAACACGGCCAAATTGGTTTTTAGCAATGAGGTCTAAGGGTACGAGACATTGACGTGACTCGCTGGATAAGCGATCCATTCCGAGCGGACGCTACGATCTTCATTGGCAGGCCAGAACGAAAGACAAACATGTGCGAGCGCTATGACGGAGCAGTGTCCTCTTCATGGACAGCTACATGCGTGACCTCATCCACAGCGACCTTGGGTTTATATTCTTAGTAAAATTCAATCAATAATTCAACATACCATGTTTTGTCAATAAAAAAATCGTGTAAGTCATACATTCACCCTTTGCATGTTACCAAAATATTTATGAACAAATAGGACAAAAATAGATTATGTCATTATATACCACCCTTAAAACACGCATAGCTAAATTTGTTCCTAAACTTAGAAACAAAAATTCTGACCGTCAATAGCATTCTGAATTATTATATGCAATCCATTCTGGAAAATTTAATTAAATGAAACAATCCAATTATCAAACAGATTAAAAATATATATTCTAACATGGATAAAAAAAATCTTTTGCTATTTCCTAAAAATCTATGAAAGACCCTTTAGAGAATCTAAAAAAAATCTAGAAACTATGAAAAAAAGAAAAGAAAAACCAGTTTAAATTTATGGGAAGTATTTTTTCCTATTAAAATCCAATTTGCTTGGGATTATAATTACAATATTCTACTATACCATAAATATTCATCAAATATCCTCTACAATTTAAAATTAATTATATTCTTTAGATAAAACCATTAATCTGTAACGTTCTGTCTGCTCTGTTAACACTAGAAATAACCTAAGCTATGTATCCTACACCTCATTATATCCCCATGTATTAGTCCCATGCATATTTCCCTATGTATCCACCAACCAAGTCACAACTGCCCATGAGACACTAATAAGTTAAATTAATTAGCTGAGATTAGTCGGCTACATCTACAATCTAGCAATAAATTAAGAAAAAAGGAGATACTAATAAGCTATCTATAATGGGATGGCATCGAACAACAATCAGACAACAATAAAGCAATCTTTGAGTAATGAGTGGCACTTCGATATGTGACAACTTCAGTTCAATTACGAAGAAAGAGAATATGAGCCTATTTGAATTGACGAAAAAACAAATTACAATAACATTCAAAATGATGGTCATCGAAGTACGCAGACACCTCCCTAGAACTTCAAGAAAATCCTCTTAAAGTTCATTAAACACACTCTAAACCCTCCTAAGACAGGTAGAACTTCTCTTGATGCTTCTAACAAAATTAGAAATCCTATAAATTCTATGGCTACCATTTTTTTACATAAATTTGTATAGACCCATGTCATGGTTACATATCTAATGCCTTTTATAGCAACTTAATTAAGTTTTCTCTTTTCCTATGAAACTACACTAGCTATGTGAACTTCAAGAGTCAGATGCCCTATGCACCAATTGATGGTGCTGTTATTTTTAGTAATCTGATCGTGCTTCCTCATCCATCCTTTTAAATTCATTGTAATCTTTAGACAAATAAAAGAAACATGTTCATCTAAGCATCACAATGAGGTAGTAGAAAGCATGCCTACCTCTAGCAAAGAAATAGCATATGTGTAACAATCTAGCCCGTTTATATTATGTAGTATAGTGTATTATTTAAATTCAATTGTCATAGAAATAGTTGTGGTAATGATGGTAAGGTAGTTGCTATGCATACCTATAAGTTTATAGCATGTAGAGTAGTGCTAGCGGGATAAAAATGTAAGAGTAGTATTACGCTATGCATCAACCTCATTGTTAATGTATTAACCAGAACAAATACTTATTGTATTAATTAACAAATAATTAAATTTGAAGCAACTTTATTGTTGCAGATTGCAACAATATATATTATTTTTTCATAAGTTTAGAATTTACGTGTTTCGAGGTCCTTTGAATGTAATCATAAAAGCAATTCCAAATAATTTTTTGAAGAGGGAAATATTAAGTTTAAAATAGAATCAAATATTATTTCAATTAAAAGTTATTCAAAATCAAATATTATCTTTACGCTAATACATTTTTTATAAAACATCAAAATAAGATGCCGGCGAGTGTAGGCAGTCCCAAACGATAATTAATCTGAACTCCAATTTTCTATCTTGATAAATATTTATTGGATCAATGTCCTTCCTTTTCACAAAAGTTTTGATAAACTGAGTAATACGTATGTGTGTATTTTTCACAGGCGCACTCTTGCCATATCTTGTGATGTTAGAGAATCAATGAGGCTTAATTATTTCATCTCTAGTTATCTTAAAAGGAACTGAAGGACGAGAAATTGGTTACCTATGGTCAGAGATGGCTGTGAATCTGCGTCTGCCATCCAGCGACGGCGCCGATTCACTGGAGACAACGATTGTTCCCATCGATGATGAGTTGATATGAGGCAAAGCAATTGCAGCTGTTGAACAGACTTGACATCCATCAGAGTGAGAGAGCATGTGTTGATTTCAACCAGCGACAAACCAAAAGGACGATCTTGAACACCAGGGACGGCGAGTGACGCTGAGTGCGGCGTCGATTAAAGCATGATGGCGCCATGGCGGTCATTAAGATGGACTCTTGAGTTGCCTTAGTCGGTTTCGTAGATTTGCGGCGCAACAAACGCTCCATTTTCTAACTCACTTCATGCTGATCCAACACTAGCAATTCCTCAGCGTGCCTGGGTGGACTTTGGACTAGGCCATATGTTTTTGCATGGCTTGCAAGCCTATGATATGAAGCGGATAAAGGCCATATGTTTTGGACTAGGCCATGTATTTTCTAACAAAATGTTTTTGCATGGTTTCGTAGATTTTTTTTGCATCCAACCAACAGAAAACTAGAGCAATTTTTTGCATCCACATATCATGTGGAATGAAGCAGCTGCTCGCACATTTATATTATGGTAACTAGGTCTATCAGCTAACAATAACAGGAATAATTCCTAGCCACAAGCGAGCCTATCCATGTCTTGCTGATCATCAAGCGGCAAGCAGAAACGTGTTTCACATATCAGTTGTTTGGTTGGATGTCGCAATTTCATACACAAATATTTTAGAAAGAAAAAAATGCTCCGGATTCAGGTTAATGGCAAATAGCTTTTCTCTTGGCCTGGCATATATGCTTGCACGTATTTATATACAGCTCTTCACAGTGATGAGATGCTAAATACTACATATCAGAAAAGAGAAAATACATGAAACTCGAATGGGATTATAGTCATCTAATACACAATATACTTTTTTTTTCTTTGATTTGTTCTGGAAAAGGGTAATTTGGTTTTCCTGTATTTGATTATGATTTTGAACTAATTTACTCGAGACTTCTTTTAGGATTATGTTTTATGCACAATAATAACATTTTGTTAGTTGGTTACTAGTAAGTTATTGTATACTCCTTCGTCTTAAAATGTAACGAATTCTAGAGTTTAAATTTTATCTCAAATATAACAAACTAGTAAAACTATTCATACTATCCCTACTATCTATTGGTTTTATTGTAATCTAGGCCACATCTTATCCATCTCAAGAAGACAAACAAATCTTTTAATATCTTTTCTTAATACTTATGTCATTTTCTAAAAATTGCTATATTTTAGAATTGAGGGAGTAAGAGAAAACACTGATGCAGGCTCTGACATAAGATATAAGTAACTCAGCCACTCAAAGAGATACCCTAGCCTAGAACCCATTTATGCAATTTGGTAGAGTTAGATGTGAATCTCAGCCATACATTTGTACTATTTGATAACGACCTCACTTCGCCTAGACTTTTTGTGGTGAGAACATCTGAACAATCTCAATTCCCTCCATCATGGTGCTGCTTCTTGCTACCGGTATAAATATATGCCTAAAGTTGCAGTTAGCTAACACCTTCTACCCTGACTATCATAGCCACATCTCCATAGTAGACAAATTCACAAGATGAAAATTCTCGAATCTTTTGGTCATAGTGACTGTCAAGTAGTGATCAACATGATAGAGCACCAAAAGGCTCTCATGGTGGAGCTGCGTGGCATGGTCATACCAGTACTTTCGAGCGACAATGAGCAAGCCAAGCTTGCTCTTCAACTTTTAGGAGCTATATTGAGTTGCTCAGATAAGGCTATCTCTATGCTAGAACTTAGTGGAGGCACTAACAAGCTGACCAATCATGTTGGATGTAAGAGAAAAGGTGACAAGCATAGCATGGACAGCCACAACTTAGAGGAGGCCAAAGAAAGTGTTAACAAGAGAAGGTATGGGTATATATTACACGCCACTAGAGTAATGTCCTCTAGCTTATCATTTGTTGTTGGAGCTAACAAAATTTGATTGATCCTCTTGGTTATGATAGAAGGAATGCAGAACACACAGGTTCAACTGTGGTCCAGGCACCTCACAACGATGGACATCAATGGAGGAAGTATGGACAGAAATTGATCTCCAGAGCAAAACACTCCAGGTATAAAGGAACATATGAACTCCTGTTTATTTCCATTCCTCGAAGCAAATTATTTTTATCCACTAGAAAAATATATACATCTAATGAGCTCATTTGCTTAAGCAGGAGCTACTATAGGTGTGCCAATAGTAAAGTGCAAGGCTGTCCTGCTACCAAGACAGTGCAACAAATGGATTCCAGTGGAAATGGAACATCAAAGTTATTCAACGTTGACTACTATGGCCAACACACATGCAGGGGAGATGGCATATCCAATCCATATGTTGTTGACACAGCCCCTAACAGTATGGAACCTATCAATCAAACCAAATGCAATAGCCCTACACTTGAACACGAAACCCTTGAAGTTCAAGATGAAAGATTTGAAAACTTGTGTATGGTATCAAATATGCCAGAGTATTTGATAGAGTTTGATATGGAGAGAGCCTTCGAGTTTACTATGAACTCACCATTGGGTTATGAGCATTGGATGTTCGATGATTCAATAAGATGTGAGCAAAGTCCGATACGCATATGGGATGATGACCTGATGTTAGCTATAAGCTAGCTTGGAGTCTGTCCATGATGTACTGTTATGATAAGTTGTGACCTGGCAAAAATAGGAAGCAATTTGCTCGTGACTAAGAAGTAAACTTGAAAATAAGAAGCATGTGTATAATTAATATCTCAAATTAGAAATCCTATGTCATAGATATATATGTTGTAACGCCAATGCAGTGTTGGATATGGAAAAGTGATTCTGAGTGGCTTATGCAGTTATTTCTGTATCACGTAAAATGCTTGAAATTCTGAATAATACATTAATGGCATGGACATAAAAGATATGCACACCTTCAATTTTAGACATAAAATATTTTATATTTTTCCCCTCATATAATTTTCGAGCTTCCCACTCTTTCCCCGGTGTTATGTACAACCAATTACTAACTAGAGTTACAGTCACCCGCCCAAAAAAAAAGGGCTAAAGTCACAGCCACCAATATATTTATTGGATTGCTTCTCTGATATGAATTGAAGAAGCAGTGGCAAGAATTTGTGAGTGCAATCGTCTAAATTTCACATGCACGAGATGGCAATACAGGATGCAAACGCAACCACTGGCGTGCAACGCGTGTTGGTATCAAGTCCAAATTCACTTCATCAGTCAACAGTAGCTAGCTAGAGTACAAATAGACAGGTGTTTGTTGAGAATGGATGGAAGATATCCTGTATACACAGAGATACAGGACAAAAGGATCAGAGAGCCTCAATGTTTTCAATGTGTTACCTTTATCTGCTTAAACGGTTGCTCACTTAATCAGAACGTACATATGTCGGAAATAAACATTCGTTTTCATCGCTTCCAACAATAATCGCTATAGCTTGGAGTTGAACTATTCGCTATTCAGCACATCATTTTTAATCAGGCAGTGCAATACTTGTGCAAAATTAGTGTCGTGCTGTTAAAGTTGATTTCTGTTTCTCCATTGTCATCATCAAGATGGTTCCTTTCTTACATAAAAAAACGATGATTTCTTTTAGCAGCTACAATTCTAGATGATATCTTGTTATCAGCTAAGGGCCTGTGCTTAGTTTAGTTACTGTACAACGCACTGCTGAGTATTACTGAAATTATTCAGGAATCAGACAAAGATGTTGTAATTACCTGGATGGAGTGAAGTGTTCCCATGCTCTTGTACTTGCTCATGTACGTAATTTTACATGGGATTTTATTGGGGGAAAAACTGTAATCAAGATGAGCTCAACTTTTATTTTTGGGATCAATAAGAGGACCTTAGAAATTCGTTATACGTCCAGGCTCCAAGCGGTGCAGAAAATGGTACGAAAAAAATACAAAGAAATTGATAAAAACAATAGAAAAAATGCAATGCAAACTGATGCATATATATAGCTTGTCACCGGCAACTTTCACCGACTAGCTGGCTGTCATAATCACAGTTTACAAACAAGACCAAGCAATAATCAGCCTTCTTTGACCATCATCTCATAGTTTATTTTATCTGTAAGTTAATTTGTTAATCTTTTCATGCTAAACATATTGAATCATGGTTATAATTAATATTTTATAATAAATAATTAGCTTTGAAAATAATTTGATTAATAAAAATTGGTTTGAAAATATTTATAGTATTGTATGAGTATTTGTGACTAACATGGTTAGTTTACAATATCTGTATCTAGAAATAATTATTTTTTCTATTTATATATAGGTGACTTAAAGCTCAATATTACTTAATGGTAATGACTAGTATTATGCTAAGAGAGGAGTGGAGATCTAGCACGATCATATGATAAAATTAAACTAGAATTAAGAGGACCTTGAGATCAACATATACGATCGAAACTGGTTTAGGAGGAGGAGGTCTAGAAATAAAAAAAAATACTAGATGATGAAGTTGAGTTGGCGTGTGAAAAATTTTTATAACAGGTTTCAGTATTAGAAAAATTATAAATAAATTTAGAGTACGACTCAGAGGAAAGAGAACAATTAAATTTCTAAAATTTGTAAAATGTTTAAATATGAGAGATTAAGTTCTATGAATAAAAGTTTTACACCTAATTATTCTTAAAATTTAAGAACCCGACTCTAAGTAGAAGAGATCTTATATATAAATAAATAAGAAATTAAAAACTTAGAAGAATAATGTTTGTGATAAATAAATGATAGAGTTTAATTTTAAGAGAAAACATGATCTATATGTACTTGATCGACACTTCTTGATGTTAATCTATCTTTAATAATTTTGTTAAGTTGTATTCATTAGATTAACAGAAATACGGTGAACGGACTCGACTTTAAGACGGGTGGAGCATCAATAGCACATTAATACATCACAACTTTATTCAAGTTAGGGTTTTTTTATTTTATAAAAAAGTAGTTTTTAATAATTATATCATTCACCCATGCTATTTCCATTAAAAAAATTCCATACCCATACCTCACGTCCACCGTACAATAATATATATACAGAACAAGGTAGTATATATTTCAGTATACATTGCAGCCACAGGACTGCAAATATAATATAGTTGGACGGACTGCGACATGCATCGATCGTCATAATACTATATGAAAATTTCCAAGACTGTCGGGTCTCTATCTAACCTTGCTTCTTGATGGCTGCTAGTTACTTGCATTATACTAAACTAAATTAATTAATTAACTAACTAGGAAGAATAAACCAATTCAACTTGTGAATTGACAACAACTTCCCCATCAACCACTTCGATCCCTACACATGGGTATTATTGCTGTTCTGAAATTCATCTGAACCGGCCCGTATTGAGTATTTAGTTGTCAGGTTTGTCATCTTGAGAACCAACAATTCTCTTTTGAAAAGACTGAGCTTAACTTCAGCCTTCAGGAGACCATCTCTTATTTTCAAAATATTAAATCTCTTATTTGCAGAATTCAATGTTCCGAAGATCTAAACGGCAATACCACTACTCACCTCATTGTTATTTTTCTTGAAATAGGACTAGCCACTTCATTCTGAATTTGAAACGTTTTCCAGATTACGTATGTTCAAACATTTCTGTTGGTTGGCTTCAGGTGTATTAATGTATACCATCTGAGCTTCTGATGGCTGCTTTACTATGTTGAATTATACTTCACTAAGGTTCAATTACATAGAGTAAAGCTTAATTGGCAACTATCGTAGGACACAGAATTGAGCAGTAGCTAGAATTTACTGTTTAATCTGATCTAGCTAATTATTATAGTAATCATTTGAAGTGGTCTTCCGGGAACCATCACACCGCCACAATCATAGATAGGATAGTTGATTTGGAGATTCAGATGCTTCTCGCGGATCGAATAAGATTAATCAAATTTGCGCGGGAACGTATAATACAGCGCAACACCACATGCAAACAAGCACTTGGCAGATAGCTAGCGAATCAACTACTAGGCTGCCGTCATTGTTTTCTCCCATTAGGCCATATGATTATTCAACTAAGCTATGTCAAGTAACAAGTTCCAGAGCATTGGTTCAAAAGGAAATAAAAGTTGTTACAGACTACTGGTTCCATTGTCAATGTCTTCTCACCTAGATCACTAGCTACTCAGGAGGGAAAAGAAAAGGCAAACCATATACTAGAAGTTAACCCTGCCTTTCGTTATATAGCTTTTCTTAATAATACTAAACTAATTGCCTGCAAAATTGAGACGTGGACACCTAAACAGATCAAGGAAAGGATGCAAGAGATTTCTATAGCTACTACTTATGATGCAAATTTTCTTGTAAAACTTGGATCTTCACATGCATTTGAAAAATCATAACCTGAATGAATGAATGCATACTAGTATTGTGCTAGCTGTTCAGATATTTCATAGTATATATGCTTATTGTAAGAAAAAGTATGCAGATGTGCTGGAAAAATGTTCTTCCGAATCATCTCTGCTATTCGATCCGGCCCCATCATTCCAAATAAACTAAAACCGCAGTGTCTGAATTTGTCACCAACAAGTCATCAATTCTTCATTACTCTACCAGCTCTCATATATCTGCAACAAAATAATACTTTGTGGTGATGCGGTCACAACTATAGGCACAATCTCAAATGGCTAAAATATTGCAATGCGGTGTTTTAAAAGTCCATATTGCTTGTCTTGCTCTGTGGTCCTTGACAGTGAAGTTTTTATTTCTTGCTAGTTAATTGGTCGTAAGAGAGATGCGCGCAGTTGGCACAGGCGTTCCTGGCCTCGATTCCTGAACTCCTTAAATGAAGGGTTGAAAATATGTGGCTACTCCTATCTTATTTCTATCTGATGGTAGCTTTTTTAGTCATTCTAACTTTTTTTTAATTGGTTGCCAGCTAGCTAGAAGACGAGGATAAATGGAAACTGATGCTTTATTATCTCTTCCACAGAGTAGAGTTGAAAATTCGAACAGCTCAAATGGTCCACGCCGCCAACTAATTCGTTTTCATGCAGACTTGATATATAAAAATTAACCTAAGGGCGAGTATTTCTTTTCCCTTTTCTTTTTAGGAAAAAATCATATGGACAAGCAACTAAGCTGGAACTTTTTTTATCAGAATATGTTAGTTTAGTTGCCATTGTCATTACCAAATATTCATATAAAACTTATTATGTTACCGTAATATAATTATAGTAAATTTCTCTAGAGTGAAATTTACTGTAACGATATGATTGACTTTTATACCAGTATAATATAATTATACTGGATTTCTCTTTCCATAATTATGTGGATATATACATATATACACGATATGAAACATAACTAATTATTCGAATCATCTTATATGATATCATAGCACCGACATTGATGATGGTGGCATGTGCCTAGAGAGATTTGTGGGTGGCTTTGTACCCGCCGCTGACTCCGCTCCGATCCCATCGTCGTGCGCGTCGCTTCGAGTTTTTGGTTGTATCTGCTATCCCAACATGTCCTCCACAGCACCACACAAACTCGCTCTCTACTCCTCCTTGTATGTTTTTCTTAGATACTCCTCGGAATATAAAGGCTATCGGTGTTTTAAGCTCTAGTCAAACCATATTCTCATCTTCCGCTATGTCATTTTTAATAAATTATTTTTTTCTTTCCTTGACATGTCCACCACGCCAATGGCACCTTCTGTTCTAGATTTTTTGATTGATGAACATGATCTTATCACTCCACCTTTTGGAGCCCGTCTTGTGCGTGCAGATCCTCCGTTGATCACCTCGGTTGCTTCGGGGTTAGCGCCCCCACATGCTGTGCATAGTTCTATGCCCGTCTATGGGCCCGTTGCTGTACCCGAGCATTCCTCTGCACCACCTTTCCTAGGGCAGTGGTCGTCAGAGCCACCATCACCCAGGTCCTTCGTACCGCTCGGCACTGCTGCCCCTATGCATCCAGCATAGGCCATTGCTAGTAGCGTCACCGCCTCGTCCTCCACGGGCGCCCACCCGTACTGCCGATACCGCTGCCCTTGTTGCTCTCGCACAAACTGTTGCCAGCGGCACCGGCCGTTCCACTGTACTAGATCAGTCTCCATCATCCCGATCACCAATGCGCACGCGCGGCAAAACTGGCATCATGCAGCCTGTGGATCGTCTCAACCTCCACGATGTGTCCATGTTATCCCTGCCGTGCTCTATTCGTGATGTTCTATCAGACCCCAATTGACGCTCCGCTATGTAAGCTGAATATGATGCACTTCTCGCTAATGACACATAGAGCCTTGTTCCTCAGCCTCCTGGTGTCAATCTAGTGACCGACAAGTGGATTTATCATCACAAGCTGCTTGCAGATGATTCGCTTGATCGCTACAAGGCTCATTGGTTTCTACGTGGTTTTACACAGCGATCGAGTGTTGATTATGATAAGACTTTCAGTCCAGTGGTTAAGCCAGCGACAGTTCGAGTGGTTCTGTCTTTGACTCTATCTCACAACTGTCCCATTCATTAGTTGGATATTAAGAATGCGTTCTTACATGATACTCTGACAAAGACAGTTTATGGTTTTATTGACTCGTCACAACCAGATTTTGTTTGTCGACTCAATAAGTCTCTCTATGGACTGAAACAGGTTTCCCGTGTTTGGCACAACAGGTTCACCACTCACCTCCTGTCCCTTAGTTTTGTTGAGGCCAAGTCAGATACTTCGTTATTTACATATCATCGGGAATCCGACACTACCTATCTGCTGCTGTATGTTGATGACATTGTTTTCACCGTCTCGTCAGTTGGGCTTCTTCAACACATTATTGCCACTCTCTAGCATGAGTTTGTTATGACAAACATGGGCCAGCTTCATCATTTTCTAGATATCTTCGTCATACATTACGATGATACCTTATTTCTCTCTCAGTGGCAGTATACTCTAAACATTTTGGAGCACGTCGGGATGAGTGCTTGTAAGCCTTGCAACATCCCTGTCAACCTACACTCCAAATTGTCTGCGAATGGTTCTCCAGTTGCCGACTCCACACAGTACCGTAGTTTGACTGGTGTATTACAATACCTGACATTCACTTGTCCAGACATTGCCTATGTCGTCCAACAAATTTGCCTCTACATGCATGATTCTAGCGAGACACACCGTGTTGCTCTCAAGCGGATACTATGCTACTTACATGGTACTTTTTCTCTCGGCTTGACTCTATGCCGCTCTCCACCTGCTAAGCTTGTTGTTTACACCGATGCCGATTGGGCCGGCTGTCCTGACACTCGCTGATCGTCCTCTAGTTATACAGTGTTTCTCGGGAATAATTTGATGTCCTAGTTCTCCAAGCGTTAGCATACAGTCTTCCGATCGAGTGCAGAAGCCGAATATCGAGTTGTGGCTAATGGTGTCGCGGAAGCTATTTGTCTACGCCAACTACTCATGGAGCTTTGCCACTTATCTCACCATATCACATTGGTCTACTGTGACAATGTTAATGTTGTTTATCTCTCTAGCAATCCAGTCCAACATCAGTGTACGAAGCATATTAAGATTGATCTCTATTTTGTTTAAGAGCGGCTCGCTCTCGGTCACGTTCGAGTACTTCATGTTCCCACGATATCCCAGTACGCCTACGTCTTTATCAAGAGCCTTACTATCTTTGTATTTCAGGAGTTTCGATCTAGCCTAAACGTTTGTCGAGCTTCCGATTAGACTACGGGGGAGTGTTAGTATAATGTAATTATAGTAGTTTTTCTAATTATGTAGAACTTACTATTGGCTTCTATGTCAGTATAATATAATTATAATAGATTTTTTAAGATATAGTAAGTACATGAAATATAACCTGTATAGTTACATGAGTATATAATTCCCTACTGTTTATTTTGTAGGTGTAGAAGTACCTCACTAGACTTGGAGAAGCGGTCCCACTAGCTTGTTTAGATACAGCTACAATAAAAATCTGTGAAGAATTATCTGTCCTGCTAATAATTAAATCTGTCACAATTCAAATATTAGTTTTTGCCATTCTTGCTAAAATAAAATTTTGAGACGGATGAAAAGAAATACTATTAGGTCACTGACAGGACTGCTTATATTTACAATGCCATATTCCTCTGAAAAATCCAAATGGTACTAGTATATGATTTCCGTTCCATAACGTCATTATCATGGTAACTAGTACTAGTTTACATCAGGAATCACTAACAAGATTTGTTCGCCTTCCTTCTTTTGTAATTATCATCTGTCGTGGAACTGCTTTAAAAAAAGACTATTGGTAGAAGATTGTCTAAAGGGATTGAATATTATAAGCACTCGATCGATTCTTATGCTTACCTGTGCCGGTGGGATTGATTCACTAAACCCAAGATTTTGTAATGAAGCTTCACTCCTCTGATTTTTTTTAACAAATTAATATAAGACCAATCTGAGAGACTGAATGAAACGAAACGAAATGTTGATCATGAGCTGTCCTCTTGCACATGTAGTTGCCTTGAAACTACCATTAGTTTAATTCATTGAGCCAGCCTCTCCCTTGTCGATCAGTTCATCTTCGTTATAGCTTCCTGTTTCTTTTAATATATACACTAGCTAAAATGATCGTGTACTTGACTGCTTCGTATTACATTTTCTTTGAAGTTTTGAGAAGTAATCGGTTCTATAAATCACTATCGACTATAAACATAGTTTTTACAAAACACTATTGCTCATATGTTTTTCTTTTTCTTTTTTTTTTCCATCGCCATTAATGACCGTTAGTTGATCTTAATTAACCTCTATGTAAAAATCTATTTTACCCTTAAAAATATAATATCAGCATAGGGAGTAGGGCAAAATGGAGTTTCTTCAACAAACTGCTAATTTCTAGTGATGATGGAAAAAAGAAAAAAAGTCACTTGTGTGATGTCATTTTATATAACTTACATGCTAATCAAGAAAAGAGTGTAAATGAAATCCGCTTATTAGGAAAGTTTTAGGCTATAATTTTTTCGGATGTTATAGGATACATATGATGGGTGTGTGCGTGAGTGTGGTATGTGGAGATGAGTGATTGAGTTTACGTCTAACTTAAACTTAAAAGAAAAATTAGTTATAATAAAAAGGAAAGAGAGAAGAAACGTCAAATAATTAATATTGTTTAAGTGACAATGATAAATGCGAGTATAAAAGTGAAAGAAATGATAGGGAGGGCGGTGTCGATGAGAGGGCGACGCGTGTTAACGTTGAAAAATGATCGCCTGCCGTCGTTGTATAATGGCGCTATAAATAAAAGCGGTCAGACCCAGAGCAGCAGCACCAGTTCCCAGGCCACAACCAGCAAACGTTTCTTTAGCCTTCGTCTTCCTCTCCCTTCCCTACCAGGCAGGCTCGGAAATCTTCTCTTCTTCTCCGAGATGGCACTCGACTCTGTTCCCTCCTACCCCAGCGACCTTGGATCCCGCAGGGTTAACAGGACGCCGCAGCAAAGGGTCAGGTATGCATACCATCTTTCATTCTTTCTCCTCGATCGATTTCTTGCAGCAAAGGGCCTCCCCATGTGTGTAGTTCTTTCTTGATTTGTTCTCTCTCTCTCTCTCTCTCTCTCTCCAATTTGTGCGTGCGGTTCCATTACTTCCGGTAGCCCCAGCAAGGAGGAGCGGACATGGACGACGGACACCTACGCGCCGTACGGCGACGGCCACCAGTGGAGGAAGTACGGCGAGAAGAAGCTCTCCAATTCCAACTTCCCAAGGTACTGCCTTCCATGGTTAGAATTTGTGGAACGGTTAATTTCAGATGTTATTACTAGATTTACCAAGCGAAATTTTAAGGGCATGCAGAATAGCTGCATTAGGTGAGTGAACTGTGGTGTGATCTGAAACCTTCGGAAAAAAATTTCAAGTTTTCCCCTTTGTATTTTGGCAGGAAAAAAAAATTTCTTCATGCCATCTTGGTTTCTTTAGTTTTCGCCTTTTCGGTAGTTCTGGTAGAACAGCTCCTACTCACCAATTTCTTCTCGAACCAAAGTGCGTTAGGGTGGTCCAACAAAACTGCTAACATGCTCCAGATGCGTGCTTAGTGTCTACATCTTGATCTAATTTCAGTTGAAACCAGAGAACAAATCTAGCAGAGGCTACACATCTATTCATCTAACGGAGCTCTCATGTTCACATTTCTTAAATATTTATGGGTATAGTTGGGGTCAATCTAGTCTTTTCTTTGTGTGCAGCTGGTGGTTTACTCTAACCCAAATCATGTCGATGCCTAATATTTTGTCCATTGTTTGTATATCAGTAGACGGTTTGGTCAATGCATTAATTTGGGTTCTTGCAAAGAACATTCTTGTGTTCTGTGGACACAGATTAGGCTGCATGGTTGTCTGCTAGTCACCTCTTGGTAGAAGTGCGAGGGGCACGTGTCGGCAGATGCCTTTTGTGAGCAAGATTAAAAATGATAGTAAATTGACCATGGGAAAAGAACCTTCACAGCGACAATCTCTTTGGCAATTGACAACTCAACGAGACGAATAAAAATTTGAAAAGTGACACCATATAAATAAAAAATATGCAAGTGGTTTTCTTTTATTGCCTGTCATCAACATCTTGTTTGATTTCTAATGTTTCTCTACCAAAATAAATACTAGTGTTTTTCATGCACATTTTGTTTGCTTCAATTTTACAAACATTAGCGTGCGTGCTGCCGACAGTCTCCACAAACTCTTTTCATTTCCTCGGTAGTCTGGTTCCTATGCAGCCTGCAGGAAGGCCCTACATATCTTGTTAGTTCTCAAGAGTTTGTTAATAGATGCGGTTGTTTCTTTTTGGAAAAAGTAATTGATGAATGGTCTGAAAAGTATGTGTTTCACAACTGCTCCGCTTAATTTAGGTAGAGTAAATGTTCGTGGGGAAAATGCAAAAGAGACAGATTTAACTATACAAATGTTTTTCATGCTGTCTTAAATTAAGGTTAGTTACAGTGAATGACACTGCAAATATGTATGCAAACTGTAAATTACCACAATTCAAGAACTGGTTAAGAAGAATAACACAAGTTGGTTCCCTAAATGTGTGATTGCGTGAAGAGGAGTTGAAGAATGTGTTGTTCAACCTTTCAACTTGGAATATAGTAGGAACAGAGGATTGTGCTGGCTTCAGTGCCACTAATAAGTAAATGAAGTTATAAAACAGTAACTAGCAACATTCTGAAAAATATACTATGTAATTTTAGTACTAGTAAACAGATCAACTAAATTTTCTGATGGCATTCTGAAAAATATGCTAATGATATATTGCCATGAGTGGCAGATAGGAATTTAGGAAGGTAATCCCAAAAGAAAAAAAAACTTCCACTGTATGCTGGAACATACAGGAGTTAATTTAAGTGCAGTCACCATCGTTCTAAACAAAGATCAGCTAAAAACGGTGTATCGCAGCAGCACAGAGTCAAAATTTGTGTGTTCTTGAATGCAACTACATACATACATACTCCATAAATTCTACCTGGGAAAAAAATTTCCTTTATCTACAGTAATTTGCACTAAGCGTTTCCAGACAGAAAGTTTTGGAATCATGGCTTTCTATTTGCAGGTTCTATTACAGATGCACCTACAAGAACGACATGAAGTGCCCTGCTACGAAGCAAGTTCAGCAGAAGGACAACAATGATCCACCATTGTTCTCAGTCACCTACTTCAATCATCACACCTGCAACAGCAATTTAAAGATTGTAGGCAGCACTCCAGGTACTGCTGTGCAGTCGTCTTCGAGGAAAGCCATTTCGATCTGCTTCAACTCGCACGGCACAAGCAGTGAACAGCCCACATTCCTGTCATCATCAGCTTCATTGCTGTCACCGATCATACAGTCGTACAGTTCCAATCAGCAACCTGACAGGAACACGTACACTCGCCAGTTCCAGTGGGCTGACACATCGTCATCTACCAGCAACGCCCCGGTTAAAATGGAGGCTGACGATTATGCAGATGCAAGTGTTTCGCCCAATGCCACTGGTGCTTTTTCAAGGACATTGCTACCGATCGGTCAGTCAAGATGCATCGAGTACTTCCATTTCTTGTGATGATTTTGATGCAAGGTGAAGGAGATGCACACATTCTGAACCTCTTCGATGGTGCCTGACTGCCTGTGTCTAGTGCCAAACGGTTGAGTTTTTATTGGGAGGTGGATGAAATAGCAGATATTGTGCTGATCAGATTCCCGTAGTGATATACTGGTATTATGTTCTTTTCTTCTTTGCATTTAGATTCAAGCCAGATTTTTGTGCTTGAATGACAAAGAACTGAATTGGCGTTTCTTTATCTAGTACCTATACAGAAAAAAGGCTAATGTAGCAGAACCTTTTAAATATAAAATTAAGGAAAAATCTGACTGTAAATTTGTCTGGTTGTTACTCTACTACCGAGGCAATAAGGGTTGCAGATTATCTACAGTCTTCCTTTGATTTAGTCTAGAATTTTGCCGTTGTGAACCTAAGATGCAGGCATACACCCATTACTTGTCTGAGTCATCCACCTGGTAAAGGTTGGTCTGCGTTTACTAGCAAGATCTTGAAGAGTTTTCGTGGGCTTTTAGTTAAACAGGCCTTAAATTTACTGACCTCATAGATCATAATCGCCAAACATTGGAAAAGTTCACTTTAATGTGTAGTTTAAATCGCATCTCTGAACTGTAAAAAAAAATCAGCTATAATACATATCTCATCTTCTAAAAACAGCACAAACAAGGTCTCAAGATAATATGAAGGCCGGTTTTAACTCTACATGGTTGGTTTGACATAGTTCTTATCATATATGGTGCTGACTTGATATTACAAGATAAAATAAAAAGTCTTATGTGTCAATCAAACAAAAAATAAATAAATAGTAGGACGCACATGTCAGTGTGCCCTACTTCCTCCCCTTAACCCTTCTCCTATCTATCCTCTATCGAGATGCAGTCTGTACCCGGCCTTTTTCTCCTTCTCCTCTCTCCCTCCCTAGATGTGGCCAGCCTTCTTTCTCTTCTCTCCTCTCTAGCTGGTGACCGAGCTCCTTCCCTTTCTCTCCTTCCCATCCCTAGATGTGGTCGAAGGCCAACAGAAGAGGAGCAAGATGACGGTGACCTCGTCTCCATCTAAGTGGCTTCCTTTCCATCAGCGTCAAGCTTCCTCATCGGCCTGCCACCGCCACCCTCGCCTTTCCATAGTTGCCATCGTCGATGACCATCCATGAGGGAGCGAATTTTGAGCTCGAGCTCGACAACGCGGTGGCGGATCTCGAGGTCAAGCTCGTAGGGGAAGGGGCGCCTTGGCCTCCACATGCCCTTTCTAGAGCCAGCCTCATCGGTGGTGCCATCGCTGGCTCCGCCGTCTTCAAAGAGGAACGATGGGGAGAGGTTGACTCTACTTGCTACTTCCATGCCTGCCTAACATGTGGGCCCTATGTGGGTTCTACTAGTTTTTTCTTATGATCGACATATGAGTCCCACTATTTTAATTTATTTATGTTTGAATTGTTATACCATATAAACGCCCCATAGACACCACATTAGATAAAGGCAAAGTCAACACGTCTCGTGGGTGTCACATTAGCCAAAACCTTTATCTAGACCACCTTGGGACCTCGTTTATACTGGTTTTAAAAGATGAGGGATGCGTTATATCTGATTTTATGATTAAGGACGTGTTTCAAACTCGACTCTTAGATGATGGACCTAAAGTGAACCTTTTCCCCAAATATTAGGGTGAACCTATGGCCGTGGGCTTGTTGTGAATCTCTTAAGACCATATCCATCTAAACTTGTATTTTGGACATAGGTATAAGTATTGACCAACGATTTTTTTATACATCCAATGATAAATTTTCTCAAAAAGGTTAAATGTAATACATTATAATTATTGTATAATTATAACTTTTATGTAAATATAATATAACTCATATATAACTTTCACATAATTTTAAACCATTAGATTTGCTATGAGATTTGTGCAAGCGAGAAGTAAAAGCAATCACATTGCACATTCGATCCCACTACGTCCACTTCGTGGAAGCAGCGCATTAGCGCTTTGCTAACGCAGGGTTTATTATAACTACATACAAGTATATTATAGCTATATGTAAGTTATAATATAATTATATATACGATAGACGATAAACCAGTTGTCCGATGTTGCTACGGTCTGCTTGCCTTTCTACTTTAGAATACGAATCACTTCTTTTTTTAAGCTAGGTTTGGGTCTGCTGAGGATAACAACCGTCTTCATATCTTTTTTGAAAGCAAGCTAGTACTACATACTATTCTACGCATATATTTTGTTGAAAGCAAGCTTTACAACTGATCGAGCTAGCTGTACGTCGAAGCTTGAGTGAATCTGCAGCGAAAGAAACAAAAAGAAGCCAGCCTCTGGAAAGAAAGATGACAAGGAACTTAAAAGAAAATGTCGAAAAGAAAGGCGGCGAATCTAATGATATGATCCTGAACTGACCTGACGTGGTACAAGTAGGCAATTAAGTAACTAGCTGCATGCATGTCCATTTATCACTTGATGATCCAGCTTCAGCATGACCAACACCTATCTGATGTCACAATTACATTCGATCGATTTATATCTCTCGCGATCCTTGTGTACTGCAATTGTCGTCTAATCAAATCGTCATATATATGCATGACGAATTTAGTTGACATCATTGGTGAGAGCGATCGATAATTAACTTCAAGTTTGTTTACAAGCTAAATAATTATTATCCTTAATTTCCCGCTTGAAGAATTAAGAGGCTTTGATTTTAATTTGAGCTATATATGGGTAAACCATACCCTAGGTATATGCCTACGAGGCACTATTGACAATTTTTTTTAAAAAACATGGTTTATATTGAAGGATATAAAAAAAGTGATTTTATTTGTACATACTCTTAAAATATGATCTGTTTGATAACATTATACGCATTATTTTATAATTTTTGGCTACTTTAAAGGGAAAATTTTTATAAAATGACCATTTTACCTCTAGTCATGCTGCACATGACACACCTTCGTAAACCCGAGACCTGTGCGGCAACGACTTCACTCCATGTGTTCGCTGAGATAGTTGCCGCTCACATCTCAGTTCAAAGAGAGTGAAGCGCCGTTTGGTTTCAAGGTTAAAATGGCTGCTTCATGAGAAACGATCTTCATAATAACTAAAAATCATTCTTGTGATATCCTCTAGTAAATACCACATATCTTTGTCTAGTATCTCACTGCAAAATTTGCCTATGATATATATCCATTGGCACCATTAACTGTGCATATGGGGATTAATATTAACTCCTCTGATGTATGTCCAGCCATGAGTACTGGGAGTATAGATTTATCGAGCATGCATATTTTTTTCCCACAAGTGTACTCTCTCTTGTCTCAAATAATTGCTACTGTTGACTAACATAATTTTAGTTTTGACCATCAATAGATTTGAATGGTTTTAATTATGATGTATGGTTTTTTTATGGCTATATTTAGGTTGCAATACACTTCATTAGTATGGAATATTTTTAAGTATTTATAAATTTTCTAAAAAAAGGTAAACGGCCAAAGTTTGAAGATTTACCTTGCCTGGTGACAAATATTTGATGATACAGGTAACACGGACACAAAAGGCCCCTTTCAATCATGCATATCTAGCATATGACTATACGTTGGCAAATTAATAAAGTATTTAGTAGGCTATCAGTTGGATCTTACGCGCACAATACTACTAATCTTAGGGAATTAGTAACTTAATCATGCTAGCTTCGTTGGAATGTTCCGATCGATGGCAAGATCAACATATATAATATATTTCATCTCAGTATTTACCTGTTAATTGCGGTCGAAGCTGGCTAGTCTTTTTCTGCTTTATAATGAAATTAATGCGCGTTAGTTGATGATCTCAATTAACTAGATATGAATGTGTCCATCAATATAATTAATCCGTTTGTTTGAATCCCCGTATATGCATGCTTGCGCCTACGTGAAACTCTGAATAATAATTCTGAACCCTAATTTGGCTGATTGCGTGCGCTCTCCATCGGGACTTACTCCGTCCGTTCCAATAAAAGAAAATTCCTAGCATTCTTAGGAGGAGGCAAGGAGAAAAAGAAAAAGACTAAAATACCTCTTATTTTTATATTATAAAGTTGTATTGGTGAATGAGTTGATAAGGAATATTAAATGAATAAATTTTCTTGATTTATGAAAAAAGTAAGTTAAAAGATATGAGTTGATTTATTTTAAAATAAAATTTAAGGAATTAATTTTTTTAAGGAAGGGAGTAGGCACACTGCATACTTGACTCTGACCGATCGTGTCTTGACTACTGAACCTGTACGTGCAGATTAATTCGCATTTGCAGGATCACCATCACCAATCGAAATGAAGTTATCTGTTGCAGGCAAAAATACAGTTTGTTTGTAACTACTTGTTCAAATGTAGATATCGAGTTGATTAATGTAGTTTCTGTCGCTTGCTAATCAGAAATTTGGATGGAATGAATTGAGGTGTAATGCAGCAGGCCGGCCCCAGTGGAGAATTAATGGATCGGAGATGCACACGTGTTACACGCGCGTCGGTCTCGTCAACGTTGACGACAAAGTAAGATTAATCATCGTTTTTCGAATTAAAGCAAAGCTATCATGGATAGCACTAGCAGTCTAGCTAGCAGTAGCATATATCCATAGATTCCAGTCATCTTCTTCTTTCCGAGTGCTAGCTTAGCCCACAATTAACGTACTCCTCCTAAGTGCGAACGTACGGGAGCTCACCTGCCCCAGCAAGCTACTACTAATCTATAACCAATAGCATATGCAGGCTTATTATCGAGTGGAATCGACAAATTAAGCTAGCTGACACAATTGCATCCATACATTAGTTTGCTACTCCATATAGCAAGGAAGCAAGCGTTAAACTTAGATTAATGGCAGCAGCTGCTGCTGTTGCTTTTGTTGATGAGCAAGCTCATGGTGGTGATGAGGTAGCATCGGTGAAGGAGGTGGCGCAGGTGTACGAGCTGATCAAGACGCACCACCCTCTCCTCCTGCATCACAACGTTAACTCGCAGCAGCTGGCGTATAGCCTCCTCAGCGAGGCCATGCGAGCCCTCAACGTCGCCCTCCGTCATGAAGCACCTACCTTCACCTGCTTCTGCTATTCCGGCGAACAGTAGCGACACCCCTGCCCCTGTAGCAGATGGTGGCGACAACCACGTCGTCGGAAAGACTACTAGGAGATCACCCGCCAAAAGAAGAAGGTAGGTATATATAACTAGTTGGTTGCAAAATCAAAACAGCTGCTTGATTTTCTCCTGCCTAATTAGTGACTTGTTATTGATATGCTGGTAGGATTAACGGTGAGGACAAGCTGTCGTCGTGGTTTCAACTGACGACGGCCGTGCCTCATGAGGATGGCTACCAGTGGAGAAAATATGGAGAGAAGAAGATCCAGGGCACTCACTTCACAAGGTTCGTATCTATCTATCTATCTATCTATATACCGTCGGTAATATTAATTTCAATAATGATAAATTATATATGTCCGGCTTGTAAGTCATTCCAGGTTGTTAATTACATGCATATATGTGCGTGTGTACATGTTGCAGGAGCTACTTCAGGTGTACATACAGAGATGACAAGGGATGCCAGGCAACCAAGCAAATCCAGCAAACAGATAACAACGACCCACGCATGTTCCAAGTGACTTACAGCAACGACCACACTTGTAACTTCTTTTGCACCACTAGAATTACTGACGACAATAACACCAACCACCACAACAATCTTTCCTTGCCATTTGCAGCCAATCCAAACAGTCCTGATGATGATTCCAACTTCAGCAGGATTATGATTAAGCAAGAATCACATTCAGCTCAGCTGCCTCCTCCTCTAGTAGAACCAATTTCTAACAACCTGGATGAAACGCCGGCATTACATGTCTGTCCATAGGTGCCTCCTACCAGCAGAATCTACCATAGTGTTAGTGCGGCGGGTACTTGTTCTTCTAATTCCTATGTCATATCATGCTACACCGACGATTTAGATCATCAAATGGGACAGCCGTTAGAGACGACTGTGATGAAAGAAGCATTAGGGCTAGAAGCAGATCTAGATGACCTTTATTTCTACGACGATCCACAATTTCTCCTCATGTGTGAAAACTTCATGAATTGCTACTAGCTACAATTAGGGTTAATTAGCAGTCCTTTCAGAAAGATATAGATTGATCTTTGATGAGTGAGCCTGTCTTTTGTGAGAGCTAGCTTAGTGTGTAGAGTCCTTATCCTTAAATGTAAACATATTCAGGAACAGTTTTCCTTTTTGAAGACTATATGCAGGAACAATTAGATTAGGTTGTACACTTCTAATTCACATCACAAGAAAAACTAAAAAGCAAAACTATCTCTTCTCTAGCCACAAGCCCACAACATTCTCTTGTACTCTCTGTCGCACGCTTACGATTATCGGTTAGAAAGAAGCGATTTGCTTTGGAACGTCCTAACAGTTCCTTAATTTTATCTCCAAATTCACTCTGATACGTGATTGAACACCACTTGAGAGTACTTACCTTCGGGAGATTTGCTTTTCTAAGTCTATGATACACCCGTTCTCTCCGGTTGTAAATATTTGGCGTTGACACTTGGTCAAACTTTTAAAATATCCAACATCAATAATTTCTCAAATAATTAGTTTTAAAATAAAATAAATAGTATATATAGATTTGTCTTTAAAAAGTGTTATCAAAGTATCATAAATTTATTACTTTATCCCTTCTAAAATATAAGTATTTAAAATGTATATCCTAATACATTTCGAAGACACATATTCCAATGCTCAAATATCCATATATTTTTAAACATTAGGTACTTGGAGGGAAATCTAAGCAATCTAAAATTCAAAATTTGACTATTGAGGTAGAAATCTTTTTCTTATTTGCTAAATAATATAGAAATTCTTATACTTTGAAACTGAGTGAGTAGATTTTATAAACTTATTTTAATATAAAATTGATGATCATAATTTTAAAATTTTAATCAAAATTTTCCTAAATGTTTAATATTGATGACTGAATAAAATAATATTTTCTATAGGAAATTTCAATTATTATACTATAAATTTCAATATATGTAAGTCTTAGAAAAATTACCAAAAAAATATTTATAGTACTAATAGTTTCTCAATGTAGTTAAAAAATGATGTCTTTATGATAATTAAGCACTTTCAATGCTGGATGTTACACTAAATCATCTCTCATGAGGATTTCTTTCTAAATTTAAATTCCTCCAATCAAATATTTAGATTTTCTCCAATCCAATCATTTTAGTTTTTTTTTGGAATATAGGAATTTTATAGGATATTCACAATAAATAGTAAATTTTTAATGAATTTCCTAAAAAAAATCCTCCATTGCCAAAAAAAAAGGTGGGGGGGAGGCTTTACAACATTTGTGAGCTCGTGAGGCCAAGGAGTTCAGCACTCCATCCTAAACCTGTCAGTACGCAAAACAGGGCTCCTCAAAACTTCGAGAAAATGGCATGGCATCAAATGCATGAGAGTCATCGAGCCATGGACACGTTGCTCATGTTGCTTAACTGAATCGGGTTGCCTGCTTGGTTACACGAGCACGCGAAAATCCCGTCCCCTCTCAACATCTCACCGACGAGTCCAACTCCAAATCCATCAAGGAATCTCTTCCTCACTGCAAACAGCCTCCCCCCGCCGCCAAAATCCAATCTTTCCTCTCCACGCCGCTGCTTTCGGCGCGTCCCTTCAACCCAAGATCGATCCTCCCCTCCCCCCACCAATCCGATCCAAGCCGCAGTTGGCTTCTGCGAATTGCGAAGTCTAGGTGTGGATTGGAGCATGGGGCTCCGATCCCCCCACCCGATGCTGTGGCTAGTACTGCTGTGCGCGGCGCTGCTGTGCCGTAGCTGCCACGGGAGGTTCGTGGTGGAGAAGAACAGCCTCAAGGTGACGGCGCCCAGCGACATCAAGGGCACCTACGAGTGCGCCATTGGCAACTTCGGTGTGCCCCTGTACGGCGGCACCATGGTCGGCGTCGTCGCCTACCCCAAGGCCAACAAGAAGGCCTGCAAGAGCTTCGACGATTTCGACATCTCCTACAAGGCCAAGCCGGGCTCACTCCCCACCTTCCTCCTCGTCGACAGGGGAGGTCAGCACCAAACTACTTATACTTACTCGCTATAAAAATTTGTTCTTTTCGTTCCTCCTAGCACTTGGCCTCTGTTGTTACGCCAAGCATGTGGGAGTATGCGAGCGTATACCCCTATAATAGATTTGTTGAGGTTGATGCCGTTGAAGCATTGACTACAAGTGGGGGAATTATTCATTGATTAATATTTTGGTATTTAGTTTGGTGCGTTAAAAATTAGATATTGCCGTGTGATGATGCAATTAAGTTGAATGATCTTTGATCCAGTTTGGTACAACGACCAAATCTATGGTTGATTTGTAGAGGAACCTAGTCTGAAACATTACTGTCACGTCGTCCTGCGGTTTGTAGTTTCTGCTTTCTGTGTTACTGTCTTGCTGTTTTACCTTCCAATCGTGTTCCATTGATTTTTCTTTCATCCAAGTTATTATCACAATTTTATTTATTTTGTCCTCTCTCTAATGTCTCATTCTACTTGATTACCTAAATATAGTGTTTATTATGTACCATGGTTTCTGTTGTATACAGATTGCTTTTTCACTAATAAGGCATGGAATGCACAAAGCGCAGGAGCAGCAGCAATCCTTGTTGCTGATGACAAGACTGAACCCCTAATTACAATGGACACGCCTGAAGAGAGTGGAAATACAGACTATTTAGAGAATATCACCATTCCTTCTGCACTGATAACCAAAAGCTTTGGGGACAAGCTCAAGAAAGCAATTGATAATGGTGACATGGTTAATGTGAATTTGGATTGGAAGGAGTCCCTGCCTCACCCTGATGAGCGTGTTGAGTATGAATTTTGGACAAACAGTAATGATGAATGTGGCCCTAAATGTGATAGCCAGATTGACTTTGTCAAGAGCTTCAAAGGAGTTGCACAGGTACTTGAGAAGAAGCGATACACACAGTTCACTCCTCATTACATTACCTGGTATTGCCCAGATTCCTTCATTCTAAGCAAGCAGTGCAAGTCCCAGTGTATCAACCACGGGAGATATTGTGCACCTGACCCGGAACAGGATTTCAGCAAAGGGTATGATGGGAAAGATGTGGTAGTTCAGAATTTACGTCAAGTTTGTGTATATAAAGTTGCCAGGGAGCATGGAAAACCTTGGCTGTGGTGGGACTATGTCACAGATTTTGCAATTCGGTGCCCAATGAAGGAAAAGAAATACACCAAGGAATGTGCTGATGGAGTTATCAAGTCACTTGGTATGTTGCTGTTTTCATATGACTTTCTATGCTTTGTGGTGAGGTGCAATAATTGTACTGAATATATTTATAATGTCCAGGCCTTGATCACAAAGCCATAGATAAGTGTATTGGTGATCCAGATGCTGACAAAGAAAATCCTGTGCTGAAAGCTGAACAAGATGCACAGGTTAGTACATACATGCAATAATTTTCTATTCCTACAAATGGTAATCTGAATTTAACATAACCCACCATTTTATATAGATTGGCAAGGGCTCTCGTGGTGATGTTACCATCTTACCGACTCTTGTAATCAACAATAGACAATACAGAGGTTTGTGCTCTGCTATCCATCATAACTACCAGACGTAGAATGTGATTTTGAGGTTCCAGGTGTCCTTATCCAAATCTTTCTTTATCAGGGAAACTTGATAAAGGAGCAGTTCTTAAAGCAATCTGTGCTGGTTTTCGAGAAACCACTGAACCAGCTGTTTGCTTGAGTGAAGGTTAGTGCATTAATTTCCATAGCTATTTATCTGTTTACTCATTCATCATTAAAACCTATACTGCAAGGTTAACTTGCTTGGATATACAAACCGTAGATATACAAACAAATGAGTGTCTGGAGAATAATGGTGGCTGTTGGCAAGACAAGGCTGCTAACATCTCTGCGTGCAAGGTATTCTTTATGGTGTTATTTTCTTCACTAAACTCTAGTTCATCAATACTAATTTTCTTTTCTGTTTAGCTATGCGTATCAGCATTATGCTCGGCTGTGTATGTGTAGGACACTTTTCGTGGAAGAGTTTGTGAGTGCCCAGCTATGAAAGGTGTTAAGTTCGTTGGTGATGGCTACACCCACTGTGAAGGTATTCTACTAGACATTATGGCATATGTTTTACTGGATCTTCTTTTTTTTTCATTTTTTTATTATTTGAATTGAATAACATAATGACTATGAATTTATTATTGTTGTAACAACAACAATAATATAGTCTTTCGGTCTCAAGTAAGTTAAGATATACTAGAATTGAAACACAACAAAAGTCTTTAATTATGGTTCAGGCACGCCAATAACTACTTTCTAAGCACTCGTATTAAATACAGATTTTTAGCTATATTCCACTATTTTAAGTCTGTTCTTATCGTTTCTCTTCATATTAATTTTGGTTTTTTTTTTACTTTTCTTCACATTATTTTCTTGACTTAGAATCCTACAATATACTAGTACCACTGTGGGTCTTCTTTGGACATGATTAAACTATCTCAACCGACGTTAGATAAGCTTTTCTTCAATTGGTGCTACCCCTAGTCGATTACGTATATATTTGTTTCGAACTCGATCCATTCTTATATAACCATAAATCCAACGTTGTATATGTATTTCTGTAACATTCAGCTATTAAACGTGATATCTTTTTGTAGGTCAACATTTTGTCCTATATAGCATAACAGGTCTAATCATCGTTCTATAAAACTTGTCTTTTAGTTTCTGTAGTACCCTTTTGTCACAAAAGATGGTAGATGCTTGGCACTACTTAATCAAACCGCTTTGATTCTATGGCTAACGTTCACTTCAATATTTCTATTCACTTGTAGTATCGATCCCAGATATCGAAAGATATTCTTCATAGTCACTATTTGGCTTTCTAAACTCACATCTCTCTACTCGTGTATGATGTTCCAAAGTCATATCTCAAATATTTAAGTATTCAGTCTTAGTTCTGGTTACTCTAAAATTTTTGGACTCAAGAGTCTACTCACATAACTCTAGTTTCTTATTTACTCCTGCTCGGCTCTAATTAACTAACACTATATTATCTGTAAAGAGTATAGACCAAGAAATATCCTCTTGCATGTTTTTTGTAACCTTATTTATTACCAAGGTAAAGAGATATGGACTCAAGGTTGATTTCTGATGTAGTTCTATTTTAATCGGTAAATAACCTTTGTTATCATTTGTTCGAATACTAGTAATAGCATTGTTATACATATCCTTGATGAGAGAGATTTTGAGACTATATTTTTTTAAAATCCACTACATAACATTTTTTTTATCTTGTTATAAGAATTTTCTAATTTAATAAAAACCATATGTAGATTCTTTTTTTCTCTTTAAACTGCTCTATAACTTATCTTATTAAGAAAATTGTTTCTATAATTGATCTTTTGGACATAAAATTAAATTGGTTTATAGAGATTCGTGTCGTTTCTCTTAAACAGTGCTCGATAACTCTCTTTTATAACTTTATAGTGTAGCTTATCAACTTAATTTTATGGTAATTAGTATAATTTTGAATATCTCTCTTATTCTTATAGATTGTTATCAATATACCTCTCCTCCACTCCAATTTATTATTGTTGAACTCTATTTTTTGTCTACTGTTCTTGTTGATTAATAAGAAACCGTCATTTTTGTGGCAAACAATTTTATTCTTATTAAACTGTTATCAAATGCATCAATGTGGAGTCCATTGATAATAGTCATTATAGTAAATATTACTAACCAAAGAGGAGATATGATAGTTACCTTTTGATTTTATTTGAATCTTGAATAGTTGGGACATGCAAGGTAGGCAGTAGGGAATTGGTGGAACTGCTGCTTGGCTTGGCCAATGCCCAATTTATTTGTTGTATATTTTGCAAGAACTATTTATAGCGATAGCTTATCCACTGTTCCACATACAACCTGAAGAAAATGATTTTAAAGGAAATTAAGTACAAATTTCACAAATTTGATCTCAATTGTCATCACATTCTAATGGTAACCTTCTGATGTATAATTTGCACCCTCATTGTTTTAGCTTCGGGATCTGGCCGTTGTGAAATTAACAATGGAGGATGCTGGAAGGAGACCAGACATGGCCGGACATATTCTGCCTGCACCGTAAGTTATTAGTTGGGATATTTGTTGTTTGCATGTGTTGTTAAAATTTAAAAGCATATTATGTGGTTTATAATCTACAGAATGATGGCTGTAAATGTCCGGATGGGTTCAAAGGTGATGGAGTTCACAAATGTGAAGGTAAGAATCAATATCTGAACTCTGTTGAGCCGTTGGATGTGCCTGGCCATCCTTTAAAGCTGCAGGTTTAATAACTGGCCGTGCCATGTTGTTGTGCACTTGACCACTTGTGCTGATGTGAGATATTTTGACAGATATTGATGAATGCAAGGAACGGACTGCATGCCAGTGCAAGGAATGTAAATGCAAGAACACGTGGGGAAGCTATGAGTGTGGGTGCAGTGGCGGGTTGCTTTACATGAAGGAGCATGATACATGCATAAGTATGCCCCTCCCATCTTCTCATTCATGTTGCTCTTTCTTCCTATCAAACAGGCCACTAGTTGCATTCATATACTTAATCGGTCTGATTTAGTGGTCACAATGCCCTGCTTGGTTGCGGTCTATCTGATCTATTTGAGGGACCCACATAAATCATGATCTGCAACCATTGAAAGTGTAGAATGGCAGTGTATAGATTATAGAATAAATTTTACTTAAGTGACTAGACTAATTTGTCTTTGTCTGTATTCAGGCAAAAGTGCAGCAACAGAGGTAGGATGGAACTTCTTGTGGGTAATCTTCTTTGGCTTAGTGGTAGCAGGTATTGCAGGATACGCAGTATACAAGTACAGGATCCGGGTATGATTTGATCAACTTTGTTCAGGTTAACTATGTATTGATAGCCCTGAATTGGCATCTAAATTCTCTTTTTCTTTGCATTGGTTGTGCCTGTTTACAGAGGTACATGGATTCAGAGATCCGCGCGATCATGGCTCAGTACATGCCCCTGGACAACCAAGGAGAAGTTCAGAATCATTCTCACCATATTGAGCTGTGAAGAGTGAGGAATGCATGCAGTTCATGCCCAACATGTGAGGGAAGGGGATGAGATGAGAAGAGAACGCTTGCTCATGCGCTGCAAATGAACACACAGCCTGAGGGCCTGACGATACGTGTAGTATCACTCTGACGATCTTATGTTTAGCAAGTTTAGCCCTTGTAAATTTCTAGATTATCCTGTGGCCGCATAGTTTCAATCAAGACTGGCTGCTTCCATATAGCGCTGGGGTAATATGGAGATTGCAAAATTAAACAAGTTTGTGATCTGGAGGAAGAACACTATGATATTTCCCACCAAAAAGACTTGTTTGGAAAGCATGAGTTTTGTATAGAATTTTCGTGTGAATAAGCTTGCGGAAAAAGAAAATCTGGCATCCCATACTTGTTTGTGAAAAAGAAAACCTGACCGGAGTTGCAGAAGAAGCTGATTCTGAAGCAGCACGATTATTCAGAAGAATCCATCGTAGTCGTGCTGGCGCCAACCTTAACGCCACGGCCACGGCAGCGCAACCGCAATCGCAATGCCAAGCTGGTTCACCTCCGCCCCTCCCGACCAGCTCCAACCCGCCGCCGCCTCCTCTCGCAGGCGCATCAACTCTCATCGCCACCAACACCATACCTTCTCCCGCAACCTGGCCCTCTACTCCGCCATCTCATCCTCCTCCGACGATGGAAGCACTGCCCAAGGGCAGGAATGGGGCGCCGGAGTTGGTAGATTCCTGTACAGGGTCTTCTCCGCCGGCGCGGCGCGGGCGGATGGAGGGAAGCCGCCTGCGGACTGGGACGAGCACGAGCTCGCGGTCACCACGCTGCTGGTGCCGCTCTCCAGCCTAGACGGGAAGAAGAGGCACAAGGTCTCGGAGCTCACCTTCCTCGACCGCCGAACCCGCATCCGCACCGCCGCCGCGGAGGACCCCCTCTTCGACGACGACATGCCCGCGCTGCGCCCCGGCGGCGTCTACACCAAGTCGCAGCTGCGCGACGAGCTCGACGCGCTCGCCTCCTCCGGCATGTTCGATCACGTCACCCTCCAAACCAAGCCCAAGCCGGACGGGCACGCTCGGCCTCACCGTCTCCTACTCCGAGACCGAATGGCCCGCGGTCGAACAGTTCAAGTGCATCAACGTGGCCGGCCTAATGGTGCAGCCAGCGGCCAACGACGAGCTCGAGCTCGACGACGACATGACGGCGAGGGAGAGGCTGGCCTACCTCCGGAGGCAGGAGCGCGAGTACCAGCAGTTCGTCCGCCGCGCCAAGCTGTGCATACTGCCGGAGAACTTGGGGAGGGAGCTGCAAGGGATGGTGAAGAAGCCGAGGAAGGTTAGCTCCAGGCTGCTCAAGGGGATCGCGGGACGCATCGAGAGGTGGTACCACGACGAGGGGTTCCAGTGCGCGCAGGTGGTCAGCTACCACACCAACCTCGATTCTGGCGAGGTGGTGTGCGAGGTGGTGGAGGGGGACATCACCAAGGCGGAGTACCAGTTCCTGGACAAGCTCGGCGATGTCGTCGACGTCAACACCAGAATCTCTGTCATTGACAGGGAGCTTCCTCAACAGGTTTGCGTACAGTAATTTTGCTAGCATCGATCACTATCGAGCTCAATGTCTAAAAAAAGTTAAAAATTTTAATGGCAGATGACTATGATTTTGTTGTTTAATTTGCAACAAATTGCTTGGCTTTACATATGTTTGATTATGATTCTCTGGTAATTATACTAGTTGAGCCAATGTGACTGTTTTGCAATAAAAATGTGTCTTGATCAAACAAGTTCTGCAATTGTTGTTACAATTTTGCCAGTATCACTGTCAAGCTCCATGTCTAACAAAAAAAAAACATTTTTAATAGCGGACGGCTATGATTTTGTTGTTTGATTTTGCAACGAATTTCTTGGCTTAGCATATAGTTGATTATGATTCTCTGATAATTGTACTAGTTGTGACAATGTGACTGTTTTGCAAAAAGATGGCTCTTGATCTATTACAGCTTCGTCTTGGCCATATCTACAACAATGAGGAGGTGAAGCAGGCTCTGAACAAAATCAATTCACTTGGTTTGTTCTCCAGCGTACTAATACAGCCTCGCCCTGATGAGGCAAATCAATGGGGAGTAACAGTTGCAATTAAGCTCAATGAACAAGAGCCAAAATCAGCTCAAGTGATCACAGAGTGGAGCATTGTGACTGGCCGTCAAGGAAGATCAACTCTGGTGATGTACCGCTGGATTGCAACCTTTTGTTCCTTGATGATCGAATCTGTACTTAAAATGCTAGAGAACATTGTGAATATGTAATTCTCCAGTCATTGCAAGTCACGTTGTATAACATCACATCTTATGTCAACTTTCTTTTAGGCGTCCATTCAACCAGGAGGAACTGTGTCATTTGAGCACCAGAGCATCTGTGGTCTAAGAAGATCTCTTACTGGTTCTGTTACACCCAACAACCTGCTCAACCCTGAGGTGAGTTGGTACTGAGCTTTTTTTTGGGGGGGTTAGCTTCAATGTATGCTGCTTTTGGTTAGTGGTTACTGTTGGTCAGATCAGTCATTCATGTTATTTTGGTGGGTATTAGGATGATCTTTCATTCAAGCTGGAGTATGCCCATCCTTACCTGGATGGTGTCGAGTACCGTAGTAGGAACTGCACCTTCAAATAGCTGCTTCAACAGCAGGAAATTCAGTCCTATCTTCGTTGCTGGCCCAAATATGTATGAAGCTCCACCTATGTGGGTTGATAGAGTTGGATTTAAATCCAATATAACAGAGGTTTGTGCAAATTGATATTACCTTCCACTTCTTTTGACTGTCATGGACAGTTATTAACAACATATAGGAAACTGCATTTTTGGATCTTTTATTCAGAGCTTCACAAAGCAGAGCAAATTCACATATGGCCTTATGGTGGAAGAGATTACAACACACGATGAAAATAACAATACATGTACACATGGTTCTCGACAATTGCCTAGTGGCACCTTGAGCATGATTGGACCTCCCACAACCTTCAGTGGTACTGGTGTAGACCGAATGGCATTTCTACAAGCTAATATAACTCGAGACATACAGAGTTTGTAAATGGTGCAACAATTGGTGACAGATGTATATTCCAGGTATGCTTCTCTGTATCCTGGTTTCAGTAACATAAATTGAACCTTTACTCATTGCCAGGTAGCTCTGTAGCAAATAAGTTTTAGCACTTGAAAAGGGCCAATGATACTATATGATTGATGTTTTGGAAAATTTTAGGAAATGTTTTGGTACATTTGGTCGAGTTTCAATGGAATAGTGAACAAGTCATTTGGATGTTACTGGAAAAAAAGTACTTTGCAAACATACTGATGATATTTGGGCTAAGTTCTGTTCAAAAGTAGCACATAAAAAATTCTCCATGCTAAATTTACCCTCTAAATAAAATTTTTATGTGGATTACAGATCGACCAAGGTCTTGGCATTGGTAGCAAAAACCCATTGCGATGACAAAGTTCATTAATCTGAACAAACAAGAGAAAGGCGCTCACAAGCCACCATCAACTGTTTTAGCCCTTCATGGCCGTTATGTTGTCTGGGTAGGAGATTTGCCAAGCTATGATGCATTTGCACTTGGAGGACCTCATTCAGTTAGGGGTTACGGTATGGGTGAACTGGGTGCTTCCAGAAATCTTGTTGAGATGAGCATTAGCTAGGCCATTAGTGAATTTTGATTCTCCTAAATGGATGAATTCATATGCATAATTTGCACTGCCTATCATGTTATGATTAGAGATATAAAAAGGCAAATTACTGGTTGTATTCCTAATTGCATTGTTTTGACCCATGCTGCAGGTTGCTACTGAGCTGAGCGTGCCCATCACTGTGAAGAACAGACATGCAGGTGTACGCATTTGCAGAGCATGGCACTAATCTTGGGAACTCCAAGGATGTGAAAGGGAACCCTACAGAGTTTTTCAGACGTGTTGGCCATGGCTCCTCATATGGCGTCGGTGTCAAGCTTTGCGCGGTAAGGGCGGAGTATGCTGTAGATCACAATGCTGGCACAGGGGAATTATTCTTGAGATTTGGTGAGAGATTCTAGATGAACTGTTTCAACTAGCTCCAGTCAATGGAAAGGTCATATATTTCTTTTGAAGATACAATGTCAATATCACAGATATTGGGATTGAATCGTGTAGCAGCAACCTGCACTTTGAATGGTTAGGGTGCTAAGTGTGTTAGATCCCGGAAAAAAACAGCAGGTAGTCACAAGGTGAGTTTTTTTGTTTCTATGGAAATTCACTTGTATACTAGATAGCATGGTAAATCTGAAGGTTGTGTGCTTTGAGCCATGGAGAATTTTCTTGGTAATAAAGCTTCTCATTCTGTTTCATCACTAACCATTTGCTTACTCAACTGTCGCCTGCCATTTTCGCTGTGTACATCATAGCTAAATTCTAGCTTCCTTGTGATGCTATTCAGAAATCAGAACAGAGCCCCGGCCTTGAGTGTGGAGGGATGTGAAAAATGCCATGAGATGGATCTTACAATGTGTTTGGCTAATTAATCAGCTGGTCTTGGTAAAAAGATGTACGCACATATGTAGTACAAAAATTCGAGAAAGCGTTTTGATCCTGGTAACGAGGGTTCACATGCTACGAACAAAGTTGCATGCAGTCAAGCCTGAATCTCACAGGGTGAGTGAACGGGCCAAAAATGGCTGGACAAAAACTAATGCTCTGTTGAGGTCTAATCCCTCAACTCCTCTATGCTCTGTTCATGTACTGGCCGGTTCTTGAATCAATCAGGAGATCATCACCTACGTTCACAAATGAAGGCACTGTGACAACAGCTCCTGTTTCCACGGTTGTAGGCTTTGTTCCTCCTACAAAATACAGTTTAAAGATATTTCAAGCACAACTCCGTCTTCACCTTCCACTTCCCTACCACTCCTGGAATTGCAGAGGCAACAACAATACAATAGTATATGTTGATCCATTCAATCAGTGGGTTTGATTAAGTGATGAAATCTAGTTTGTTCTTGCAACCTAACTATATCCAAAATATAATATATGTGTGTGCAGATATCATTTGTAACAGAACGGAAGGGTGAGCGAAGCTGACAGTGGAGAACAAGAATGTGGCTGAGATGATTCAGAAGTGGTACCTGGGTGGACAATCTGCAGTTTCCCCGACCACTGTGAGGAGCCTGGCAGATCAATTCGCAGCACTGCTCTCTCCATGATGGAGCAATAAACTACTGTACTAATGTTGCCCGTTTGCCTTTCATTTTAACTCAGTCATGCTTGATTTGTCCATCTGCTCTCATGGGCATGCTACAATTGATAATGGTATTAGTTTCCCTACTACTTCAAATGCATAATTTACTTGCTCAAAAGAAGAGGAAACATACTCACATATATATATATGTGTGTGTGTGTGTCCAGAAAAAAAAGAGAGCGATATTACACTGTTTCAACTTTACTTCTGTATCTGGTGCAAGCAACTCAAGTCAGTGATAGAAGTTAAGGTAGGAATTTGTTCCTGTATTGCTCATGTGTTCGAATTAAGTCCAATGGTACTAACTTGTGTATTGAGCTTGCAAAATGAAGATGGAAAACGACACCAGAATATCTTTGAGAGCAACATGATGACAGAAATTCATAAATAGTACTGCTATAGTAGGGTGTGCAATCTTGTACATCCTTTTACACCTCCTTTCAGTCTTATATTCTATTTTTCATTCAACCAATTCCGAACAAGTTTCTACTCTCAAACAAATAAATGAAGTTATAATAAGATATATCTCGTCATGCTTTAATTTCTTCTAAGGAGTATGTAGAAAGGGATTCTTCTATGGGGAAGTTAGATACATGTTGGCAACAAAAACCAAATATTACTCTCCAGTCATATCAGTTTTACTTTTGTTTTACAGCTATATAATGTATTTGGATAGCAACGGAGATAAGATAGGCACTACTTCGAATAAAGGAACATGGAAGGAATCTCGTAGGATATCCATTGGAACCAAAAAGGAGATCAATTAGACATCTTGGCTTAGTTCAAATCAATTTTTTTTGGCTGCATTAAAACAAGATGAGTGATTAAAATATAATTAATTAAGTATTAACTATTATAAACATAAAAATTAGAATTATTTGATTTTTTAGAAAAAAAATTATATAAAATTTTTTATACGAAATATATAGTTTAGCAGTTTGTTAAGCGTGGTCTTAATAAAAGAGAAAGGAGCTCTCACGAGAAGTCAAAAAGAACGAAGCCTTGATCCGTAGGTAATTAGAGGAATCCTAACATATAAGATTTGATACCATCTAAAATTTATTCCTATGTGCCACACCTCTCCTAGAAATCTTATATTATTATTTTGAAGCATCTAAACAAAACAATTGAACATTTTCCACTATTTTAGAATACTTGAAGAGAAAGAATAAGGTCTCTTGCATTGGCAGTGATTAGATGCTGGACAACAAGTTGTTTTTTCACTTCAAAAAGATGCTGGACAACACCAATTTGAGAAAAGGACTTGTCACTTGGGGGAAAGTTTGTCTGAATTATGCAATTCCTCCCAAAAAAAAACACCAATTCAATGTTACCTCTCCTTTTTTTTCTGGTGGCAAAACTATCTCCAGAACAAACAAACAGCGAATCTGGGGGAAAAAATCATGTGCTACGACACAAGGAAAATTCATAGAAACAGCGAAACAGATAATCCAAGTGACAGTGACACTGAAAACATTGTGTCCAAGACCTTGCATTTACGTAAAATGTCAATTCCAATTTATGAGGAGGGTAATTAGTACTTACTGTACCTATATTCTATTTACATTTTAGGCCTCTTCTGTACAAGAAATTACATACAAAAGAATTCTCGCTATCTTTGGCCGCCGGATGTCGGCGTAGCATCAGCGCCGGTGGCGACTCCGTCCTCGACGGAGAGAATCGATTCCCGGCATGTGGGGCAGGACGTGTGCGCGGCGAGCCACGTGTCAATGCAGCGGACGTGAAAGCCGTGGTGGCACCTCGGGAGCACGCGCACCCTGTTGCCGTCGGCGAAGTCACCGAGGCAGATGGCGCACTCGGTGTCGAGGACGCCGGCCTTTGGACCATACACATCCACTGGAATCCTCCTCAGCTCTTTCTTCTTCAGCCCGGCGGTGGCAGCTGCTGGCACAGGCGTCGCCACGGCGGCGGCCGTGGCGGGTGAGAGGCCGCGGGCACAGTGGACCGCGCAGCGGATGACGGAGCTGAGGCCGAGGGCGCAGATGAGGACGCAGAGCAGCGCAGCGAGGATGATGACCATGTTGGCATCGAAGCCGGAGCTCCCGGCCTCCTACCTGGAAGCTGCAGCGCCAGCGCCGGTGCATCCACGACGTCTCCCACCCGCCGCATGGCACCTAGCTATAAGCCTATAGCTTAGAAACTAGGAGAGACAAAGAAATTGCTCTTTTTTTCTGTTTATTTATGTTGGATTTGTTGATTGGGTGCATTGCATGAGAGGGAGGGGTGAGCTAGAGAGCTGAACGCACGTACGCTCGCTGAGACTTGCTGTCGCCGTTCAATAATTCAACTAGCTGAGCTACCTGTGAGAGCGAACATCGAAGGCTAGCTAGCGCATGTCTCTTATGTTCAATTAATTCCGTTTTATTCTTTTCGTGTGAGAAATTCCTTTTAACGTCTAAGCTGATTACCGAAGGCATATTTCTGTTAGCTTCCAATCGAGCATGTCAATGTCTCTATATCCATAAAAGACACTATATATGTATATATAAGGTCAATCGCACTGCTATAAACTGATTTACGAAGCCATCCCTTTTATTTGTATAGACGGTTTTAAAAAAACACACCTATATAATGGTGAATTTTTGTTTATATTAATTTACGTACTATAAAAAAATAACTTTCACATGTGATATTTTAGAAATACAGTCAAAATAAAAAAGAGTAATCTATTATAAAAATTACTATGTCTCACCTACTCACTTATCTCTCCCCCACCTCACCTCTCTTCCTTTCTCTTTATGGATCCCACCTCTCCTCTCTCTCTCTAACCTTAGGTGGCAGTGGCAAAGGGAAGAGAAGGGGTTGCAATGGTGGAGGAGATGGATCTGGCTATGGTGACAAAGGGAAGAGTGGCGACAAAGGGGAGGTGCTGTGATGTAGAGGCCATAGTGGTCAGCAACGACAACCACGACATTTGGCATTGTGATAATGACCAGATGCAGTCCATTATAGGCAATCCAGTTACATGTAATAGGTCTTCGTTAAAAAACCGTCACGGATAAGGGTTTAAACTTGTGATGGATTTAGTATAGCATCCGTATAAGATAAGTGAGCGCATCTAACATGTATATAATTTTATAACCTGTTAGAAGTAACTTAGCATATCTCTGATGAGTTGTGTATTTTTAACCGATAGATGTATAGTGACTTTTACCCCTACGTAGATATATAATTTTTTTTAAAAAATAATAACTAGAAAGGTAGCAGTCATAAAAAAAACTTACGAGTTAAAACCTAAAGTCATGGTATTTAACTTCATAACTTATTAATTCTAAATTACACAGTAAACTCTGATACTCAATAATATTATTTATAATTTTATAATATTATAAGTCATATTTTATAGGTATTCGTACTCATAAGCATTGGCACCAAGTATATTTTTTTAAAAATTTTTAGCTCAAAATATCAAATGACATCACTCTATATCTATATAATTGGATTTTGAATACATGTCATAAATTATAAGTGAGTGTGTGGTTAATTATATGGATTATATTATCTGTTTGTGGCTATAATAACTGATTTCTAGGAATATTTGCTATCTGTATTTTAAAGTTGTAGCTAGCAATTCCCAAAGCTAGAAAAAAAATAAGTTTATTTTTTTTATATTTACCACATCAATGTTAGGTTTTAATATAAAGCCGTCACAGTAACCCATACTAGTGATGTACTATAATAAAAATCTGACAGATGTTACCTATAATAAATACAATAAATCTATATAACAGCCCGTCACAGATATCAATACATCTAATAAGTTCTTACTTTGGCATATTATCTATGATGGGCCTATCCCTATTAGAGTTAGTATAGAATTATCAATGACTTATCTTGTAACGAGAATTAAATCGATATATATGTAAGTTTAGAACTGGTATAAGTGGACTGCTTTGGTGTAGTGGTGCACGGGGAGCATGATGCACATTTAACAATTTTGGCATATCACATCGAGGGAGGGTGTAGTAAGGAAATTTCTAGAGATTGCCTCGGCAAGAAGCTAAGCTAACTAGGTCCATTTCATTGGACGACATGCAGTTGATCAACGTAGGATTACACGTACAGAGTCACAGACCGAAGAAAAGATAACAGAGCATGCACACAGGGAGCGTGCGACATATATGAAGTACCCACGAATACAGAGAGATGGAGCGCTAGCTGCATGCCGCAGCTGTTATTTTACATCGTCGTTTATACTGTAGCAAGTACGTACTTAATAGCTAGTTGATCAACTGCGAGCTAGCATGTTAAGCTCGATCGATCGATCGGTCCATGCAGGATTGATCTACCTGACCCTGCACCAAAGAAACCATACACGGTTAATTGGTTAATTTGCACGTCAAATTACTAGCATGCAAGCATTTCATGCATCGAGATAGGTAGCTAGAGTGTTTACTTGTTGCAGTCGGTGGAGAGGCTGATGGGGAAGCCGACGTTGACGCCGCACTTGCCGGGGATGCCGGCGGCGGTGCCGAGGTTGAGAGACTTGATGGTGCCGGCGAGGCTCTTGAGGCAGCGGCAGGCGGCCTGGCGGTCGGCGGTGGAGCGGGCGGCGTTGTTGAGTCCCTTGACGCCGTTGCAGCAGCCCTGGGTGAGGCCGCCCCTCCCCGTCACGTACGAGATGCACGGCGCGATCGCCGACCCCACCTGCCCGCACGTGATCGCCGCCGCCGCCCCCGGAGCCGCCAACACCATCGCCAGCACCACCACGGCGGCGACCCCCTTGCAGTTAACAGCCATATTACTATGGACTAGTATTCAAGACGAAGATGATCAATATTACTGATTTGACGTCGGAAGATCGAGTAGCTAATTATAAGCTAGCTAGCTTCAGTGAGTCGCCGGTGATGTATCGTCGGTCGATCGGTGGAGGGTCTAAATAGGAAGCCAAGAGGGAGGGCGGCCACATGGCAATATGCCATGATGGAATCATCCATTGATGGCAGTCGCTGCCAGGTCGTTGGCCGTTGGACTCCATCGAGCTAGCTAAATACTAGAGTCTTCTGAATCTGATTTACGTACTACATGTGTTCCATTACTTCTATAAGTATCAGGTGATTCAATCCTGGGCGATCCGTAATCGAGTAAGAATTAATATTTCGATATCTCTTCCACCGAATTCATTTTCAGCAATTAATGAATTGTTTGGAAGACAAGAATTGTTTTTCCGCTAATCTTTTCGGTACTGCAAACTGAATTTCTAATCAATTTGTTTGTATTAAATGGAAGAGTTACTGGTATAATGCACGTGTATACAGATGCGATTGTGCGTTCGTCGTGCTATTCTCTGCCGGTCCCTAAGAAACAGTACCTCTTATTTATAAAAATAACATATCTCATATTAATCTATCATATTAATTTTTTAATGGCTATTTAAATAGCATGTAATATAAAAACGAGGGAATATAAGTGAAAATACTTCTTCAACAGTCATGTTATGACTCGTGAGCAGTCAGCATGATGTATGCAGCTATCAATTAGCAATTGCCACACTGCATACGCATACAGTTGTATTTGTCTATAAATTTAATGTCCATTATATTTTGGTGGTTATTCTTCTGCAGCCAATCAAAACAACCTAGCCAGCAGGTCTTTTAGCCCTTCAATCATTTCATTAATCGCTAATAGTGATTGCTTTAAATTTTGTGTCGCTAAGTCTTTATCATAACTAGACGAATTATGTGCAGATCCACGTGGAGCTAGAATAAAGTTTGTTAGAGAGTAGAGACAACTTTTGTTTCTATTGTATACATACAATTGTATTTTAACGAGTAAGTGGTAATTTCTAAACCCATAAAGAAAACATAATATATTCTTTTAATCTTTTCTTTATAATATAACACTGATATATAGTCCAGCTCCCCGCTCGTCTCAGTTATGGTAAGTGTAGAACATTCAAATGTTAAACATTCTCGCCGATTGATCATATTAATCTTTACTCCGATTGATTGTGACCAGTCAAGTCTTCTCAGCCATGCAACCATACACCAGATATATAGCTTCAATTAATTCCAACTGTACATATGACATGGATGTATTTAATCGTTCGCTAAGGGCTAATCTCTCAGGATTTTTTCCGAACTTTTAAAACTTTGAATATCGATAAATTTAAATATTTAGTTAAAAATATAAAAATGTTATGAGTAGATTTATCTTGAAAAATGCTTTCATAATCTCAAAAAATATTAATTAGCTAATATAATCAAAGTTGCACTTGAAGATATAAAAATTAAATGATATATAGTTTTGACCAGAGGGAGTATATCATTCTGGTCTTCCATTCAACCAAGCAAGAATCTATGTGTTCCTATATGTATGCATATTAAGTCACAATTAACCTGAGTTAGGCTCCATTTAGTATTGCGGTGGATTATATATGATAGTCTTATTTGTTGCAACAGCTTTATGAAATGTTACTGTTTGGTAAATAAACTGCTTTTAGTGAACGCTATGTTCCCGATGATAGCATTATTATGTTTGAGAAATACTAGAAATAGGCACGCACTACATCTCGCACGGAGTACTCGTAGGGGTCTATAATCATATGAAGTCATAAATCATAATCACCATAATAGAAAACCATGCTGCAAATGTCTAAAGATTGTGAACAAAGAAAAACATATAAAAGGTATTGTTCCCTTCCAACGGTGACCCAATAGTTGGCCCTCAAGTTTATTTCCTAATATTTTTAGCAGCATAAAAGGTGGGTACTTGTGCACTGTAAATCATTCATATTACGCCACAGATCAAACTAAAAGACTAAAACCACAATACAGTACATATACAAATCTTGCAGGATTAGAAGCTATATCTAATAAAAGCTTAATACCAAGCATATTATGGGCTCCAGCGAAACAATGCGGATGAAAGACAGGTACAAACCACACTGGCATGTTAGAATCAAGCCCAAATATCAGGCCCTACGACCTTTATACAATCATATAACATTGGTATCCGTCTCAAAGAACAATTTTGTTAGTGCGAGATACAATGTTATTTCTATTTGGAAGCAATTTTCATCCTCTAGGCCACATCCTCACACAATTAGTTGCTGCCCTCTGATGGCATTAAATTGTTGTAGTATTCATCAAGGGCGTTCCAGCCAGCACAGCACACAAATTCATTACAGGGACTTTAGCAGTTCTTGACAAGGGCATACACGGTGTTAGGATATGTCTAGGAAAAGATTGCCACTAAACCAGTTGATGCACATAAAAGAATGAAATTTACCTTTGTTTCATAGATGAACAGGAAATCATCTTTCCATGATGGATCCAATAATCCATTTTCTTTTGCTTTTTGTCATGTGAAACAACCTAATGAAAAACGAATCTAGAGGCATGTCATGAAGCATGAGTAAATCAAGGTTATTCTGGTGACTAATAATGTTGTCGGTCATCAAATTGAAATATGCAAAGATGCTCAGCAAGCGAATGAATAATAAAATTCATCTACATATAAATGAGACATATGGCTTGGGACGATCAAATTACCTTCGAAGGAAGTGTATTATATTGTTCCTCTCAAGCCCAGGATCCATAATCAACACCCTTTCATGTTATCAACATCATAAACTATGTTCTACAAAGGAAAACATAGTTTAGTAAGGGGGAAGGAGATAATAGCATCAGTGCCTGATGCCTTGGGCTTCATGGAACAGAGTAGAGCAGAACAAATAGGGTGTGTAGATCAGTTGTAGAAAATTTATGATTCACTAATACCCGTTTAGATAGTATACTTCTTGATATGTCTCTAGTGTACCTTCTACACATAAATATCACTGAAAAGTAGTAAATACAATCTAAATGCCCAAAATCTTGATAAAGAGGGAAACATATACTATTCATATCAAACAACAAATTTGACCATTGATATCCGGTGTTGATAATGCCCAATTGGAGAGAAGCATGATTATGTTCAATGCAACAGGTTCAGGACATTTCTCAACACAGCTAATATAGAAGTGTACATGTGGATGGTTGACACACATAAGTTCACTTATTTAACATGCTAACATTAAGATGACCCTAATTAAAGAAAATAACACGAAGACCTCAAATAACTGTATTGACTTTAAGCCCTTGACCTCAAAGGCAACTATAGTGAGTATATGTTAACGACTGACAAATAAGTCAAGATAATCCATGCTAATGATTTTAATCTTACCTAAGGAGTAGGAAGGTTAGGAAAGGAAAATATATTTATCTATGAACAATCAAGTTGTTTGCACTTTCTTTTGTTTCGTTTTGAAAAAATGGTAGATACATCAACTTTCATACGGCTTAAGGGTCTTAAACCGTCAGTCCCATCTATTATACTGTTGAACAATAACAGTAAGAAATTCTGAACTAATGTGCCATACAGAAGCACATGGCAAATGCGAAAGAAAATACATTGCGCTTAGGGGCTGATTATTGATCAGTCGCCTGAAAATTCGCAAAACGTCAGCTGATTTTGTGCCCCATCCGATCTGCATCCGAAGGCCACGACAAAAGCAAAGAGCAAATTTTGGTTGGCCCGTGGACGATCCATCTTAATGGGCCGTGAAAATTATCGGATTTTGATCCGTATTCTAGGCTGGTTTGTAGGTCTCTTTTGGATGTGTATTTTGGGCTTTTCGTGCGAGCCATATATGTTAGCTCGGCTGAGAAAATTGAATTTAACAGACCGTGAGAGTTTTGTTTCGTCTGCTTTTGGATACATAATCAAGTAACATCATCAAGTATTCTGTTCACAAGCAGGAAGGCCACATCCTTGATTGTATTTAGCATTTCAGGCTAGACAATTAGAGGCCTCTTTACTGACTAACATCTCAGAAGTCAAGACCGATAAGAGATTCAGGCATCAGGAACATTACACAGGGACAATAACCCTAGTTCACACAAACACACACTCACAAGCACACATTTCAACAAAAAGGAGCATGGTCAGATGAAATGCCAAATGGAGAACTGTCATGGCTGCTGCTGATCCTATTGCTGTTGGATCTGCAGTTTACTCCCAAAAAATTGCCAAGCATACAAATAAAAGAAGTTGCAGCAAAAAATTCCATACAAGACGCTGCTGATCCTACTACTACTCTGCTGCATCCGCAGTTTACTGCCAAAAAACTGCAGGCAGACATACAAAGAAAAACACTATCCACTTCCCCAAAAAATTTCCAAAGAAATGAGCTCGCCGACCTGCCAAAAAAATCGATGATTCCTTGTGCGCACTGATCCCAAAATCCCACAAAACACAAAAATGAAAAGCTAAGGAAATTTTAGAAAAGGCAATTCATAGAATGATGTATGTGCTACTGTGAGATGAAAACTGCCTGTACAATGTTGATCTACATTAAAGAAAAATAAGTTCATATGTAAACAGAGCAAAAAATATAGAAATGAAAAATGTGAAATAATTCACAGAAAGCAAAAAAGGTAACACTGATATTCTGGGCTTATGGGACTCACAGTGATGTCTGAGCTTCTGATATCAATATGGTCAGCCGTCCATTTTACAAATGTCAATGGGACAACACAAGTAGAAAACTCCAAAAGCGACCAAACCAAACTTGTTGATAGTAGCTCAGAACATCAACGATACTGCCAAAAAAAAGGGAAAAGGTTTACGTTCGTAGAGAAGAAAACATATTAGTCACAAACCTCTATAGTTCCAGTGAGGCCAATAGTGAAAACAAGACAGTCAAGAAAACCTTTATCTTCCTGCTGATAACTTGAATACCCATGACCCCTTCAAAATGATCATCATTATCATCAGATGTTGTGGGCATGCTGTTAATTTATAACAAAAAAATGAAGCATAACAAGAAATAGCAACGGCAAAGCTGTAAGTATCTGCAGCCACTGTGCATGCATGGACAGAGCTGAGCAAAGACCCACAAGCACCGCGCGCACACCGCAAAAAAAAGAAAAGAAAATATGCCTATGTGCTGCTGCTATGCTTAAGATATAGCAAGAACGTCAGGAGGAAGGTCGAAGGAGCAGCAAGTATAGGTGCTATAGCAGCAGTAAAATTACGTGTCTGCACTATGGATCGGCTTGCCCGGCACTAGCAGCTTGCTGTGATCCTCCATAACACGCACGCAAAGAAAACAAATCCCCAATTGGACCTGCCATAAATGCAGATAAGCAATTTGGAAAATTAGATCATTGTGCATAGAGCAAAATTGGCAGCAGCTATGAACAACGTGCATGCGTACTAAGGCATTTCCACAAACAATTGGCGTGCGTGCAGACGCCACAAACAAAATTGAGCTCATAGGCATGCGCAAAGGCAAAACTCATTGATTCGCTGCTAAAATCGAACACTTACCACCCCCTCCTTGCCCTTTCACGTCCCCTTCTTCCCTCCTCCATCCAATCACAAAAATGCCAACATGGAGACAACGGTTCATAACTGAGAATGGGCGAACAAACAAGCAGATGCCGGCGCGCTTGCCGAAATCGCAGGAGACCGGAGATCCTCACGGCCTCAGGATGCGCAGTCTTCATGCTTTTTCCCTTTTATTTTAGTTTTTATTATCGATTGCCTCAAGGAGTCGAGGTGGTCGAGCCCCACGCCTCCACGTACGTTCTTGCTTGTGCGTCCCACCAAGACCCAACACGCGCACGAATCATCAAGCCAATCTAGTGGTCGCAAAGGCCTAGTTTTCTTGTACTTCTCACGTGGATTGCTTAGAGCCCGTACCAGCCTCAAATGTTACATGCCATATGCAACAACAATTAACTATTGATCCTATCCTAATTGAACGAAAGTTCGCATTGTACATCAACTTCACTTTATTCATTGTACTTCTCTTGTTTTTGGTGAGGATCTCATGTATTGAACTGTTTCGATCGGTACAGCTAGATTGCAACTAGCTAGCTAGTGTGTGAGCTTACGGATTTATCGCCTCCAAAGTCCAAATTTTGTGCGAACATGACAGGCCGAGAATCTATACGTATCAGAGATGCACCAAAAAAAAGATTAAAACAAATAATCGCGCGCGTCTGGAAGAAGCATGGAAGATACTGCAGACATCGAGCGAGTTGAATGTGTACGTTACGTACCAAAAAGAGCTATATGTAAGTGTAATAATCCACAACAAGCACGTACGTAGTACAAGGAGTAGTACGTACATGCACGCATGGTACAAACTCGATCTCTAGCTCTCAGGTACACCTCCAAAAAGTAGCGAACCAGCAACACAACAAGAAACTAGCTAGCCTGACCGGGCCGATCAACCATGCATACATACATGCATGTAACAACAAGTGGCCAGGTACATGCATGCACCTCTGTGTACGTACGCATGGTGATCGACCTAGGTAGCTCATCTTTTATTCAGTATACTAGTACTAGATACAGAAGGTGGCGGCCGGCGCTGCTGTATACGTGTGATCCGGTAGCTCAGCTCACCCTGCACACACGCACATAGGTAGATGTAATTAGATGATACTATCATGCAAAGCCATGCGTATTATATTATATTTAACGGAATTAAATATATATATAGATAGATAGATAGATAGATAGAGAGAGAGAGAGAGAGAGAGATCGTCAGATGATGCATGCAGGACAGGCATCACAATTCGTACCTGGAGCAGTCGATGGAGGCGCTGATGGTGTAGGGGACGCTGACGCCGCACTTGGAGGGGATGTTGGCGGCGTTGCCGGCGTTGAGACCCTTGATGCCGCGGGCGGCGTTCTTGAGGCAGTTGCAGGCGGTGCGGCGGTCGGCGGTGGTGCTTGCGGCGGAGTTGAGGCTCCTGACGCCGCTGCAGCAGGCCGCGGACGGCCCGGCGCCGCCGCGGGCGTAGGTGAGGCAGGGCCCGATGGCGGAGTTCACCTGGCCGCAGGTGATGGCCACGGCGGCCTGCGGGGCAGCGAGGAGCAGAGCTGCCACCAGAGCGACCAGCACCAAGTGTGCACGGGCCATCTCGGTGCTAGCTGGCTTACTCGGTGGCCTGGTTGCTGGTGAGAGCATGGATGAGAATACGCGGGTGGAGGGGCTTAAATAGGGTAGAATTGCTAGTGTGGATGCGTGCACTGCAGGAGCAACTAGCAAAGCAAGGGTATGGTACGTGGTGTTTACACGGTCCATCTGTCCATACGTTCATTCAATGCGGTTTGGAGCTAGCTTAACAGCTGGTCGCTGGTTGTTGGGAAAACAAGAGCTTGCTATATATTCCCCTTTATCTACACTCGATTGTACTGGCTCCCCTTTTACGGTACACGTGAAGGTAGATCTCTACATCATATCCGTAGGTGGTTTGGATCGACTACGTACGCCTCAAGACGCGTTCTTACGATCTGATCATCAAGTAGGTAGTGTTCATTTTTCGATCAACAATAGGAAGGCGAAGTCAACGTACCTAAATATTACCGTATAGTTTATTGAGTTTTAATTATTTCTTTAAAATAAACTTATTTAATATTTTTGTACGAAATCTAATAAACATTAAGAAAAATCTAAATCTTAATGAAAAAATGAACAGGCCTATGGCATCATTCATTTGGATTTATGGCTGATTCTTTGCTGATGGCATGTATCCCCTCCACACAATCCTACCTCTCTCCTAAACAGACTCGTGCCTTGCATGCAAATCAAATTTTATCTAACCTCAGTAAAAATAGTGCCTAGAATATTTTCAAACTCATATCACGTACTTATATTGACCCTATAAACACATAGCATTATTTTAATTTTTATAAGCACCTATAAAAGGGAAGGGATTAGGTCGGTATATATCGAAACTAAGAAAATCATTACAATTGTCCTCTATCACTGAAAAGATCTAGTGGTCAATACAAGCATGCATCCTAAATCATAGATTTATACTATTTTATAATAAAAATATTTAATCGGTTTAGTTTACAATCTAATTATTTTTTATTATATGGAATAAGTAAGAGGCATGAGGCATGTATGACCTTTTTCCTCGTAGTACCCAAATATCTCAGATTTATGCATGATATAGCTCCTTTTCCATATTTGAATTATTTTAACATGTATAGTATTGGGCCAAGGGCTCAGCCAAGAGAAAGGAAATTAAAAGGCCGCCCTGTAGGGAAGCCCGCTCAAAATAATTTGAAAGAACATAAGAACTATAGTAGAATAATCTATCTAGATATCTATCTTATTATATATTATATTATATAAAAAAGAGAGGTGTAACACTAAAAACATATATTTTATATTACGAGAGAGAGGGAAGCTAATAGGAACCAATGCATTCATATCGAGGGAAAAATATTACCACATTAATCCAATAAAAATAGAAAAATCTACATGTATAGATTATGATGGTATACAGTTATATGCAAAATATTTCATATGGTAAGTAGGGTGGATAACAAGCAAACTTGGCTCATTTGAGCTTATTATCTTAACAAGCCAACTTGGCTAGGCTCATAAAACTTAACGAGATATGTAAGTTGGCTTGTTAACGAGCTCTCTATCTTATTTATATCACGTTTATAATTTCAAAATTACCATTTTAGCATATATTAATATGATAATAGACACTAACAAATAAAAAATTCACTAAATACAATAGTTTGGATGTAACTAAAAACTAAGCACTAGTTAAAAACACTAACTATCTGAAAATATGATGATTTGTTGTACTAATGAGCTAAATAAACAGCTCACGAGCTAAAACACTAGCTAGCTCAATAGACTCAGTATGACAACGAGTTCGATTTGATCCAAGCCATGAGCTTTGAACTTTTTTCCACCCCTAATGGCATAGTCTGGCTAGTTGAATTATATATATACTTCATGCGGTTAACCATTTATGCCATTAAGTTTTACCTTTTTACTATTCTTAGATGTGTGGCTTTGACTATAATATTTGTTAGAATAAATTTATAAAATATAATAATCAAGTTTATAAAATTATTTTTAAGACAAATTTACATGCATGTTGTACTATTTTTGACCAATAATTTAGTAGTGCTAAGAGATACTACTACAAAATCCCTAATAGGTGCTAGTTGCCAACCCACCAGAGGTGTCGGTTTTGGCAATCGGCACCAACTTAGCGGCATGGATGACCCACGTCATCGTAGTTGGTTTTACAATCAGCATATATAAGCATATATATTTCCTAGTTATATATAAGAACTGGCATATATGATGCTCAACTTGGTCATTTCGCCGACCTCATATGTACCGATTTCTGTGAACAACCGCACATACAAGTAATGCTAGTGATGCGCTGGCAGGCTCGTATGTGCCGGTTTATCTAAGAACCAGGAAAATGTATTTGACATAATTTACACAAAGTGATATGCACCTCCACCATCCACCTCGCACATTGTTACATAAGAATAAATAATGGTATGATGAATATTAAAACATCACAAATAATTCAACCTTAAGTAATAAATCAAAGCAAAATATTTCACACATAAAGTGAAATAATCAAAGTGAAATAATACACAAAGTATTAGGCTATATAATTCAAATAGTGTTGCTTTTCAAACATTTCAAATATCGTCCAATCTACAAGGTTTTGTTATTTCTTTGATTTTTTTTCTTCTTGGAACTACTAATTGATTGAGACGACAGTAGGCACACAATATGTAGGGGTGCCTTGGTTGCAATTCGATGACAGATGAACCCCAAAATTCTTCGATGAGGCCAAGTATGACATGTGGTAGCAATTCGCTTATGTCTAGCATAATTTTCTAAGTTGGAAGAATATAATAGGTGAAAATATGTTTAGTTAGTGAATAGAGTTATAGAATTATTGTATTTGTTACTTATGTATCATTAACATGTCATACCTCAGCATCAGTGTGCATATTGCCCTCCTCTATAAAATAGAGCATGTACCATATGACGTAGAACCCATAGAGATTGGTACTAGTAGGTTGTCTTAGGATCCACATATGTATCCGGACCCTGAATGTCGATGTGCCAACTGCATACCATCCGTTTGATTTTCTAGACCCATGGTACTTCTTATTTGGATTGTTGAAGGCATCTATGATTGATTGATGCATATCTCTAGGATATACTATTGTAGATGACAATCTAACTAATATCGATATTGATTGCTAGGAGGATCTAGTGACCGTTGTACGTTGCAAAATGTAACAATAACTTCTTATATTGGTACAAGGATAATAAATAAAATGAGATATGTAAAGAACATGTACCCAAAGAGGTAGGACAGAAATATATGGTTATTTGCCTTAAGCTTGATTAGACACTTGTAAATATAATCATCGACCTCCTTGGTTTTCATTCAAAGGTTTCTAAAGTTGACTACCCCCAGGTTGATGAATGTAACTTAAAATAGAATTCATATAGGTGCCGTTATAACGGCATAAAACATAATTCAATAAGATTAAAATGAGCATGCAAGTAGATTGTCATATATAGCCTCATACAAGACCAATATATCCTCACAAAGCAACATTCATCACATGAATAAAAAAATCATATAGGACAGATAGGATAGATTCATCAAGATTAAAATTTGTATTGGGTAGCAAAAACTTACCACTTGGATTGTCATACATAGTCTAGTACAAGACTAATACATTCTCACAGAGCAAAGTCATATGTACATCAAATTCATATAGGACAGAATTCACACATAGCCTTATATAGCATCTAGTATAGAAGAATTCATATAGGAAATAATTAATAACATAAAATAGATTAAAATAAATATTAAAATGAGGTAGCTAGTATAGACTAACAGAAAAAAAAACATGGAATTTCAAACAGCATTTCAAACAATAACCGAGCAACAAAGACCTAGCAATTGAATTCATTTAAAAGATTAAAATGAACATCAAGTATACAATAGCCCTAACAATTGATCCATACAATCCAGTATACCATCCATATTAGTAAAAAAAAAAGGTATACTAGAGACAACTGGGCATAGCTTTTCAACACCTTCATGTATGTTGAAAGGATGAAAATCAATATCAATATCAATTAGTAATACAGATAATGCAGTGTGTAGTAGATAGAAAGTTACAAATGACATTTATATCTACACATTTAGAATCTGGCATTCAAAGGCAATGGAACATAGTGCTGTAAAACACAACATAACACATTGGAAAATTATCAGGTTTCTATTCTATTTTCATTGGTTATATTTACAACATTAATTAGCACTTGCAGATTATCAGGTTCACTATTCTGTTTTCATATTACAAAATGACTGCAAATTAAAAAGAGAGAATCTACTTTATAATGCCCATGTTTTTTTTATAACACCCGTGAAACCCTTCGGGTCGAGCTCTATTGTACACATATTTCTTTATAATACTCATGAAACTCTCAAAAGTCTACATGTTATACATATATGTTGGCCCAAGGATACTTATCTCATTAACAATAAGAGGAATAAGATGTATCGTTATATCAAAAAATGATAAAGAAAAACATATCTCAAACTTATATATTACAACAGAACTATATATATGTTAAAAGATATATGTATCAGTTCAACTATAGAACCAGCATATATATTTGACAAGCAGTTATCAAATTAGCCATATAACTACCAGTACTATAAAACAATCAACACCTATATCACCTGGTAGGTAACCGTTTGTGGGTCTACTTATATGTGCCAATTTGAAAAAAAAATGACACCTATATATTTTTGGGATATATATTTTTGAGATATAGGTGTCAGTTTATTTACAACCCTTGTTTCTGTTTTTTGGCCTCTCACGAGGCTAAGAAGCATGGGAAAGTACTATATATATATGCTGGTTTATAGTGAATCGATACAAATGAGGTATTGGGTTGTGTTGTAGTGAGAGAACAATCTGTGTAAGTATATATATATACCAAAAAGAGCTGTATGTAATGTATAATCCACAACGTACACAGAGTACAAGAAGTACGTACATGCAGAAGTATTATGCATGGTACAAACTGATCTCTAGCTCTCAGGTAGTCCTCAAACGACTAATTAACAAAGGAAAGAGATACCGATCATCAAAGGCATACACAACGACAAAGCGTGACCGGCCGATCAACCATGCAAACCACATACGCATACGTAGCAGAAGTGTTGTAGTCACAGCAATCGATCGACCTAGCTAGCTCTCATTTTATTCAGCATACACGACAGATAACACAAGATACAGATCGAGCTCGGCTCCACATTATATATGTTGACGCAGATGCATGTCGGCCGGCGCTGCTATCATGTCATCCTCCGGTAGCTCAGCTCACCCTGCACGTACACGCACATATTAATTATAGATGATCATGCAGAGCCATTAGTTCGTTCTTCGTTGTAGATTAATAGATGAACATATTGATGATTACCTGGAGCAGTCGATGGAGGCGCTGATGGTGTAGGGAATGCTGACGCCGCACTTGGACGGGATGTTGGCGGCATTGCCGGCGTTGAGGCCGCTGATGCTGCCGGCGGCGTTCTTGAGGCAGTTGCAGGCAGTGCGCCTGTCAGCGGTGGTGCTGGCGGCGGAGTTGAGGCTCCTGACGCCGTTGCAGCAGGCCGTGGACGGGCCGGAGCCTCCGCGGGCGTAGCTGAGGCAGGGCCCGACGGCGGAGTTCACCTGGCCGCAGGTGATGGCCGCCATGGCGTGTGGGCCCGCCAGGAGCAGAGCTGCCACAAGGGCGACCAACACCAGCTGTGCACGAGCCATGTTGATCTCGATCTCGATGCTACACTTGGCTACTTGCTGCTGCTGGTGTGTGGTGCTCGTTTGCTGCTGCAGGTGAGGATGATGAGAATTCCTGGGAATGTAGGGGCTTTAAATAGCTCTGATTTCCCTGTGTCGATATATGCATGCAGTGCAAGTGTAGTTACGTGGATTAATTCAGCAATTAAGCATGGAGTGCTAGTGTTTAGTCGGTGCGTCCAATGTTATTCAATTCAGTTGAGATCAGGGTGGTTGGTTGTTGGGGCTGGTTTAGCTAACTAGTCACACATGTGTTAGTACTCTGTGATTAACCGGCACATCGATGTGTCAATTTCAGGAGCAAAATCACTGTACAGAAAACTTTAAAAACTTTTACAGAAAGTTTAAACTCAAAGCTCAGCTAGGTGTTTTGCTATTATAAGGTATATGTTTTTGTCTCACTCTATAATTAATTGATTAGTAGCGGCTAACAGAACTACTCTCTTGGTTATATAATTCTTCTTGATGTTTTAAACATATTTAATATCAAACTTTTAAAATTTTAACTATCAATAATCTTAAAAATATTTAGTTTGAAGATACATACAACGATTTATATTAGTTTTAAAAAATATTATTATAAAAGTAAATATTTATTTATTTCTTGTATATGTTATAATAAAAATTATAATTAAAGATATGTTTTATACACGATATCATTATCTAAAATGTTAAGATTTATGGAATTAGGAAGTAGTAGTTTGCAGTAGCAGCTAGCATGTTGTACACTTGAACATGCAGGTGGTTGAGTGCATTCATGATGTTGTTTGGAGTTGGATCCAACTGTCCATCAGCAGTAACATCCAACGATCCTTCCAGTATTCTTCCCACAGCCACAAGGACAACACGTGCATATGCGCCTCCCTTGGTTACACTAGCCCAATGCATGTGCTTTACCATGCCTTAAAAAAAAGACTCTTATAAGCTAAAAAAAACTAATTAAAATTGTTCAAGCTACAACAAAATAAACTAAAAGTGTATCTCACTGTAGATTATTTACTTTTTAAAGCCATCTCGGAGGGATTCTGTGTCAAAATGTTGGGATGACAGTATTTTGGACAGAATTTGCCTGAAGTTTTTAGTTTTTTTGCTTTATGTATGCTGAAATTTGTAGTTGCGGTTGCTTTTCCATTAGTGGAGAGCTGTGCTCCTCGGTTTCAAAAAGAAAAATATGGAGATTGTCTTTTAAAGCTTGGCTGAAATAGAGTAGATATCTATCGGTGGAGGGTTAAAGAATTTAACTATTTATTTTATATTATAAGTTAGTTTGAATTTATTCTAGGTTAAACCAAGTTTATAAAAAATATAATAATATTTTCAACCCAAAATAAATATACTATTAAAATATATTTAATAAATAGATTTAATGAAACTAATTTAGTTTTATAGATACTAGTATTTTTTTATAAATTTAGTTAAACTTAAATAGGTTTGACTTAGATACAGAGGAAGTATATATGAATATAATTATTATTGGGGATTATGAGTGAAGGATTTGACTACTTAATTGCTAAATGTAAAATGATTGTTTTAAGTAATTTTCAGTTAAGGATCCAACTATGAATGTATATACCATACGATAAATATCAGTGCAGGACCAGGATGTTTTGTATGAACCATTTGTAGTTAAGAGGTCAAATTCAAAGCTCGTGCTTTTTATTAGCAAGTATTGATTAGGTTTATTACAAGGAATTACTGTGTCCCTACAAAATGTTCTAGCTGATCTGGCTCTAATTAATGAATATCATGCACCACAATGCAAATTCAAGCTCTCATCAGCAGATCGATCGATCAATCTCAGAATTTTCAGTTACAGTACGTGATAAGTGTAACGTAGTTAATTTAATCAGCTACCACTTGGCATCCAATTAAGCTCTACATAAGACAACGTACTATAGATTTTTTATCTTTCTTTTTCAGAAGACCAAGCTAACTATAGTAATATATATTTCTCTGTCGTTGACGTAATTTAGCCACCCCCGGCCGTCGGTCGCCAGTAGGTGGCTTCCAAATTGAAGCCGATGATCCATTCATACCATTCTCATATCGATCTGCTTGCCAACCGTTCCTCCTCCTAGGTATTAAAGCTGCGAGCCTCATGATGCCACGTACAGCAACCCACCGCCAACTTCTATGTAGACGTTGGACAAGCATTAACGGCTATGACTAACCTGAGCACTTATTAACGGTGAAAACAGATCGGATAATAGCTGATTTTATCTGCTCCGAATTTGTCTACTGATTTTATCTGCTCTGAATTTGTTTAAAATGAGGATATGATAAAGATTTATAAAAATTTAGCAGATATGGGTGTTAATGCATATAGTAAGATATAGATTTAGATTTAGGCATAGATCTGATATCTCTAAAATTCAACGTACATAGATTATCCGATATTTCTATTGAACTGTTTGATAGGCCGTTTGCTAAATAATCTAAAATTGTCTATTCACACAATCATTCTATCTCAACATGACATGTATATCCAGTGACGTAATTTCATCTGTTAACATAAACTCCTTAGTTTGAGACTCTCGCCGTCTTTTCTCACATCTGCATAGTTGTGTTATTATATAATGGATATCATGTATTCATTATTTATTACTTATTGTATTGTTGTCGGTATGATGTTGTATTGATTGTATATACATATACCATCCAACAATTTTAATCTATCCACATCCACACACTATCCATATCTACTCCGAATCCACAATGATATGACCACTATATGTATGTTTTTACCTCTAATTTTCATAGAATTAATATAGAGAGTTTGCATAATTTTTTTTTAAAAAAATGGACGTCACACGCTCACATAGCATATGGTAAATAAGATTAGAGGTCTAGCCTCACATAACTTCGGTGGGCACATATATTTACCACTGAACATATATTATCTCAATAGATTAAATTAAAAAAAAGGAAAGCATATGTGCCAATACTAAGACTTAACCTAGATAAAAAGGTTCTACCACAAGGACCTTAATTATATGCTCAGTTCTTAGAGTTTACAACATTCACATTGTTCTCATGTTAGCTTATCAACCACAGCTAATTTTAAATCTTAATTTTAGAGTTGGTTTTACAGTTTTTTATTATAGGTTATTTTGTAATATTAATTTTTAAATCACTAGATATAAAAGTTTTACTGTAAACTATTTTTAGTTTCTTTGTTCATTGTTCCACGGCTTATCAACTGTAGATTAAATGGTGAGAGTTGAAATCCTGACTTAAGTGGTCCAATAAATTGAATTAAATTCTTGGTCTGTCCTTAGGAATATATGGGTTAGGGTTTTGTCAATCCCAAACAAGGCCTTTAATCTTTTGATTGGATTGAAACTCGATAAATATATGATAGATTTATTACAATCTACCTTAATTTTGAGAATGCTAGCTAGCCAGCTGGCCCTAGTTGGATGCATAGAACACGAGTGGATAAGAAAAATAAGGGAAGAAATAAAAAAATAATATGTTTTTTGGTTTCACTAAACAGCGCACTGTGTCTTACCGTTACCACTCGTGCTCCCTCCCTTTCCCTCATGTTATAAAAAAAACTCTTATTTTTACCCAAATATTGGTTGTCGTTGGGCTCCTCACCTTCTTCCCTTTCACCTTCTTCCCTCTCCTCTGCTCCCTCACTCTCTCTTCTCTAAGTGCGAAACGAAGAAAAAATATGTTGTAACTCTCTTCCCTCGCTCCCTCTCCTCGATATGCAAAAAGAATTACTCTCATCTATGGACGTAAAAAAAATATCTGAGTAATTCGTTTTCAACAAGAGAAAGAGTGAGAAAGTAGAGGTGATGAGATGAGGATGGAAATGGGAGGGTAGGAAAGAGCCTATTAATAAAACCAATAAGACGAGAGTTTTTTTTACATCACAAGCAGAGCTGGAGCAGTGTACGGCTGTGAGCAGTGCTACTTACGCTAAACTTCTCGTAAATCTCTGAGTGCACAATTTTTTTAAAAAAAATTAGAAGGATTCTCTCCGTGGATTGTTTGGTGGGCTAGGATCTGAGAAATGAGTTGATGTGCCATATATATATATGAAGGAAGAGAGCAGGCTGCAGGTTGCATTACGTTTTGAGGCATGGTGCGGCGGCCCACAAAAACGTACGGACGTATGTTCATCAGTGCGTGGTTGTATAGAGAGCATCGTTACTGATCATTCCGGAATTCCATTTTGCATTTCTTTAAATTAACAATTGTTTATCCTTCCATCCATATATTATTATTGAAGTAAACGCCGCACAGCAAGTTTAGGTGTGTATATTATTATTATTATTATTATTATTATTATTATTATTATTATTATTATTATTATTATTATTATTATTATTATTATTATTATTATTATCATCATCATATATATGCAGTGTAAATAGTACACCCCACATAAAGATTCAAACACATTATTACATATTATAGTAGTTGCACGCATGCAAAGCGACCAGAAAATTAACAAAGCTAGCAGTGAACAGTCACTCTCTACATATTCCCTTCTCTCGTCGTGCAGAAGTGCTCAGCTGGAACTCAAGTAATTAGTTGATCCTGCACAAAAAAGAAAATAATTAGCTAGTAGTTAACTAGGCCAACTATATATATATATATGTTCCAAGATTGCTAGCTTGTGATAGATGGAGCAAATGCTGATAGATAGACACATAGTTTAATTACTTGGAGCAGTCGACGGAGGTGCTGATGGGGATGGCGATGGATACGCTGCACTTGCTGGGGATGGTGGCGGCGTTGCCCATGTTGAGGCTCTTGATGGAGCCGGCCATGCTCTTGAGGCAGCTGCACGCCGTCCGCCGGTCGGCCGACGACGACGCCTTGCTGTTGAGCGACCTGACCCCGCTGCAGCACGACGACGACGGCGCGCTCATCCTCCCCGTCACGTACGACAGGCACGGCGCGATGGCCGACGTCACGTCGCCGCAGCTCACCGCCGCCGACGCCATCTCCGCTACCACCAGCGCCGCCAGCACGGCCACCACCGCAACCAGGGCAATCCGCGGAGACATCTCTAGATCTATCTAACTAGTAACAGCAATGTACACTAGTAGTAGCTAAGATTGCTAAGCTAGCTTGTGGTGGAGTGATCGAGCAGAGGTGGGGTGGTATAAATAGCGAGGTGGAGAATAAGGGGTTGGAAACTTCCAGATCGGCCGGGCAGAGAGCTACTGTGTTTATCTGCTATAGCTAGGATGCAGTGCGTGCGCGCATGCAGAACTAGCATCTCTAGATCTATGGCCGCACCGTACCAGCCGGTGGTTGCGCACTGGGGGCCCTCGGATTCGTCGATACGTGCATCAATGCACGCATGTGATCCATCTATCTTTGTATGCATCTTCACAAACAACCTTCTTAGTTGTGACCAGTGTTCGATCTGTTGTATCTTTTCACTCGATCGATGGATCGACTTCTTTTTTGGGTCGATGGAGCTGAGAGGTGTATATATACAGATTACAGATGGTAAAACCAAAATGTGTGAACTTATTCTTTTGTGTAAAAAGCTAATTAAAATTAGAGCGACCTGAAGAGGCAACTTAACCCAAAATGTGTGAACTTATCCCAAAAATTGGCACCAACAACCAACTTAGCTAAGCAAGAGGCAATTTAACCTGAAGTGAGAAAAGCCTAATTGTCTAAGCGAATTCCTGTCCTCTCTTCGTGCACGCTCTCTCTCTTAGTTCTCACTAGCACTCTTTCTTTGTTCTCTCTCCCTCGCTCCCTGTCCTCCGCAGTGCATTCCCCTTCCCACAGCGTCACCCTCCCCTTCGCGGTGCCGTTTCCTCCTAATGGAGGCCTCCTCCCTCTCAGCGGTAGTCCCTACCCACGGCAGCGGTGCCCTCCCTACAACAAGCAACCAACTCGGGGACAGCTAGATCTGACCTCCATGTGCTCGAATGTAGCCAGATCTAGACACCATGAGCTCAAGATGCCCCTCTTAGCGTCAACGTATGGTGCTCTACGATTGCACCTTCTCCTTGTCAGGTTGCTTAGGGACGGCCTGATCCAACCTTCACGAGTTCAAAGGCAACTAGATTCAACCACGCGCCACGAGCTCAGGGACCCACTCGATGGCCTCCTTGACATCCTGGCCGGTATCCCTGGTTTTCTCCCTCAGTCTCCACCTTGCCATGGGTAGGGGGAGTTTGACAGCGATGAGCACTCGAGTGGACTTCACCCACAATAAGCAGCAATAGTGACGGTGGCCCTATGGCCTCAGATCCAGTAGCGAGTAGTTTATGGTAATACTGGTGTATGTATTTCTTATATGTTATATGGATGTTCTTATTCTATGAATTTTCATGATTGTGTGTATATTCTTGATCTGTGTGAATGTTGATTCTATGGAGATTCTTAATCTATGTATATTTTTCTGATTTTGTGGTTGTTCTTGATCTACGTGGATGTTGATTATGATGTGTTAAGTTGTGGATGTTCTTGACTATCTCTTTGGGAGGGTGAGAGGAGGGGGCTCGAATGTAATCGACTCGAATCGAGATGATTCATCAAGCAGCTTTCTAGTTTTTTTACTCATGCAAACCTATAAGTGTCGATTTTATGTCCATCATCAATGTTGGCAAGGTTTATCAATGCCACTAATTTGGTGCCGGCACAAAATCTAACACTTATGGTCCTTCACAAACTGACACTGATAATTATTTCTATATTAGTGGAGTGATCTAGCATGATTAGGACTTTGAAATGGACTAGATGTACGCATCGAGTTTGATTCAATCTACTCCAATTAATGTTTGAATCTATTTCCTATCGGGTCCTGTCAAGGACAATTTCCCTATTGGTATTTGGATTATCCTAATGGTTTTTGGTTATGGCGAAATATATGAATTCTAGCAATGACATGTTAAGTATTCCCATGTTTCAAATTAGTTGTCTCTTTAGCTTAATTGCCACCTTGCTCCTCTTTGGCCAGGCATCAACCCTAGTACCATCAATCGCCAACCTATAGACCATAAGAGAGAGAGGGAGAGGTGGAGAGAGAGGGAAGAGAGGATAGAGAAGAGGGTGGGAGAAGAAGACGGTAGCTCTTGACATATGGGTCTCATCGTTTTTTTTCTAACTCTAAGGATCATTTTGGCATACTAAATTTTTGGCACTTTTAATAATACTTTGGCTAGTGTTTGGTTTTCTACCAAAATATGTTAACACATAAGTTGTTAAAATTTTGGCGGTACAAAATTTTGCCTAGATTGAAGCATTGCCAACATTTTAATATGGTAGCAAATCAAACAATATAGATGCAATATGGCATGAAGATCTAGTCGTTGCACTGGTTTTGAGGTTGAGGGATATGGATGAAACTCTAGTTGGAGATGTAAAGTGGACGTTTTGTTTCCGTCGGTCGCTCCAAGCAAGCGCGCGCGAAACCAACATTTTGACAGGCAGATGAACATGGCACGATGCGCGTGAGCCGCAGTCCCAGATTTATGGGCCCAACAATTACAGGCCGCACGCACGTAAGCTAAGTTAGGATGTGCTTGCTCAGTTTGGGGCGACAGTTAAGTTGATTGATTCCGATCGAAGCGAGGTGCTTCGTAGGGTCGCCGGAATCGCCCGCCGGACTGCCGGTGACATTGGGCGGTTTTCCGATACCTGCTCTCCAAGCTTAATTCGTACAATCAACTCGCCGCTACGCTAGCTGGAGAACGGTCGATGACTTGCAATGTAATGTCGTTTCCCTTAAATATTTTATAGTCGTAGCACAAACTTGTTCAACACAGCATCATCTACCTAGCTAGCTTCTAGGCGTTAGAATTACTGCAAATCACACTGGCGATGAGGATTATATGCGTTACATGTGGACTGGCGTGTTAATTAACTGAAACAACAAGATGCGTTATTAAAAGACCCTGTATTTGATGGATTTAGACTGTACTAGCATATATTGCAGTACGGTACAAGGTCCTTTGGCATTGATCCACTGATGATTTGTCTGCCCCGTAATGGGACAGAAATCAACCATCGATCACAGTCTCGCCAAACCGTAACGAAGCAGAAGGTAAGCAATACAGATTAAAAGACCCAAGTACTACGAGGTAAAAGAACGAAGTAGCAACGTGCATATCTAATTATCTAGCTAGCTCGATCTCTGACGACGCATGCAGATATCAACCGCGCGCAAAATGAGAGCTGCAGATCGATCGATCTCTCCTTTATTATTGTCGCATCACTTGACGTTGATCCACTCAGTGCACCCTGCATGCGAGCGCACAAATACATAGGCAAATTAACAAGGGTTAATTAAGCTGCATCTAATTAACACAGATAAAAAAATCGTAATTAAATTTTTACTGATGGTAATTAATGGATTAATATAGTATATATATAGAGTGTACCTGGAGCAGTCAGTGGAAGGGCTGATGGCGTAAGGGATGTTGACGCCGCACTTGGAGGGAATGCCGGCGATGCGGTCGGGCCTCAGCCCGCCCATGCCGCTCGTCTGCTGCTTCAAGCACGCGCAGGTAGTCTGACGGTCGGCGGTGGTGGCCGCCGCCGAGTTGAGGTTCCTCACCCCGTTGCAGCAGCCGCCGGTCGGGGCGGACACCCTCCCCGTCGCGTACATGATGCACGGCGCCAGCATGCTCACCACCTGCCCGCACGTCACGGCGCTCGCCGCCGGCGCCGCCACCAGAAGGGCCAACACCATCACCGCCGCAGCATAACGGCCACGCGCCGGGCGAACCATTGGTCACAAGATCGAGATCGGTCGAGCTCGAGCTCGAGCTAGCTAGTCAGGATCGAGTTGCTGCTACTACTCGCAGGCTAAGTGCAGTGTGGCGCGTGTGAGTGACTGAGGAGTAGGGAGGGTTTATATAGGGGTTTTGGGCCAGCCGGAGAAGAGATGGAGCTATCTGCTAGGGATGGCTTTGAGTTATTGTGCATATGACTTTTGAGCAGGAGTTGGTGGTAGTTGCGTTGTTTCAATTACTAGCCTACTTTAATTCGCACTAGCTGAATTCATGACATATCCCTGGCATGCAGAAATTTTAGAGTTTATGCATAGTGTGAGACTGACCTAGCTACTATTTGTGTTTGTATTTCCTGCGTGCATATGTCAATGTCATATCATATGTGGACAATGTAGATCAGTCTATGAACTTTTAACCTTAATGCGTTGCTATATTGTTCGGCCGAAGTGGGTGAACCGTCAAAGCATTTACGTACGTCTTGAATTAATTTGCACTAGAAGCCATTAAAATATATGTGATCAGTGCGACATCGACGAGAGAGAGACAAAGTAGAATCTCTAATATTACACTATAATAACAGAGTTTACATTGTGAATAGAGCATTGGAACATTACTGACTTAATGATATCACTTTAATGTATATGCAATACATTACATACACACACTTGTCAAGCATAATAAAAACCAGGTTTTAGAAAGATTGGCACTTGACACGCAGCTTCCATCGATCGATCTGTGGACATGTGCCACGTACGGGTATTGTTGAAGGATGCCCAGTGTTACTGTTGAGCATTAAGCCAGAAGATACCAGCTGCATTTATTTAGACCCGATCGATCGGGCATGGATCAGGATTATCAGTTAGCTAGTTTCTCCTTTCATCCGTGTGCAATGCTTGGTCGTCGTACGCGGATGGGCCAGTGCTATAGCAGCCTGCAGCAGTCTGATCGATCCATCACTTCATCCAGCCGTCTCCTAGCAACGTGCTACTGTTCACCTTGCTCCTCATCTGGATCAGATCGACCATGCATGCACATGAATGGCATCAACTACTCCATGCTCCTATGTCACGAAAACTGCCTGCCTGAAATAAGAAAATAGAGTAATAGGGAAGAGTAACTAAGTAATTCATATAGAACTAAGGAGATAAGTTTAGTCATTTTATATACCTTCTTGCCCCTAATATTCAGCTGTTATTGTGAGGATCCCCTAACTCTCGAGTATACTGTTTTCATTTGTGTCCATGTAAATTTGCATTTCTCCATATAGACCGAAACTTAAGGCTGCTTTTGGCATTGACGGTTCAGTTCTGAACCTCGCGCACGGAAAAGGAAGCACATGATTACTATGATTACTTAAATATTGAAAAAAAAACTTTAAAATAGATTAATATGATTTTTAAACTAACCTTACTATAAAACTGTTCAGAAAAACGTAGGAGGAAACAAACGCACGCGACCGAAACTTAACTTTTACTAGAATGTCATTCACCACCGTTGTATAGCAAATTCTGTAGTGCCCATCTGGCAATATGAAGCCAAGCAAAGCACATTCTGCAATCCTATTTGTTTTGCCCATCTTGATTAACACTACCTACGTTTTTAAATATTCATGTTGATGTTTGAACCATATGTTTAAAAACAGAGGAAATACTTCTCTACATGGATCAGCTTCTTGAGTTCGTCACCATAGTTTTGACTTTGGACCGAAATACTTGCCTTGGTACTTGCTGAAAATTCCACCTTTCATCTGCTGACCTAGTGAAGCGTCCACATTGAGATTTAGTTCATCACTTCCAGGTAGAGCACACGGTTCAACTTCAACCTCATTCTCCTTTTCTGCATTCCAGTAATCAATCAGCCAGTGAATACTGACAACAAGCACACAGTAGAATAGACTGATTGTTGTGGTCAACAAATTTCCCATATTGCAATGAAAACTGACAGAAATACAAAATTCTCATTTAGCCTGTTGGGAAACAATGCATTTATCCAAAATCCAAACCACAATAACTGGGACATACTAGTATATAATATTTAACTACTCAAAATGGGTGAATACCAGTGGGAAAAAAAAAGGCATTTGATGGTTCTCAGAATGCTATGCATTATTGTAGAAAATGTACAGTGACTATAAATCCCCTCGTGTATATGAGGGGGTCGGGTTTATATATATACAGCTCAGGCTAGTGATATATCTAACACCCCCGCAGTCGTAGCGGGAGGAGAACGGACGTAGAGACTGCACCGAAAACTAGTGAACAAAGGCGTGGGCAGGCCTTTGGTCATTATGTCGGCAAACTGATGTGCCGATGGTACATGGAGCACCCGAACCTGTCCTAATACAACCTTGTCATGGACAAAATGAATATCGATCTCGATGTGCTTGGTGCGTCGGTGATGGACCGGGTTGACGATCATGTAGACGGCACTGACATTGTCACAGTAGACGACGGTCGCGGTGGAGAGGGGTGCACGGAGCTCCTGGAGAAGTTGGCGAAGCCAGCAGCACTCGGCGACGGCGTGGGCGACGGTGCGGTACTCGGCTTCAGCGCTGGAGCGGGACACTGTAGTCTGGCGTTTTAAGGACCAGGAGACGAGAGTGTCACCGAGGTAGACGCAGTAGCCGGACGTAGAGCGTCGAGAATTGGGGCAGCCTGCCCCGTCCACGTCGGAGTACGCGGTGAGGGAGTCGATGGGGCTGGAGCTGAGATGCAGCTTGCTGGAGAGGGTGCCCTTCACGTAGCGTAGGATGCGCTTGAGCAGCGCGAGGTGAGGTTCGCGCGGAGCGTGCATGAAGAGGCACACTTGCTGGACAGCGTACGTGAGGTCGGGTCGGGTGAGTGTGAGGTATTGGAGAGCCCCGGCAAGACTCCGATAGTGAGAGGGATCGGTAATGAGGGCGCCATCGGCGGTGGAGAGTTTGGCTCGACTGTCGACTAGGGTGGCCGTGAGGTGACAGTCGGCCATGCCCGCACGCTGGAGGAGGTCGATGGCGTACTGGCGTTGGGACAGTAAGAGCCCGTGGATGGAACGGGTTACGGAGATGCCAAGGAAATGGTGGAGAGGACCAAGATCGGTCATGGCGAACTCAGAGTGGAGTCGGGCCATGATCTGGTCGAGGAGAGATGTCGAAGACACTGTGAGGACAATGTCATCGACATAGAGAAGTAGATAGGTAGTGGCGGAGCCGATATGGAAAGTAAACAGGGAACTATCGGACGCAGAGGCCACGAAGCTGATGTGCCGAAGATAGGTAGCAAAGCACTGGTACCAGGCACGAGGGGCTTGTTTGAGGCCGTAGAGAGAGCGTTGAAGGAGACAGACGTCGTCGGGCCGAGAAGGGTCGATGAAGCCTGGGGGCTGCTGCCAGTAGACTGTTTTCGTCAGGTGGCCGTGAAGAAAGGCGTTCTTCACGTCTAGTTGATGGATCCGCCAGGAGCGAGAGGCAGCCAAGGTGAGGACGACTCGGATGGTGGCGGGTTTGACAACGGGACTGAAGGTCTCGTCGTAGTCGACACCGGGTCGTTGGGAGAAACCCCGGACTATCCAGCGAGCCTTGTGACGGGCAAGAGAGCCATCGGCGTGGAATTTGTGTTTGAAAATCCACTTGCCGGTCACAATGTTGGCGCAGGGAGGTCGGGGAATGAGGCGCCAGGTCTCGTTGTCCATTAGGACCTTGTACTCGTCAGCCATGGCCGCGCGCCACTGAGGGTCGGCCAAGGCTGAGCGAGAAGTCGCTGGGATGGGCGAGATAGAGCTGTGGACGGCAGAGAGACCGTAGCGTGGATTGGGTCGGAGAGACCCGGTCTAGGAGCGGGTGACAATGTGAGAGGTGGAGGGAACTGGAGCCGATAGGGGTGCGGGAGTAATGGGAAGAACTGGTCGGGTGGTGGCGTCATCGGCTCCGAGTCGACGATTGTAGACAAGAGGAAAAGGAGGGATTAGATCAGCCTGAGGCGATGAGGTCGGGTGGACCGAGTATTTCGATCGGTCCGATAGAGGTGGATCAGTCGATAGGGTGAGGAGAGCCGATGGAAAGTGAGGAGCCGATGGAAGTGGGGTGTCCGATGGAGAGGGAACGGTATCGGCTGAAGGATAAATAGGATCGGTATCGGCCGATAAAGGTGGGTCCGATGGGGGTCCGATGGTGGGGACATCGGACTGAGTAGTGGTGAGAGATGTGACGGGTAAATCCTCAGCAGCAGCCGATGAGGGGGCCGATGGAGAGGGTAGTGGGGAAGACCTGGTTGGCACGGTGTTGGTGAGGAGGAAGTCGAGATCACTAAAGGAGGATCTCGGATGAAAGAGACCGAAGGAAAAACATGTCTTGTCAAAAATGACGTGATGAGAGACGAGGACCCGTCGGGTGGAAAGGTCGAGGCATCGGTATCCCTTGTGAGAGGTGGAATAGCCGAGGAGAATACAGGCGGTGGAGCGGGGAGCGAGTTTGTGGGAAGCTGTGGCGGTGAGATTTGGGTAGCAGAGGCACCCGAAAACACGAAGATGGGAGTAGTCGGGCGCCGTGCGGTAGAGAAGGGCATAGGAAATGTTGTTATGAACGGAGGAGTATGGGCGCCGATTGAAAAGGTACGTCGCAGTAGCCAGAGCTTCGGCCCAATAAGTGGCGGGTAGGTAGACGTGAAGTAGCATGGTGCGACTGATGTTGTTGAGGGTGTGAAGGAGGCGCTCGGCTTTGCCGTTCTGAGGAGAGGTGTAGGGGCAGGAGAGCCGGAGATGGATGCCCTGCGAGGTGAGGAGGTTTGTAACGGTATGGTTGATGAATTCCGTACCGTTATCGGCTTGTAAAGCCTTGATGGGGAGGTTAAACTGAGTGGATACGTACGTGACGAAGTGAGTGAGGTGAGAGGCGACCTCGGATTTTTGGATGAGCGGGAAGGTCCAGCAATAGTATGTGTAATCGTCAAGTATAGCGAGATAATACTGATTACCGGAGACACTTTTAACTGGGGGTGTCCATACATCACAATATATAAGTTCAAATGGACGCGAGGTACAGAAGAGAGAACTAGAAAAGGGCAGACACACATATTTGCCAAGTTGACATGAGTGGCAAACTGTGGAGCTGCTGTGAGTACATCGGATGAAGGCGCTGCGACGGAGGGTGGCGACAGCGTCGGGGCCGGGGTGGCCGAGGCGAAGGTGCCAAAGGTTGGTGGAGAGGGCGACGCTGGCGTGTGGGGTGGACGGCGCAGCGGGAATAGTGTAGAGGTCGTCGCCACTATTGCAGCGAAGGATCTGTCGCTGGGTTGGGATATCCTTCACAGAGAAACCAGACGCGTTAAATTCAATGGAGCAGTGGTTATCTCGTGTGAATTGACGGACAGATATAAGATTGTGAATGAGAGAAGGGACAATAAGAACATTGCGTATGGGGAGGTTAGTGGTGGATGTAGACAGAGAGGAGTCACCGCGGAGTCATCGCGGCATTGGACAGGAAGAGAGTGACCATTGCCGATAGTGACAAAAGGAGAGGAAGAGGGGTGACAGGAGCGAAATATACCGGCCGATGATGCCATGTGTGAAGACGCCCCGGAGTCTAGCACCCAAAGGTGCTGTGGTTGGAGTGTCATCTGGTTGAGGGCAGCGATGAGGCCAGCCTGGTTCTAGGAGGGAACCGATTGGGTGGTTGGGGTCGGTAGCATCGGCTGAGGTGGCAGAACGGGAGCCGATGCCAAGTGAGCCTAGGGATGGACGCCGAGAACTCCGGGTTGCCAGCCGATGGGGCTGCGTGGCTGGGGCTGGGGCGCCCAGGGGTTGTAGTAGAGCCACAGACCCGTGGGACCGGCAGGGTGGGTAGGGACCGAGGTAGGTCGTGGTGGCGTCGGACCCTGCCAGGTCCTGCCTTTGCCTTTGCCCTTGCCTTTCCCGGTGCGGGCTGTGTTGCTGTGGCCGAAGCCATGGCCACCAGGACCGCAGGAGGAAGGGGCAGCGCAAGAAGCTCGGTAGCCATTATCGGCTGCGGTAAGAAGAGCGGTGTGGGCCACTGTCTTCTCATCATTGGCCAGACAGAGTTCTTTAAGAACTAGCATATCATGAGCTCGGGCGAACGATGGAAGAGGTGTGGCGTTGGCGATGTCATCGGCGGTGTTGGAGAAGCTGGGATTGAGGCCTCGCAGAAGGACGAGGACGAGTTGAGAGTCGGCCACAGGGTGGCCGACGTCCCGGAGAGCAGCAGCCTTGACTTTGAGGCGCTGACAGTACGAGGAGACAGAGGAGTCACCTTGTACAATGGAGTGGAACTCGTTGAGAAGGAAGATGGCGCGAGGCTGCTTGCTGGCCAGGAAGATCCGCTCGATGGCCACCCAGAGGTCCCGTGTGGTAGGGTCGGTATCGTCCATGGCGAGGTTGAGGACAGAGTTGTCGACCGAGCCGAGCAGCCAGCTGCGCACGCAGCACTTGGCGATGTCCCACTGAGAATCATCGGGGCGAGGTGGAGCGGAGCCATCAATATGGGACCGGAGGCCGAATTTTCCATAGAGAGATTTGAAGAAGAAAACCCATTTGGAATAATTGGCGTTAATGTCAAGGGAGATAGGAACGTGAGATTTCATGTTCACAGCAGCGTAGGGAGGGGAGAAGATCGGCGAGGTGGTGCCCGAGGTGTGGTCTGTGGCACCGAGGGCTGGAGCAGATTCGGCGACTGGGAGAGTGCCGGAGCTGAGGAAGGACTCGGAGGCCATGACGGGAGAATGGGAGCAAAGAGCCGATGGGAGAGAGAAGCCGATGGGAGGGGGAAGCCGATGAGAGGACGGATCGGCCGATCAAGGATGTGAGAAGCCGATGGGAAGTGGGTAGCGGAGTAGGTGAGGAGTGGCCAGTCGATGAGGAGTGGTTGGCCGATGGGGAGTAGACAGCGGAGTAGGTAAGGAGTGGCCAGCCGATGAGGAGTAGGCAGCGGAGTAAGTGAGGAGTGGCCAGCCGATGAGGAGTGGTTGGCCGATGGGGAGTGGGCAGCGGAGTAGGTGAGGATAGAGTGGGTGGGTCAGAGAGTGGTTGGGTCACGGACGTGCGAGAATTCACGTCTGTGGACTCGTGGAGGCCAAGGAGTGGGGCGGACGCGAAAAAGGCAGGGAGTGGCCAGATGCGAAGAGAAAGTGTTCGCGTCCGGGAGGCAGGGATTCGTGTCCGTGGACATGTGGACACGTTGGACTGGCTCGGACGTGAGGGGAGAAGGTTCGCGTCCGAGAGCCGTTGAGCGTGTCGGAAAGGGCAAGAACCAAGGGAGGTTTCCAGCCGATGGAGACGACGAGCGCAGAGGTGCGCCGGCGTTGGAGAAGGAGAGATGCACGAAACAAAAGGAAGAGCGGAGACAGGTGCGAGAAGGGACGAGGAGGCGGAGTGAGACCGTCGCTTGGTCGCACGGAGGTGGGGCGGAGAAAAGGTGACTGCGGGAGAGACGGGGAGAAGAAGAAATGGAGACGAGAGAGCGAGGGGAGTACCGGGAAGAGAGTCGGCGACGGGAAGAAGACGTCGACGATGAGGAGGAAAGAGTCGGCTCGCCGGAGGGAGAAGCTAGCGCGCCGAGATGTCTAGACTCGCTCTGATACCATGTAAAAAATATACAGTGACTATGAATCCCCCTGTGTATACGAGGGGGTCGAATCTATATATATATACAGCCCAGACCAGTGGTCTGTCTAACAATTATAAAAACAGGTAAATTTTAGCAAAAGAAGGTTTTCTCCCAGGCTCACTTTTAGCCAATACTGCGTATCAACACATTAATAGTTTAATACAACTCATGGCACTTACTAAAGTCACAATTCAGCATTCTTCACTTTGAGGGTTAGAAGCAGTATTGGTCTGAAATTCACATAAGGTAATTTTTAAAAAATATGAATAAACAATATTCAGATACATAACAAGGTTACTTGAGAAATGTGAACTCACCCAATGGAGCTACAGTCTAGAAGTAAAATCAAAGTAGTAGCAAAGTGGACTTTTGGAAATGAAGCTGAACTATCTCTGTACAGCTTGTGGCTGATATATTGGCTACCTAAAATTAACTTGGCTGTTTACAGCATGCTTTGAGGCATTGTATTTAATCATATTTGTTCTCAGATGCTTCACTTAACTCCATCTCTTTGCTTCTGCCCTAACCTTTGATATTGAGAGAAAGGGCAATGATGCAAGTAATCCTTTGTTGCCAGTGATTCATGTTCATGACATTCAATTAGCCCAGATTCATGATCCAGTTTCAAAAACATTTCTTGTTTGATCAACAGGACCATTCAAGTAGCGCCGTCAGTTATTTTTCTGGTGGCATCACACATATGGCCATCAGCCACTCTGAAGCCAAACAAGCATGATGCAATTCTAGATATAACTAGTTGGCATCCAGCGCCTTGCCGCGGGATTTGCTTCTTGCATGTCTTGTTGTTTTATAGGAGTAAATGCTTCTTAGTGGGTACCAATTATATAGGATTGACTTTATCAATTACAAGGTCATGCCCTGCACCCGCACCGTCACGCTGAAGCCGAGTAAAACTCACGGGCACCGGCGTGTGTACCTTGAGCCACGAAAAGAAACCGATCGATCTACACTGGAGCTAAGCAGACCTCTCAGGCGTCGGCGTGTTCGCGTCAGGAGCGCGAGATCCGGCACGAACACATCCATCATCTCTAACTACAAGTCTCACCACAGGAAGCCACCAAAACTCAAGAGGGCTCCTAGATAATAAAAATGATCATTATTTCCTATAATTTCAGGCATATATATTGCTTACATTACGTCGATTCGACTGCGTGCAGCATGTTTCAAAGCGCTGCTGCATCTAACCTTCGTTCTCAGATGCTCGACAATATCCCATCTCTTTGTTTCTGCATAAACATTTGATATTGTGATGACACCTCCACTATCAGTTAGAATCAGCTCACGTAGTTCATGAAAAAACTTGTAAGCAAGATCGATGTGCCCGTGCACTTGGCATGCTGCCAACAACATCTTCCATAGAACGGAGTTAGCTGCTGCAGGGCTATCCTTAATCATCTTATAAACTTCTTCAATTTTTCCATAGCGGCAAAGCATATCTATCATGCAGCCATAATGCTTAACATCAGGAACAATTCTATAGTTTTCAGTCATGCTATTGAAGTATTTTTCTTCCCTCGTTCACTAGGCCGCCATGGCTGCAGGCAATCAAGACACCCAAAAAATGTGACATGATCTGGCTCAATCTTCATCGAATCAAAGAGCTCAATGGCCTCGTGTGAGCAGCCATGCACTGAGAAGCCAACAATCATCGCATTCCAGCATGTAATACCCCTCATGGACATTCTGTCAAAGACCTTGTTGGCAAGATCCAACCTTCCACATTTTGAGTACATATCAATCAGTGCATTACCAACATAACCATCAGCTATAATGCCCTTGCTATCAAGGTTTCAGTGGATGGCCATCCCCAGCTCCAGATTGCCAAGCTCTGCAAAGCCCCAAGGACTGATACAAGTGTCAGCTCCGTAGGTTCAATGCCATTCTCCTGCATTTCTTGAAAAATCTCCAACACTTGGGTATACCTTCCGAGCTTTGTGTAGCTATCGATCAGAGTTCCATGACACAACATCTCTCTCTGGCATTTCCCTGAAAATCCTTGCTGCCTCATCCATATATCCAATTCTCGCATTTCACATGTTCTCAGCATTCCACCATGACAAGTTCCTCTCTAGCATGGCCTGATACACATGCTCCGCATCCAGCTAGTCTGCGGCGGCATGATGAGCACCGACCAATGCATTCCACGAGACGGAATTCTTAGTGAGCATTTCATCGAACACCTTCCGTGAAACCCCGAGGCGACCGAACTAGCCATGCATGGAGACGAGAGCATTCTGCACATACCGATTCTTCCCGCAGCCAAGCTTCAAAACGAGGCAATGCAGCTCCATTCCCTTGGAGAAGAAGACCAACGCGGCACTGGCGCGAGAGCTCTGCTTGAAGGCGCGGGCGCACGATTTGAGTAGCGACGGGAAGGCGGGGAGCGGGGTGGGGAGGGAGAGCGATGAGGCATGGCTGTATAGGAGCAGCGCGGAGAAAGGGGTGGGCGACGAAAAGAAGGAGACGATGACCAGGCAGACGAGGGACGGCGAGAGGACGCCCGGAGGGGCCGAGAGGAGGAGGGAGAGCGCCGACGGGGAAGGAAGGAGGCAGCATAGGAGAGTGGAGAGGAAGGCGGGGTGGTGGATCAGGCCGAGCTTGGCGAGTAGCGAGTGGAGCTGGTTGCCAGCGGCGACGCTCCGACGAGGGAAGCGGAGGTAGGAGACGGACGGCGTCGAGAATTTTTTTATTTATATATTATTTATTAAAATATTTTAAATATATATATTTTTTGAAAATTTATAGATATATGACCCAACACACTTTAGAGGTTTTTTTAAAAAAATAAAAATGAAAACCTCCTATGAACAGTAATATCCCAATGATCTGTTTGTTATTATAATGTTAGATACGTATACTACTCAAACTTCGTATTAAAAATCGATTGTCTACAGTTAAATGATATTGTCTCGAAGCTGTATAGCGTTGCAGCCCTATAATCCTACTTTGTTAGAGTGTTTTTAGACAACAAAACTATAAATTCCCTCTAGCTAAAAATGCAGTAAAAAAAAGAAACAAAAGAAGAAATGGTTGAGAAGAGGTAAGTAGCAAAGTCATATCAACTTATGGATTCGTAAAAAAATTATACCATTTGTAATATTTAGTCTTGCGATAAAACGAATTACTGTAGTATTTTCTAGATTCATGAATATTTTCGTTTATAGTTTCGTGGTTTGTTAATTTCTTTTCTAAATCCATATATAATTTCATTTATAATGTTTGAAGACATATCGGTATAAAAATATTAAATGCATAATACTATATGATTAATTTCTTAGGTAATTAAACTCTATTTTTTATGAATAGATATATCAAATAAAGTGATATTTTAATTATATCATAATCGAGGGAATTTATGTATGATTCATATAGATATATCAAGCTTGACTTAACCCTTAAAAACATTAAAACTAACAGTGAATAACTTATTAATGCAAGGCTTTCGAATTAACCTCTAGTTTAACGCAATAATCATGTATACTGTAATGAGCTGGATAACCAAAGGTTTTTTTTCTAGAATTGATACCGGTGAATTTCACTGCCACTTAAAAATATTACGTAGAGAAAGTATTACAATGAAATTCTTATGCTAGTATATGAGAAATACATCATTGTTTTAATAGTGTACAACATGAGAGGGTTCAAATATGATAGGAAGTGATGCTAAAACAGTAGAGAAAAATGAGTGAAGAAGGAGCAGACAGAGAGCATGGATAGACGAGGGAGAGAGAAACAAATCATTTATTCAAGTAATGGATAAAGAATATTCTAATAACGAGCATATAAAGAATGATAAATCATCAAACGAGGGTGTTAATATAAATCCGTCACAATGGCCTAATGAGGACTTTTCTAGAATTATTATATCTGATAAATATCACATGCCATGATAATATAAGGAGAACAAATTTATTCAGGAGTCTAACTATACATACAATGTAATTAATTATTAGGCGATATCTCTTCGGAGAGAGTTATAGGTCGTGAAGTCAAGTGAGTACGTGTATCAAGTTATGGGTGTTTATAAAGAATGCATTCAAGAATAAAAAGAAGGATTATTAGAAGTTGTATCAAGCATAATATCGAGAAATACTAAAAAAACATGATATTTATATTTTCTGCAATAAAGATATGTTCCAATATTGTGTACAAACTAGGATACATACCAATATAAATTATCAATCACATTAAGAATAAATTTAAGTATATAATTATCTATACAAAGATATGGATAGCTAAACAGAAGATTGTGGAGATGATATTTAATACATTTAAAGCCTCATACGATAATTTGTCTTTATCTTCTAGCTTGTATTCTTCAGAGGAATCTAGGGAGTGACTACGACCTAAAGTCACTTACATTATTAAGTATGCTTTAACAGGCTTTCTTCACATTAAGTGCATTCGTTTACATATTTGTGTATTTTCATCTGCTCTGTATCGATGGGATTTTTCTGATTCGAAATTACGGAGGGCAGGTATTGACAACAATTAGAGTTGATGGGAACAATAAGTGTTATCAATGGCTTTCGCTTTAATTGAGAGAAAACACTAAAAGCTAATACTGATTTTTGAAGCGGGTAAAGGGTGTAGTTGTGTGTATGAGACTAGGTGTATTCATTATACATGACCGTTATGTCGGGCTCCTATAGGCAATTAAGTATTTGAACAATAATAATGTGGAGAAATGATATTTACAAGAATGACCAGATGTTCATAACAAATAGATCTTTTTTAAGAGATTCTTTTCATAGAATCAATAGAAAAAATTCAATAAGGTTTATAGTAGGTTGGATGAGTTGATAGTAAAACAAACAAATAAATAGTTCAGAGGTTAACACCTGTAAGTAACGAAGCTTCCAAAGTTCTAGGACCACTCCTAGTAATGATCATACTATGAGAAAGTGGTCGTTGTCTTAAGTTAGAAAATTTTTACACTAGTTTAAGAATTAACAGAAAAGAAAATAATCCTTAATGTATAACAATGGTGATGCTAGATTTGACATAATAACCATTAATAACTAGTTAATATATGGTGTAAGAGTGTTATCGCTTGTTATCATTTTTAAATTTATCATGTATGGTACATACAAGTATTTTAGAATTAGTACAAAGAAGCTAGGCACTTTATGATAGATAATGGTTTTTTTGGTACAATGATGATAAAGTAATTGGACAAGAATAGATGTGCACCTAGTGATTTAGTCAAATAGTATAGTTTTATATATTATTTTAAGAATAGATGTATAGTTTTAGTTTAGAGAGACATGAATATTTTCTTATAAACTATATGTATCGTAATGGTATATACTATCAACCTTGTAGTAATGATAACCATTATTCGTTTTCATTAACAAAAAAATTATCATCAGTTTATAAAAACTGTATATTAATATTTTTTATAATCATGCTAATATTCCTTTTTAATATAGGTTATATACTAGAACTGCTAGATCATGTCTTTGATTGTCACACATAAAAAAAAGCGTCATAATAGAGAGGTAAGAGGAACACCCGTAAAATTGTCAGTCCACTCCCCTCCTACAAAGGTATATAATAATTTTATAGATAGCTCTATACGAAAAAACACTTTAGAGAATAGTAAGAGAAATATTTACAAATTTTTTATACCAACAAGTATTTAACACTAAAAAAACCACCTTTAAAGGTGTTGGGTAGGTAAATTTTTAGACGAAGATATATATTTTTTAAATATTTTAATAAAAAATATATAAATAAATAAAATTTGGAAGAGGACACCGTGGCTTGAAGCGGCAGGCATGGTCGCCTCCTCTTCGTCTTCCTTCCTGCCGCCGCCGGGCAATCCAATAATCCATCGTACCCCGCACGAGCACGAACAAGAACGCACGCGCATCACGCGCATCATCGTTGAGTGACTCATCATCGGCATCATCTCTCTCCGAGCGGAGAAGAGACAAGCAGGAGCCGTGCGCGAGGCAGGGGAGAAAATTCGACCTTTCCTTTTCCCACTTCTCTTATTAAAATCCCCAAGCCCATAGTCCACTGCCGGCGGCGCCCAGATCGCCACCCGATCGCCTCCGCAGGGGGCGCCTCTTCCGCCGCTTCCTGCGTCGCCTTAATCCCTCCTTTAGCGGCGGTTACTCCACGCCTCCGGAGGAGGCAGGGAGGGAGGGAGGACGCAGTCCGGCCCTCGTGAGCGTAGGGCGCTGGTCCAGGCTCCCTCGCGACGCCCATGGTCGACAACCAGGGCTGCTCGCCGGCGCTCGAGCCCGTGCCTACGCCGCCGAACCCCGACCCCTCCTCCATCTCGCCCGACGCCTGGGATCCCCTCGAGGCCGCCGCCGGAGCCATCGTCGCCCGGATCCAGCCCAACGCGCCCTCCGAGGACCGCCGCGCCGCCGTCATAGCCTATGTCCAGGGCCTCCTCAGGTGCACCGTTGGCTGCCAGGTTCTTTTCTTACTTTGCCCCCTTCCTTATTCATGCCTTCGTTGTATTCCGTAATAATTACTACTTCATAAAAACTCTACCTTTCCTTTGTGCATCAATGGCATGGCCACAGCGTCTATGTGCTTACATGTGAATCCCTATTCAGTCGCCTAATTATTCCCTTTCGATCATGTCTATGTAGACAGCTGCTCCGGGGTATCCTTTCATTATTGTTTCACAAGCTGTTTCCATTATCTGTTAGGACATGGAAGTGTAGTCAGGACAACATGGTAGGTACATTGTTGCCTCTGATTTAGCTAATAACCATACTCGGAGTTTCATCTACCTACACTGCGATGGCCCAAGTGTGATTTTGCTAACACTAGTGATAGCGCCAAACTCATATACAGGTCGGTATATTAGAAATACAAATACTTGCTGCGGCCAGGGTCACAGGTGTCAGATGTTTATTCCCTATTAATGTTTTGATATCCCTTGTCGTAAGTGGGCTTGATTTTCAGCGGCATAAGTCTGATAATCTACTTATGCAAGCACTAATATATAGACACATCTTAAGGCACTGCATTTAACGACAGCTAACTTGTCAGTGCTGGGTTGGAGAGTTTGGTATATGGTATATGTACTTTAGTGCCCTTTTTTGTGACGTGAGTCTCCATAGCTTGCTCATATTGCTTCTCCTTTTGGATAAATGCCTCTGCTCTACTATATCTGTGCTCTCAAGAAAATGGAATAGGTAAAGGTCTACTGTAAGACCCCCAGACAGTGGTCGGAAACTGGAATAATTTTTTAGTTTAGTAAGGAGTACTTACTTTCCTGTTACGTGGTTAGTTATTTTGGATCTTTGTTCATGTCAAACACAAGAGATCTGGTGACCATAGTGTATTTTATGGGATTTGTAGAAGATTCACTGAACAACTATAGAGCATGTATGAGGCACCCAATAAAAGAAAAACGTACATGTATGCATACTTTGGCAAGTATATGTTACTGTCTGGTGTGTGTCCACCATGTTGTACACTGTCTAGTATCATGGTTGCTGTGATAGTCATCCACATCGTTGCTCATACTTGTTGTTCACAGACTTGTTTAAGCTACACTGAGTACGGATGGAGCTAATATCAAACTGTTAATCATGGCAATAAAAACCATCAAATGGGTAAATTATCTGTTTTTTGATATGCCAAAACATGCTTTTTCAACCTTTTTTATACCTAATTACTAAAATTACTGTTGTGCACAGATGCACTTGGTAGATCATGAATTTTCAGAACAGGTGAACAAAAAATAGAAAAGAAGTCAAACAAAAAACATCATGAAACAAGCAGTTTATTGCTTTATTTCAATCCAACTCTTAACTGGAACCCTTGGCCATTGTGAAGTGTACACCTGACAAATAAATAATGAGAATTGCATAGAAAATTGAGGTTTATTTATTTAATATCTTTCATGTAAATAGGTAATATGTGATAAATTTTGCTACCTTGCCATCATGTTCTTTTGGAGCCAAACACCTGTTCCAATGGCGCATAACATGCTCACTGCTAGTTGTTTGATGAAGGGTGCTCCTTAATGCTCAACCCTAGGAATTGGCATGGCATTAGACAGGCAATATGGGATTATCTGATTCTGTTGTGCACTTATTTACAATAGTTGAAAAAGAATTATTGCTTGGGCTTTTAGTCCTATGCGGGCACTGGTATCTCTCTCTCTTTACTTTGTGTTGAATCATCTGACATCATGATATTTCAAAATACAACTTTAACCTTTTTCTTTCTTTAAAACACAGGTCTTTCCATTTGGATCTGTTCCGTTGAAAACTTATCTTCCTGATGGAGATATTGACTTGACTGCCTTTGGCCATTCAAGTGATGAAATTTTAGCAAAACAAGTACATGCTATTTTAGAATCAGAAGAGGCAAGGAAAGATGCTGAATTTGAAGTCAAGGATGTCCAGTATATTCATGCAGAGGTTTTCCTCTTGATGCTCTTTGTTATTTAGTTTATATAATAATTAGTGTCTAATTCATGTGCTTTTATGTTTCTGGTAGTGGTGTCTACTTATTAGTGCTTATCTATTGTGTTTATTATGTAAGATCACATGAAACCATTCATGTGATTCATTAATACATGAATTCTTCTCTTTTTTACTCCCCTTCTTATAACTGTAATAAAACATTTTGCAGTATTCTTATCCTACTATAAGCCGGGAAACAACAGTAGAGAAATCTGTCGTTTGCACATGACATCAATGAAGCATGTGAATATCACAATATTTCACTGCTAGCAATAAAAATATTAGTTGATATTGATCAAGTAAACTTTGCACCACTGTGATGCATGCTTCAACATAGATTTACGTGTTTTCACACGTTGTTAGTATTATGTCATCATGTTGTCTAAAATAAGTCTTTCTGATGGCAGGTCAAGTTGGTGAAATGCATTGTTCAAAACATCATTGTAGACATCTCATTCAATCAGTTTGGTGGACTATGTACTCTTTGTTTTCTCGAGAAGGTAATGTTTGAAAAGTTGCAACAAATATGTAGTTGCTCAGTCCTCTTCCTTAAAATGCATATCTATTTCGGTTTGATTTCAAATGTTATAACAAGCTAGTTCCATTTGACTTCCTTGTGAAGTTCAACAATGGGAAGATTATTTCTGTAAGGTCAGACTGCTCATGGGAAAATATATCTATAACCATTACGTTTTGCAGGTTGATGAAAAATTTGAAAAAAACCACCTTTTCAAGAGAAGTATAATGCTGATAAAAGCTTGGTGTTATTATGAAAGCCGCATTCTTGGTGCTCATCATGGATTAATTTCTACCTATGCATTGGAGATATTGGTGTTATATATTTTCCATCTCTTCAACGGAACACTGGATGGTCCACTTGCTGTAAGTCCTGACTTCCAATTTTTCTGAGCATTTGTAAAGTTCTTGTTTCTGACTCCCTACATAAGTTGCTATAAATAACTTACATGTTTTCTGCAGGTCCTCTATAGGTTTCTGGACTATTATAGCAGATTTGATTGGGACAATAAGGGTATAAGCTTGTATGGCCCTGTTTCCTTGTCTTCCCTACCTGAGCCAGGTAGTAAGTGGATGTGGTCTGATCTGTTACCTCTTTTTTTGTGATTGGAAGTTTTCTTTTTTTTATTGATCATGCAAGCTTTTTTTTTCACAGCTGGCTCTCCAGACACTATTGATGATGATTTTATTATGCGAGCGGACTTTCTCAAGGAATGTGCACAGTGTTTTAGTGTTCCCCCTAGAAACTCTGAGAAAAATACTCAAGTCTTTCCCCGAAAATTTTTCAACATAGTGGACCCATTGAAGCAGAGTAACAATCTAGGGCGCAGTGTCAGCAAAGGTTTGTTTCTTACATATAGATCATTCATTCTGATGGTAGGATTGGATGATCAGTCTTGGAATTATCACACAACTTTAGTAAATTTTGGACAAATAGATGCATTAACTTGTTTGTTTTAACTTCGCAGTTGTTTTCAAATTCATCATCATCTCATGATTGGCCACTCAGGGGAAGAATGCTTGTTGACTTGTCAAATTTTAGTACTTACGCTACAGATAGCTTAGTTTTTGGGCATTTACTGTGCATGAAAAAGGGATAAATTGCTGCTGCGCCCCCTAGTGCACAAGCTACTTATCCATGGGCCAAGAGATTTTAGAACAATTATTAGAAGAAACTATATGCCACTTACGTAAGTAGTAACACTTAGTACATTGCATATTTGCATGCTTGTGTAGTGCAACGTGCCCCTGGACCACCTTACTTTAATACCATACACGCTGCTTACTGACATGCTCTAAGTTATAACATGGCTTTTTGTGGCATTTAATTGTTGTTTGTTACATGGGTATTTGCTATTTTAGTTCTGTCCACAAGCATAACTTCCTTTTGCTCTGCACAATTGCTTATGTACATTAAGCTGTTGCAGTGCTATTTGTTTTGTCCTCAACATTATTCAAGCTGCTATGGACATGGTTTTTTGTCAATTAATTTACCTGGGCTGATCCCATTATGCAAAGCACAGGTAACTTTCTCCGGATACGCAGTGCATTTGATTTTGGTGCCCGGAAACTTGGGAAGATTCTTCAAGTTCCTGTCAATTCTACTGTGGATGAAGTGAATCAATTCTTCAGGAACACATTGAAGAGACATTGTGGTATGGTAAGGCCAGATGTGCAAGAAATCGCTCTGGACTTCAATGGTGAAAGAGCCGACAATGATAGTTTGCCTTTATACAATAATAATTCCTTTGGTGGTGATCTATCTGATCAGTTCAATAACATCAGCATTTCAGATTCCAATAAGCATGGGTCGCTAAAGCAAAATGGATGGAATTACATGGCTGAGAACAAGGAAAGGAAGTTTGTTTCTGGTTGCTGGCTGGCAAACATAGCAACAAATCCTGCAACTACTAATTCAACTGGTATGATGAATGGCAGTGACTCTTGTGAGCCTGCATCACCATCAATTACTGGAGCATGTAGCTTGCCATCTGAGGAATGTCATGACACATCTGAGTCAGAAAGTGGTATGAAGGTTGGCATAAAGTATGACACAAGCCCGTCACACCATGGGGTGTCAACAGTGGGTTACGCAGGTAGATCCCATCAGTCCTTTGATGAGGTGTATAATGACGATACGGGTACCATCAATAACAATTGGTCAGATCTCACTGGAGACTACACAACAAATTTTAATAATCTTCTCTATGCTCAAGGGTTCCACCAAGATTATTCAATGAACCAATATTACCCATTTGGTCCAGTGTACTATCAAATGCCTTCCACACCACCTGCACGGTATCAGAACAGGCGATCATTAAATGGTCATAGCAGAAATAATGTGTATGGATATGCTGGTACAAATGGAATAGGAACTGCTCCTTGTCCACCAGGTTATTTAATTGTGAGGCCATATAGTCAAATAGATGATTCAAATCGAGCTCGTGGAACTGGCACGTACTTCCCTAACCCAGTACGTTCCTCCTTACATGATCTTATGTTCATACTATTAAGCATACTATGCACATAGAATGGCCTGAGCTTTTTGAACAGTCTAGTAGTCAAGGTTTGGCACAAGTGGTAGATAATGCCCCCTTTTATATAACTCTAATTGCTAAGGAAGATGCAATTCCTTATTTTTTCTAACATGTACAACTTTAAGCCTCATTTGGACTAAACTTTTGGCACTTTTTTTTTTCACATACTATGCATATCAATGCATGAATCAATGATTCACTACTACTCTTGTAGTAGAATTATTGCATTGTTGGATTTGGCCATATCATCTATACAATATAGTATAGAGCATACCCCCATTAGTTTTATGTTTCTACTGCAGAGCTTTTTCATTTTGCAGGGTTAGCCATTATATTTGTGTCATTTTGAGGTGCTGTCTCGTGTTCTCTGAGTTTGTTCACCTTGTTCGATTTGTAGATCTTGTCCAAAGACAGGTCACCTTCTGGACGAGGTGGAAGGGGAAAAACTCATTTCCTGCCACATAACCATCAAAGACCTCACCACTACGGTAGAGCTGATACGTCAGCAGATCGGACTCCTTCGGAGGAATTGAGGGAGATTTATGATCCTGGTGCAAATGACTTGGGAATCCCTTCTTCATTGAACATACCAAGACCTTCTCCATCTTCTGAAGATCCAAGGGAAATTGCGCATGGCAATGGTTTTATTCAGCCTCCAGCGAAGAAACTTGAGTTTGGGACCTTGGGAGCATTGCCTTTGGAAGTTACATCCCAAGACCATGGTATTAACAGATTGAATTCTGCTTCTGACAGTCAACCTTCTGCGTCTGCTAGCCCTATGTCTCTGGCACATAATCCTGGAATTGGTTCTAATCGAATGAGGTAAGTATGTTTCGTTTTTTAGCTGTCAAAGTCAACAATGTCAAGTATTTTATCAGAGGCATGCCATAACTAAAAAAAGAATTTGAGGTTCACATGCATTTCCCAAAAAACATGATATGGAAACCATCAATATTTTCAGTCTAAATGTGAAAGCATATTTACTGAACTTGAAAATGCCTTTTTCTCTCTCTTCGTTTCACTTCATTCACCTTGTAACTTAGATACTCAGTTCTACTGCATTTTTAAGAAATTGTGATGCATAATACCACATTAAACAATTTACAGGAACCCTCAGCCATATCATCTCAAGGACAACGGTGATTTCCCACCACTATCTAGTTGATGCCATATAGTTAATTGCATATCAGAGGCAACTTGGTCCAAGAAAGATACTGATAAATGGTGCGTGCTCAGTGCAATGATACCCGGGGTTACTCCACAAGACAAACATCATCCGTCATGTACATCCTATCATTAACTGCACATTCTCCAGTCATCAATTCACCTTGCTGCTACCTTCCACAAAAGAAAAAGAAAAAAATCAGAAGGCTGCTGCATTGCAGCTTGCTTCTGCCATAACAGTCCTGCAAAGGAAATAGGGAAGAAAAAAAGGTCAACCTTTTTGTGCCATGTAGATACTTATGTTCTCTTTGCCTTTTTCCCCTTGAAGAGGGAACAAGTGTGGCAAATCAAAAATGCTAGAAAGAAGGTGAGCTGTCTTGCTCTGTTGTTTTGACCTCATGAGCATTCAAGTTACTGGGGAGCTCTCTAAGTGTCCTGTTTGGGTTTGGAGAGGCCTTGTGTTGAAAGGCCCCATGTTTGAAGTAACATTAGCTGCTTGAAACAATGGGTAGGTATAGGGGATAGATATTTATGAAACTTTCACTTGATTTACTGTCGACATAGAACTAGTTTAGTTAGTCTATACTAAGCTCAGAGTAGAATCGATCCTTTTACTTTGCCCGTTGTGCGTTACATGTCTTTGGTTATTAATTCGATTTGTAACATAGTTTTGCTCTGCTGTTGTTAGCTCGCCTCCAGGTTAAGAGAAAGGGGTATGAGTTTGAGCAACACAACCATGATTGCTAGTTAAGTTTTGAGTAACATAGTTCTGCTTTTCAGTTGTTAACTTGGTGGTTTTTGCCACGTTGGTGCACACATCACATGTTTTTGGCTGACATGGCAGCCGTCTAGCATGTTCTTCTCATTAGCTCCATGTCAGTAAGATCTCAAAGTGGTGATGAGATGGCAAAATCTTGTCACATGTAATCGCCACGTGAGCAAACCAAGATGGCTTTGGTTTGAATGGGGGCAAAGTGGATTTTTTTTAGTAGTTTGAGGTCGTGAAATTTACGCTTTTGTAGTTTAAGGTTCATTTCTAATCTTTTTCAAGAACTTGGGTCGTAAAGCAGACTAAAGTTGCAATCATGTCGCTCTCAAGATGGGAGTCTCGAACTCTCGACAGTGCAATAATTGAGTATACATGTCAACATGTAATTAGACGAATCCTGAATCCTCATCTTTATCCAAGCTAGGCTGTCGAAGTGCCAATGCAGGACAGTACCTATGGACATGTGTTGGAGTTGATTGCATGATTAGCCAAAAAAATAAGTACCGCCAGTCACTAACTTTATTTTTGTTACATACTCACACTAGATGCCATTACGTTGTAGCAATCTTACAATTATTTCTATAAAATATTTGTGATGGTAGCATTAAACTACATAAATCATTTGTTTGAAAACTCCAATTATGCCACTTTTTATATGTTGATTTGGTGGCTGGGAAATAAATAAATTTGGTAGATCAATTATTGTAGTCAACTTTAAAGAAGTCAAATCTCAGCTTGCAAATGTGTTTAGTATCTCGTTCTTACTTTAGGGTCTTAATTTGTGTTGGTTTACGTGCTCAGCTCATTCGTTATTGAATGCTGAATAAGCTTCTTGATAAATGGAGTTCAGGGGTAGGTCACTTACCATTTGTCTGACTCTGGAGGGGCAGAAGAAAAATGAACATACGATGTATATTTTGTTTCTGGACTAATTCATGGTATAATTAATTCTCGTTTCGGAGTACGATCCTCTGTAAAATCAAGAAATTGTCGCACATGTGTTTGTTTTCCAGCTCTTGCATTAGCTTTTTTATACGTGCGGTGACAAAGTAAAAAAAAAATCAGGTTCATTTCCACTACAAAGAGATATTGTCTCATGAACAATTGAATATAAGTTCACAAAATCCATAGAAGAATCAAGAATGAACTATTCAATTCTTATCCTAGCGACTGATGATATGTCTTTTTTCTCTAGGAGTCCTTTTCCTTTTCTCTGAAAAAAAGGCGCCAAAATTGCATTAGAAAAAAATGTATTATCGAACCGTTGACTGTGTTAAATCTGTCGTAGCATTCTGCTAGCGGATAATACCTTTTATATCGGATCTTTCTGAATTATTGAGACAATCTGATTGTTATTGGCCATTATTGGGACCCAGATCCATTTTGCATGTATTTATTCTAAACCACTCATATGCTGAGTTTTTGTTCAACTGTCATAAGAGCTGGGATATATTTTTTTCTAAAGTTCTAAATGGGTGCAGTAAGCTAACTTGTCAGTTTTTGTTAGCATGAATGTTTTGACACGTATAATAGATTCCTTTCTCCCAAATCATGCGCTTTCCTATGTTATTTTTTTCGAGAAAATAAGATGAGAATATATAAGCTTAATCTTCTAGGCGTAGAGTTAAGGCTGTGCTCGTTTGAGAAGACAGATATATTCTTTAATATAATTTTTAAAAACAGCTTTCTTATATATATATTTATTTATTTATTTGAAAAAACTTACCAAAGACGTCCTCACTAAAAACGAAAAAACAAAAGACTAAAAAAGAAAGATTTGAACGCAACCTAACTATTCATATCTTTCGCTATGTATATGGATATAAAGACCAAATTTCTATCCATTATCTAAAACGAATAAACTTGGAATATGCTTGTTAATATTTAATTAGTTAATGTCCAGATTAAAACCGGTGGTGGTGTTACTATCACTCCTGGCCTACAAGTGAGATTGGATATTACAAGGACCAAAAGAACCATGAAATCCAAAATAAAGATAGAAAAAAAAGAGAGAAATGATCGTTGGTCTGAATTCAAGATACAATCTTTAGTCTAAGACAAGGAAAGTCAAGAAAAAGAATACTATATAATAATTTGTTAGACATAGTCAAAATTTTGTGAATATTTAAAGGCGTTATTTTTTCTAAATAAGAATTATATAAGATACCCCTGGCTTTGTAAAAGCTAAAATAAAACGTGAAAAGAAAATGTCAGATTTATTATAAAAAAAGCAAAGTCAAATACGGATCTAAAAAAAAAGCAAAGTCAAATACGGATCACGTGAACATATTCTGAAAATTCAGTTGTGGTTGGTGTGCTGCTGTTCCAACGTAACCAGCCTTTCCTCTTCCGTCTGCACATCTGAATTGTGAAGCAACCACAATTCTGTCCATCCTCTCCGATCTTAAGCAGGATAACACAACGAAATCCTCCTTCCCATTCACAATCCTTCCTTCTTCGACAGTTTGTCCGATACTTGCATGCCCACAGGCAGCTCAAGAAGCTAGCTAGCTGTTTCTATCATTTCTCCATAAATAGCTCAAAGTCCTGCATTTCTTCTTCAAATGGATTTTTCAAGGCATAGATTCTTCAAATCCAGATCAGCAGCTGTCCCCTTTCTCTGATTCTCTCCATGTAACTAAGTGCAAGTTCTGAAGATTACCAGCAGTTCAGCACAAGAGCCTGATAGAGGAGAAGAAAAAACATATCTCCAGACTAACTCCTTCCACATATACTCCATACCACAGCTCTCATCGATCAATCCATCTTTCCAGTCTCCAGGTGACGAGAGATCTGATTTCCTGAAAAAAATTTCGCCTTTTCGTCAGTAGAAATCCAAGGTTTATTCCTCTGTACTACTACACAGCAGAGTGTAGTACGTGTCTCACCAGCATCAAAAGTGACATACTGCAAGCACACCACAATTGAGGTCGATTGATAGAATCGAATTCCACTTAAATTTGCACGGTGGAAGAGAATCCCCTGCCTGCCTGCTTGATTTGATCAGGATTCGGATGCATCCAATTCCATCACTCAGCCGGAGCTTTCTGTCTGTTGCTATCGCCCTATGTCTGCTAGCTCGTGGCGTGCTTGTTTAATTTCTTGCAAAAGTCTCTGGCCTCATCTCGCGTCGCTTGGGATAGGAGGTGCCTAAGTAGTGGCTTGTCGTCGTCAGATGAGTGTAGCTGGGGCGTGCAGCTCGGAGGCGCCCATGGCGTGGATGCTCCTGCGCATCGACTGCTCCCTCCTCGGCCAGCTCCTCTTCCGCGTCGTCTTCTTCGCCGACCACGCCAAGCGGTACAGCATCTTCTAGCACTCAGCTAGCTAGGCTGAATCAGTAGCATATAAATATACTGCAACTGGTTAAGTTAGCTGTTGCTCGCCGACAACGGACGCCGAGCATGTCTGGTTCACGGCGGTGCGGCGGCCGGCGGTCGGAGAGAAGTACGGTGGTGGGTGATAACAGGAATGGATACGTCGAGACTGACCCAACTGGGCGCTATGGCCGGGTAATTACTTACTTCTTCATTTTGCAACCAAAATTTGCTCATTTGCTTTTTCTAGAAAGAAATTTGAGATCTTTCCTTTCAAAGTTCAATCTTTTCAAGACTGCCAAATGATCAGCAAGCAATTCCATGCTATTCACGGTTAATTCAGTTCATTGCTTTTGATTTTCCCTGAACATATATGGATTTTTCAGGAAGATGGTACTAGTACATATCATGCGTGCCTTTAGTTGTTCGGTTCTATGTTCTTTAGATGTGGGCTGGTAATTACATTTGAAAACACGCTGTAACCATATCAGTTAAACATGTAGGCTTCATTCTCTTTCAAAAAAGCATGTAGGCTTCATGAGCATTATTTTCAATAATAGATTCCATGCTGATGTCATGATGTGCACATCGGGGCTAACAGCTCTAAACTATGCAAGCGACAGCTATTGCGTCTTCAGTATCCTCATCGTATCATTTGGCTTTTGCTGCTATCTATAGCTGCATAGGACAATTGAATATTGCACATAAAAACATATCAGGTTCTGTACTTAACCCTAAGCCGTTGCTGTGTTGAATGATAACATCAGTTTTTCTATATTTGGTCAAATAACGGAAGTGCATCATAAATTTGAGATGGTGAGAATTCGATTATGATTTCTCTTCCAATCCAATCAGGTAAGGATGTTCCTCAAACAAGCTAGAGTTGGTGTTTGGTTGGGATTTGAAGTTTCCTAGTATGTTGGATTTGATCTGAATAGATAAGCCTATTCCATGTGTCAATATGCCAATAATTAGATGTTGAAAGCTTCAAGAGTATATGCCCTGTCTGGTCATGTTCATGGCCAAAGATTTGATACGATCCTCTCGCCTTTTTTCTCTGTGCAATGAAGACGTAGCGGCAACTTATTACTCCACTACACATATGTTCACCTTTTTCACTAGTTTCTCCCGGATTAGAGGTGTACTATTATTTGTAGCTACGTGAGCTTTGCAAAAGTATCTTACCTTCACAAACTTGACAACTACCTAGTGTTTTGAGTTAATCTTTTATATGTATTGTAATTTTAACTTTTGATCAAAAGTACTGGTAGTTTTAATTAGGCAGGCTAATTAGATGAGGTCTAAGGCATTCACTAATAAATTAGTTCTATTAACTCAAAAGTGTTGAATTTGTTGTGCCAAAAATTCATTTGGAGTCTGCATTATTCACTTCAGAACATTCTAAAAAAAATACATGTAAAACATTTAAAAATTCCGTGTAAAACTTAATTTTCAAAGATAACCATATCATGTACTACAATAAATAAATAAGTAAATTTTCTTGTTTTTTCTTGAAGAGAAGCAATTCATAACCCACACTTTCTAGTGTAATACTACTACCACCGTTTCAAAATAACTTTATTTTTCACACATGAAGACAAAAATATTAGAATATCTTTTACCTTATCAAAACCCAATGCAATTATCTCCCATTTTATATAATTGTAATGCATTTGCCCTTCTACTTTCATAAACTCTAATGCAATAATTAATTGAAAGATAAAGTTATTTTTAGACAAATAAGACAGTGAAAGTTATTTTGAGATGGAGGAGTAGTAAACAACACATGATTTTTTTTACCATTGGGTATATGCTCATTCTCTATAAGTCTATATTTTCTCTACATGCATTGTTTCTAAAACTTTTGAAGTGCACGAAGTATATATAAAATCTGTAGAATTTATTGAAAAGGAAGCATTTGAAATCAAAACTTGTCAATTCAGAATAAAGTAGAATGGTTAGCAAGCATGCATGTAGTGCAATTTATAGTATTTCACGAATTTCGGTTCCCCCATATGAAATTGTTTTGGCTGAAAAACTCATTTTTTTTAATTAAGAAAAAATTATTTAAAATTAACCAAAATGTGTTCAAATTTGACGTTTTCGGTGTGAGATTTCCGCAACTTCCGAAAGTTTGCTTGTAGCGGTAGCCATGAAATTTGTTAAAAAAAATTTGTGCAGTTGTCGGAGGTGCTGGGGAAGGGTGCGATGAAGACGGTGTACCGTGGCTTCGACGAGCTGCGGGGGGTGGAGGTGGCGTGGAACCAGGCCACCATCTCCGACGTCCTCCGCACCCCCGACGCCCTCCACCGCATGTACGCCGAGGTCAGCCTCCTCGCCGACCTCCGCCACGACGCCATCATCGCCTTCCACGCCTCCTGGTTAGATGCTTCTCACCGCACCTTCAACTTCATCACCGAGCTCTTCTCCTCCGGCACCCTCCGCTCCTACCGCCTCCGCTACCCTCGCGTCAGCCGCCGCGCCATCGCCGCCTGGGCGCGCGCCATCCTTCGCGGCCTCGCCTACCTCCACTCCCGCGGCGTCATCCACCGCGACCTCAAGTGCGACAACATCTTCGTCAACGGCCACCTCGGCCAGGTCAAGATCGGCGACCTCGGCCTCGCCGCCGTTCTCCGCGACTGCGCCGCCTATGCGCGCAGCGTCATCGGCACGCCCGAGTTCATGGCCCCCGAGATGTACGACGAGCTCTACGGCGTCGCTGTCGACGTCTACTCCTTCGGCATGTGCATGCTCGAGATGCTCACCAACGACTACCCCTACAGCGAGTGCGACAACCCCGCCCAGATCTACAAGAAGGTCACCGCCGGCAAGCTGCCCGACGCCTTCTACCGCCTGACCGACCCTGACGCCCGCCGCTTCATCGGCCGGTGCCTCGTCGCCGCCTCCCACCGCCCCTCCGCCGAGGAGCTCCTGCTCGATCCCTTCCTCTCCTCTCACCACCACGACGATCACAAAAACACAATTGCACAGTCGCCGGCGTCGCCATTGCCATTGATGCCTTGTAGTAATCCTAGTGATCAGGAGGAGAAGGAGGCGCCGGCGGAAGCAAGTACGACGAGGGACATGACGATCACCGGGAAGCTGAACAAGGAGCACGACACCATCTTCCTCAAGGTGCAGATCGGTGGCGACGAATCATCATCAGGTAATAACGTGCGGAACATCTACTTCCCGTTCGACATAGTGAACGACACGGCGATGGAGGTGGCGACGGAGATGGTGAAGGAGCTGGACATCACCGACCGGGAGCCCACGGAGATCGCGGCCATGATCGAGCAGGAGATCGTGCGGTTGGTGCCAGGGTACAAGCAGCACGAGTACTCGTACGCGGATGACGACGACGATGACGTCAACGGCCACCCTAATCCCTTCTACTATCTCTCCGCTTCGCCGACCTCTTCTCAGGGATCTCTATGCGGGATGGGGGCCACAGACTCAGAGGGGTTCCCTGGCCCACATGGAAAAGTTGACTGCTCAAGAGGTATGTTTTCATCTCACTAGCTAGTTCCGTTTCCACTCTTGTAGATCAACGCCTTGCTATTCTGATATGAGTATGATTCTAGCTAGCTACAGAAGATGAAAAAGTTATATATAGTTATATATATATATTTGTATGTATATATATATGCCAATCACTTGAGGAGAAGAAACTTACAGAAACATTTTTTACATACAGTTTGTAAATTGTAGCATCATGCTTAATTGTGGCTATCACTGTCGCAATTAATCTCTGCAGAGACATTTTAGACGGATAAAAATTGAGCTCGATCAGTTAGCCATGTTACAATCAATCATCCCGGTCAGCCGGCAGCACATATAATTTCAAATGGAATATTAGTCGTGTTACATACACGTCAATCATACTCTTAGGCACTATACATACACATATTGGCATATACTGTGTAGTAGCTAGCTCGCCATTTCATTGTCATCGACCGCATCTTAATTCACGTCCATTTATTTCATGCGTGCATTATTAATTGCGCTAACCTTTTTTTTGGAGAGAGAAATGAATTGCAATAACTAGCTAGTAGTACTACAAGATGTTGAGACTGAGGTCGAGTTGACTAATCCAGCCTTTGGATGCATCATGCATGGTGTAGATTACTGTTACCACCCTCCAAGCAGCGGCAGCGTCAGCGTCAGCGACGACGATGAATGCAGCACGGCCTCCCTCTGTGCTGCAGCTAGTGCTGGAAGCCTGCAGCAGCAGCAGCAGCACTGCTCGGTGTCTTCCACCAGATTCGGTCCCGCAGCCGAAGACGGAGGAGGGCACGCCGGACGGGCGCGGCAGCGAGAGGGCGGAGAGGAGGAGCGGCGGCGGCGGCGGAGGATGACGCGGAACCGATCGATGGTGGACATTCGGAGCCAGCTGCTGCACCGGACGCTGGTGGAGGAGCTCAACAAGCGCCTCTTCTTCAACACCGTCGGCGCCGTCCACGACATCGGCTTCCGCGACCCCACCTTATCGTCTTCTTCCTCTAGCTCTTCGCAGCAACGCCGGAGAAGCAGCACCAAGGTCGACCACAAGCAGCATTACATGTTCTGAATAAAATTTTCGAAGCAAATTAATTTGGTATGTACATAATCAGATGCAGAGTACGTGTGCAGCTAGCTAGCCGGTAACATGCAGACCGTTGCGCGGGCGGCCACAAAATTGTGTATATTTGGAGCGAGTGCATATATGCGTGTTGTTTTGCCACGCAACATGTGAATGAATATGCGAGTGATATGTATTTGTACTGTGACTAGTACAAAATATAGCATGCATGCTGCTTAGGGCAGTGAGCGGAGTTTTTACTGATAAACAATTCCCCTCAATTGTGCTCTTCTTTTTAAGAAAAAAAACAAAAAGGTTTCAATTTCGCTATTAAAAACGGTTATCGTTCTGCTAAATCTTTTCCAATCCAGGTTCTGTTCTTCCCGAAATGGAGGAAATAAAACCTGTGCATTTTCCTATCCGAACCATCTTTGGGCCTGAAGACTTGGGCCGTGGCCCATCGCGGTGTGCATTTACCGCAACGCGTGATGCAGCCTGGAACTTGCTGTGTGCGTGGGCCCGTCGCCAGCAGGAGTACAGACGAGGGCAACGATCCAGAGTGATGGCTCAAATGTTTCCCATCCCATTTACACATCTCTTGCTCCAATGCAACCATGCATTGTACTACTAAACATCTTCTCGAAGAAGACCCTAACTTTCTCATGAAAAAGAAATCTATGTGTTTGCCTCATCTTTTCAAGGTGTTGCACGTGCCTCAGGTATCGTTGTCAAGGACCAAATTAACCTGCATATCTTGCTAACTTGTTTACATTTGTATCCCATTTTTAGAAACGGATCAATATATTCACCCGGCTTTTTGGAAGAAAGCCCAAGCACACAAACAGAGTCGTTTACAGGAACTCTTTACATTTGTATCTAGTTGATCATCTCCTAATTAAAGCCAAGTTTGATCTTCTAGCTACTGGCTGATAACTACTTCATATCGCTCTTACATTAATTTACATCACAGCAGTCAGAATTCAGAAAACTGCAGGGGAAACCAAAGAGTAACTTCCGTTAGTTGTTGCAAACTAGCAAGCAAATCGATCTCAATGTAGTATCATACGTACGTAGCTTCACAAATCGATCTCATGTGTAGTATAATACGTACATAGCTTGGGTATATCCAACAAATTAACAGAAAGAATGAAGAGAAAAGAAAAGCAAGCAAATAAAAGAGCTAGCGTGTGTGATACAGACAAAAATTGAGATCGAAAGGAAAGAAAAGATTTGCTCCACTAGAGCCTACGGAGGAAGAGGGTAAGCTAGTTGGTGCGCTTGCTGGGGCCGGACGGCCGTGGCCTTCCTCTGGGCTTCCTGCTCCTCAACCACCGCAGCTGCATCTGCACCACTTGTTGTTCTCCAGTCTGATTCTCTCCTGCTGCCGCCTCTGATTCGTGCTGCATTGGCGTCCACGGCGTGGCCGGAGACGTCGTCGGCGACGGAAGAAGCAGAGGCCTGCTGCAGCTGCTCTGCTGTACGAAGAAGACGAGCAGGAGGAGGTGCGTAAGCACAAACATGGAGCTGCAGGGCGCCTTCTTGCTTGACAAGACCAATGTGGCCATTACTTATGTTGTTGTGATCTCAACTTTGAGTTGTAGACGGCAGCTCCCGTGTTGGAAGATGGATGGATGTGCAGAGGAATTACCCAAGCAGCTAGCCGGGCGGGATATACATAGGCAGCCGCAGAAGAAAGCTTAGCCAATGGAGAAAAGACGATCGAGCTAACTCTCGTAGAAGACGTGTCTCCTCTTCAAAAGGATTCTCAAGACGCGTGGAATCAGGATTGCAAGCTGGAAGGGGCAAGCACGAGAAGACATGCTACTAGCAGAAGACTTGGTCTGAGGCCTGGAGACGCGTTTTTCTTCTTTCACATTGAGACTACCCCTGCCCAGGCCGTGTACACATTGATACTACATCATTCAATCCAATCTTCTTCACTCACAGCTCACCGACTTTATTTGATCGAATACGTCAATTCAGAGAGCTTGCAAGCTCTTACCATTTTTTCCCCCTCTCACGCTCTCTCTCTCTCTCTATTTCCTTGGGATGCAAGTGACGCATACACGTTATCCTAATTCCTACACACATCTGCTGATATACCTATTTCATTTTTGTCAGTAAATAGTTAAACAAGGGGAAAAGCTAGCTAGGCAGAGTAATTCATACATTGTAGCTGTATAATGTGAAATCCAATGGTCTGAAGTAGTATGTGCTATCGAGAAAAAAAGGATTATTGCACCAGCCTTTTTTGTTCTGACAAATAGTAGTACGACTCAAGGAGTAGCAGACCACCCACTACGTGATTTACTTGATTTGACTTCATATCCCCTTAATTCTTTCGCAAAGCAGCAGTACAGAACAAAAACATCGAACATGATACGAGCACGACGTCAGAGCGGTGGCCGGCGGCGACGGCGAGGAAAGGAAGAAAAGATGGAGGCGACGGCCGACGGGGACCGACCTTTCTAGTGGACTTCACCTCCATTCCAAATTAAATGGGACTGAAGGCTGTCTTAGTTTGGTACTTAACGTGTCCGATCCGTGATACAGACAAAGGCCCATGGACCTCGCGTCCGATAACACATAATCGTTTTTTTAATAGAGATACCTTATGCAATCATGATTATATTTTCTACTGAGACATGAATGGTATTTCTGGCTGACTGCGAAAAAAGCATTGATAAATATTGAAACATAACATAAAGAGATGTTTTACAAATGCTCTACTGTTAGTAGAATCAGTCTTAGATAGTTTATTTTTTTTCTAATTCAATAGATTATATCTATATAGTGTCAACTGACAAGTATACGGAGAGAGAGGGCGTGCGCGTATCTATTATTAAAAAGAAAACGTTTTATAATTAATTTACTTTCTCTATCTATCCTAGAATAGTAGATTTTTAGATATGAATTTGGAATAGAGGGAGCAGGACTCAAAAATAGTACAGCGCATGGGAAACATTCTTTCAGTACAACCTCATGGGCAAAATTAAAGAAGCAAGCTCTAGTACAGCGCTATATGCTATCTGAATTTCTGATCACTTTCATGAGTGATAGTGTTGTCTTGTTGATGGCAGAGGAACACCGTGCACGCAACCATGATCTGACCCATTTTGATCCCGGGCGTCACGGTGAATGCAACGCCATCCTCCTCCTCATCTCCTCTACCACGACCAGCATCGGCGGCGGCCACGACGCTGTCCATGTACTCCGCCGCGTACCTGCTCCCTCTCCTCGCGTACAACATTCTCACGCCTCCATCTCCGACGGCACGGCCGCTAAATACTTTGTTCGACAGAATCTCGCGAAGCTGGAGTTGGAGTGCTCCATCAACGCGTCCAGATGGTCACAGCACCTCATGATTCGATCAAAGCGAGCAGCATCGAGTTCATCATCGTCTTCAGCACCACCATCATGTGCAAGCATTGTTCGTGACAGGTACGCTTCCAGTGAGTATACCTCTTGTATAATGGTTGTTCGTCTGCATTGTTGGAGCAGTGATCAGATGAGGAGATCAAGCTAAACATCCGCTCGGCAAAGTCATGCACCGATGTCGACGCAACCTTGCACACCTCCAAGACTGCACTAGGCGTCGTCAATTTTTTCAGGACCACGGAGTAATCTTTCTGGTGCTTAACTCACGCTTTGCTACTGATCTGCTTATTCAGTCTCGAATTAGCACTCTTCCGACCATCCAGTTCCCTTTTCAACAGTACAATATCTGATCACTGCTCCAGTTCCTGCACCAGTGACCATCGATTATTGATCAGTGACCCGATGCTGCCATGCCAACTGCATAAGCTTTGTAGAGCACTGATCGAGTCGAGATCGGAGGTGATGATCTCATCGGCGAAGGCTATCTTTGGAGGATTACAAGGGATATGAACTTTGTGCAGCTTGATGTAGGCTGATTTGAGAGCTCCGATTTCCTCGAACAGTCTTTTGATTACTAGCCTCTGATTATATCCGCCACAATAATCTCCGAATTCTGTCTTTGTGTAAGCAATATGAGGCGCCGCACAAATCTTTGTGATTTTGCAGAGCTTGGATAATCCTAGGACGAGTCCAGGAACACTGCAGGTACTCCTTGCAACAGAACTTCTTGGTGTTCTTGACTCCATTCGGGCTGATTCGGTGCAAACCAAGAAATAAAAGAAGAATGTTTGAGACGAGAAGGGAGAGAATGCTAAAATTCTCTCTCAGAAAATCAATGTAATCGATGGCTTGAACTTGCTCTACTTCTCCAATTTGACAGAAAGACTAACAAACCTCTGTTTATGAGACAGACCAAATGCAGCAATATCTTACATTTTCTGAAATGTTAACCCAAGAGGAAGACTACATAGGCATGCTAGAGACAAGCAGATCTTGGGCACCATCTCCACTGTTTTGAGCATTTGCACAACAAAATTCAGATACTATATTCTACTACTATAGTTGATCAATAAGCTGGAGCCTAGCATTTGCATGGTCTTTAATGGATAAAATCGGATAAAGCAGTACACAACAGTTAGAGCTATGCAGGAGCAAGAAAATGTATGTACTACCAAGAACCTACAATTCATGTAGGAGTATCAAACAATCCTTATAAGTTGCAGACAAACAGATTTATTTGTTGAACATGAAGTACCTACCTGCGAGGCTGGGACCGAGAAGTGAAATGCTGAATCGAAGTGGTGCGGAGAGACGAAGAAGAATTGGCTAAGAAGCCGGCTTCCCCCGGCTAAAATAGAAACATTTGCAAGTCTGGTGCCGCTGCCTGCTATGCTAGCCTCTGGTACTGGTAGCAGAGGAAAGCGAAAGAGCAGGGGTGGTAGCACAAGGAATAGACATGGCAGTGGCATTGGGGTGGTTGCAGAGACGAGGTTTCTGCGATGCGTTGTGGCCACTGGAATGGATAGTGTGCTGTCCCCTCCTCTGGTATCTCAAAGCAAAAGTGAAATTGTCGTAAATGAATGAATTGAGATGATCTTTCATTCCAGCCAAACCTTTTCGAACATTTGACTACTTCAAAATCAAATTGCAGTCACTTTCCAATATACTCCTTGGCAGCTAGATGAATCTATCACTTCCAACGGTGATCTCAAATAATGTATGCCTTCTCTCATAATAATACAGTACGTTACGTGTTTGTAACCAAACTTCACAAGCTTCAATCAATTGCATTTTTTTTAAAAAACCCGTCAATTATAAACCTCATTATATGCTTGCATGAAATACATCATATCAATTATACATCTCAAAATATACTTGCATAAAAATACTATACAGAAGCTGAACATATATAGAGAGGTCAGGTCAGATGCATCAGCAGACGTACGCACGCATGTTCCCAATCAAACGAGTTAGACTGTCAGCGAAATCTCAGACTAAATTGCGTTTGAACAAAGAAAATCTGAGATTAATTAATCTGAGGTAGGTAGCGTCAGACCATGTCATCTGCGGCGGCAATATTATTGGTAATGGTGGGCGCGCGGCGGGCGACGGCGGCGGCAACGACGTCGGATCTGCAGAGTGGGCAGCTTGTACGGTTGCGCAGCCACTTCACCACGCACTCCTTGTGGAACGCGTGGGCGCACCCCGGCAGCACGCTCCACCTCCCCCTCTCGCCGCCGCAGCCATGCTCTTCCTCCTCGTACTCCTCCAAGCAGATGACGCAATCCTCGTTGTCGTCGTCTTCAGGTCGAAGCAGCAGCTTCTCGATTGACATGTCGTACTCGTACGCCGATTTATTGTTGCCGTCGTTGCGGCGGCGCCGGATGAGGCTGACCACCTCGGCGATGGTCACGGCGAGCAACCAGGCGGCCACGATGATGCAGACGACGACGAAGCAGAAAAAGATGGTGCCCCACATGAACCAGTCCATGAAATCCTCCGCGTCCATGGCTGCCAATGCACACACTCGATTATGTCTCCATGTTGTTGCTAGCCGCCGCTGGCTTGATTGTATAGTATGCCGGTAGGTATGGCGATCGACTTGTGCATATCTCGATCGATCATCGACTCTGAATTGGATTAGCAAAGTACTCCGATTCTGACACGATCAAACTTATATAATTGGATTTACATATGAAGGAGATCGAGCACAAAACTAGGCCATGCCCTTGCGCACTAGGATGGACGCCCTGCACCTGAAGATGTTGTGATCGCTCAGCCACGTGGCGGGCGACGCAGTCCCTGCGGGAACACGTGCCCGCATCACGGCAGCTCCAGCCATCTCGCCGTACGTCCTCCTGCGCCGCCATGCATATCATGCGCGACGGCGACGGCGACCACCCTTCGTCCTCCTCCGATTCTCTCTTGGCCTGCAGATTCTTGGATCATGGTCAGGCAGATCATCATCCGGTGGTTGCCACCGCCCACCGATAGTGGTGCGCGCGGCAAATCGGGCGTGCCCTCCACGGACAAGGTCACGTCGCGCCGGTTGCGATGACAAGCAGCGAGCCACACACAATCCTAACCGATTTTATCTCCAAAAATCTAAATCAAAATTAATTCCTAACTAGCAAAAGATATATATTGTGGATCCTGAATCTCGATTAAAACACGCATACTTAAAATATTGTGGTCCTACTAAATTTGGATCTGAATGAAAAAGAAGCGGATTAAATTGATCCTATTGCAATGCGTTGAGCTCAGAGAATACAATTACTTAATTTAGAATTGGAAAAACAGGATAGTATCAAGAGATAGTACGTTGTGCGATGCTGTCCTTCCAAGAGCAGTCGATCTGGCAGGCGTTCGGGCTTTCGTTGGCGGTAGGAGCCGTCGCCGGCAGCATCCTGTACGCCGTCTGCGTCGTCCTCCTTTGCTGCGTCGATCGCCGACGGCATGCCGGTGCACCGCCGGCCGATCCGAGGAAGGTCAAGATCTGGCTACCGGACCATGCGCACCGCCGCAGTCGGCAGGATGAGTCGTCAGCGGCGAAGTGCAGCATATGCCTGGAGGAGTTGGAGGAGGGAGAGAGGTGCTGCACGCTGGCGGCGTGCCGGCACGAGTTCCACAAGGAGTGCATCTACCGCTGGGTCGCCACCCACAACACCTGCCCTCTCTGCCGCCACATGGCCGTCGTCGTCTTCCCTGCATCTGCCGGATCACCACCATCTGAGCCGCCTCACCATCATCACCATGCTTCTTCTTCCTCTTCTAATGTACCTGCTGCTGCTCCTGCTCATGACATGGTGTAGTAGTACGTCACTACCACGTCCCATAGTTTTGCTCATGCGTGCATAATTTCTTTTGAAAGGCCTCATGCATGTATGATTTACTCGTGACTAATCCCATGTCGCAATTAATTGTCTTTTTAATTGTAGGGAAAATTGTTTTGATCTTTTAGGGGATGTCTCGTTTGTTTAAAAACCATTCAAATAGTTATAAAAAAATTATCGAAAAATTTGATAACATCCATATAACATACATATATCACTTTACGAAATCTTATATCTAAATTCAACTCATACATTAAGATATAAAAAATAAATAAATTTACCTACTCAGGGGCGCCCTTGCATCCTGACGTGGTGTCCTGAGCCGCCGGCGATCGAGGTCGACGAAGGTGAGGGCAGTGCGCTTGTCGACGGGGTTGAAAGGAAGTGGACCTCTTGATGCCGGCGCGCGCGTGCTTTGGTCCGGCTGCATGCTCACCATGCTTCTCCACGCGCCAGCTGATGGAGAGCTCACTGCAGTTGCGAGCGCATCAGGCATGCGACGCAGAAGGGATACCGTGCAGGGGATGGGATCCTGTCCGTCCGTCCCCTAGCATCACCATATACATAACGTTTTTGCTCACAAGCGTATCACTACTCCAAAATTGATTTTTTCCAACACTAGGGTTTTATTTTTTTCAAGTGAACTAATAAATTCTGTTTGAAAAAAATAACAGGTCCCATAAATATAGCCCAGTCTATAAAAAAAAATCAAAGTTTACACCTTAAAAAAACTGCGCCCTCATTTTCGCAGGAGGACATTTTAGAACTTTTACATGCAATGATTATAAAGACTTTTAAATAGACCTTTTATAGGCAAGGCTTAAAGAGCCTCACTGTAAAATTGAGGAAGCAATCCAAAATAGGTTAACCAACACAGCAACAAGCATCACACCCTAAGTCTCATCTCTTCCCTCTCATCTCCCTCACCCTTCCTCCCTTGATCACCCTCCCTCACTCTCTCTACAACGGTGGTGGGAAAGGGCTGAGGCCAATGATGCCAGTGCTAGGTGGTTGTCCCTCTACTCCACTTCCTTCCCCTCTCTTTTCTAGATTTGGCTTAAGGGGAGGAGACTGGCAACGGTCAAGGGGTGGCGATGATTGCTACGATCTCGATGGTGAAGACGGTTGTGACTGAGCTCAGGCAAGGTGGATCCGCCATCGGCGAGCTCAGGAGAGGCAACTCTATCACTGTCGAGCTCGGTTGAGGTGGATCCATCGTTAGCAAGCTTGAGAAAGGCATATTTGTCACCGCTAAGATTGGTTAGGGCAGATTCACCGACGGCGATCTTGGGAGCTCCTCCCCTTCTTCCTCTGCAACCACCACGCTGCCGTCAAGCTTGGGAGGTCAGAACCACGACAATGGCTACGGTGGTGTTCTCTCAATCTGTTCCCTTCCTTACCTCTCCTCCCTCCCTTCCTCACCTTAGATTCAACGATGGTGCCCAATGGTGGTGGTGGCAAAGATGAGAGATGGCACAGTGGAGGAAGGGAAGTAGCGAAAGCGATGATTGTAGCTCAGGACCCCTACGATGGTGGTGGGCAGAGGAGTTGCCAGATCTAGTGGTGGCACCGCCATCCCTTCCCCTCCCTACAACTCCCTCTCTCAACGACAAAGGGAAGATGTCAAAGGTAGCGGCGACAGCAGTAGCTTGGGACCCCGACAATGGCTTAGGCTATAACGATGATATTGCTAATTTTAAGCAAGTCTTGGTACTACTTTTACATCTCTCCTACTATTGTATCCTCTTTATTTTTTTATGTTAACTTCTAGGCTACAATTTACCTGACGAGTTGGAGACTGTTGACAAACTAGAAGCGGTAGAATGTTTGATCTTTTGATTCCCCCTCCTTAATGCTATTGCTGGATATTGCTGAATCTTAATGTAGTTGCTTCTTGATATAATGAATATGATTTAGAAGCAAACACTATTTATCTGCAACATTTAATGCTATTTTGGAGCAGGGAATATTGTATTGGAAATGGATCCTTTTTTTTTCAAAAAATGGTTTGTGCAAGGTGGCCACCTAAGTGGCCACCTGGGAAAACCAGATTTGTGCTAATGGGGTCTTAGCAAACCCTCCTATAAAAATCGATTTTTGCATACCTTAATTTACAAGCGAAGGGACCACCTACCTAAGAAAATGAAATCGGGCCACCTAGAAAAACTACTTTTGTAGTAGTGTTTCTTGAGTCCATTATACTAACCTCTACTGTTATAAAAATTACTATTATAAAAATTGAAGTTTCATCATTGGTAGTCAAATCCCCATGCTCGTCCATGCAATGTCCCCCATCCGGTTTGCACATGACGTCGGTGCACCTGCCCGTGCATGCGTCTGTGCTCCTACAAAGCGATCGAGTCCACATGGTTGTCGACCCAAAACCTTCAAAGTGAGAAAAGAGACAAAGCTACAAATGAAATCAAACCATATGGGCACTTTTCCACAGAGGAAGACAAGTACTTGAGCCAAAAATACCATAGCCCAATCCAGAAACTCAAATAGCTCGAGAACGGAACAAGAAAGAAGTGTGCATTGGCATCTTAGCAAACTACCAACTACACTTGTTGTTGCCACCTAAGGAGGACATGGTAGCACCACCGCCGTCACCGTCTAGGGAGTCTATCATTGTCGCCACCTACGAAGCCTATTGTTGTTGCCATCACTGCCTAGGGAGGACAATGGAGTGTCGTTGTCCTCGCCGCCTATGAAGGGCTAGGGAGCACTGTTGTTGCCACGCCGAGGGTGGACATAGGAGTACTGCTTCCGTCATGCCTAGGGGGACTGGATGGTTGGGGGAATGTCACCATTGTCCCTAGCGAGTCACGATGAGGGAGGCTAGGGTAGCCCCTCCACCTTGTCAGACAGATTTCATTGAAGAAAATTCATGAGGATGGGGATGAGATGACGCGTCGAAGAAAACATGGGGATAAGATGATAAAATATCTGGTATTCATGAATCTTTCATTTTAACCATTTGATTCTTTCAATATTACAAAAAGTCCTTTATACAATTGATTTCTTTCAAACCTGCTCTATAGTTTATGTTTATTTTCATAGGATTTTATGTTTATTTTCACAGAAGCTTATTCCTTGTGCTGCAATTGCTTTCTAATTTTCACTATTGTCTTGGAATATGGTTTTAAAAATCCATAAAACATATTTCATCCCTCAACAAACATCCCAAATAGGTATACCCCTTATACCATATTTTTCTATATCTTGCATTCCGTTCCTGTATCATGTAGTTTTGAAAATTTGGTGGCATAGCTTCAAATTCGACAACCGCCATCCACGTGCCCTAACCAAAAAATCAACCTAGCTTTGCATGATGGCTTTGTCATCCTCGATGAGTTCACCAAGTGAAACCTCCTTATTAGCTCCCTTGCTTCCAGCGACATGAACGGGGACAATGTGCATGATACTATACCAAAATAAAAATATGTGGAGCTCAACAAAATTAGAAACAAATCCGCTTTCAGCTAATGATTTGCAAGAAAGGTTAATTCCCTAGGAGATCACATCAATGCTTACGTAAGCAGTTGGTGATGGTTTCTAGAAAAAAAATCAAGTTCAATGAGTATTCATTCATTTGAATTCTATTTTAAGGTGAAGTTTTAATTATGGTTATTTATTTTTTTTCATTAATGTTAATAATGTTAATGTTTCAATTGTTTTGCTCCTACTTCAACTTCCTTAATCCAAGTGATTCGGATTTCAGAGAATCCCAAAATTATCAACTTGCTCTACAAACAAGATAGCATGGATAACATTCTAGCTCGATCCAATAAACATTTTCTTTTGTTAGTACTTCTTTCATGGGTAACATTTTAGTAGCGTACACAACCTCGATTTGAAGCAGTTGTTTTGTTTGAGGTCAGAGTATCTTATCAATAGTCCTTAGTTTTTCGTCAATACCTACTTAAAAAAGTTACTATGCTTATGTTCAATCTCAATTCTTTTTCCATGCCGGGTTTCATACAAGGAGATGATCCATAGTGTATCGCCCAACATGTATCAGTAAAAAATACAAGCCAACTCATACTAAGGTGCTATATTACCTATGAGATAATATAGTCTTAAGATATATAAACTATACACATAAAATAAATATGAAATCAAAGTAAGCTACTATACTACATTATTAAAAAGTAGTCCTTGGATCATAGATAAGCAATGCTGCAGTATATAAAGCTAAAAACTAATAGTTCCGAAGCTAAGAGCGGCAAGAACTAAACGACTAAGCAGCTAGGCACTCGACAAAGCACCTAGAAACCTAATTTATTCCACATAAGTGGCTTGAGACTTAGTCACAAAACTTCTAAAAATCTTTGTAATTGGTTTACTTTTGGAGGAACTCCTCGGTGATCATGTTGATGTCTTCATTTTTGAACTCTATATACATATATAGTGGCAAGGATGAATACAAAACATACACAACAATCCAAACGAAAAGATAATATGTTTGGCTTAAACAAGGAGGCTAAGATTAATTTGTGAAAGCAACCTTTTCGAACAAAAGGGGTGTTTATTTTGTATCCACTAGTGAGTCAAATTTTAGTTATTGGGAAGAGACTCAGGTCTCAACTCATTTTGTAAGTTGTTTTGCAATAACTTATCACAATGATTAGTGAATGGTAGCAATATTGCTTTTATTTTATTTTCTTTTTCTCTATTAGTTTCTTCTCACTTTCACACTAACTTGGTCATAACCACATTATCATAATAACACTAATTCTCATAGTTATCTAGCTTTCTCAGCACAACAAAACACCTTCTTGACCCTAACCAAACTTCAGTGCCAAAAGACATCTCAGATCACACAAATCCATTCCTAACCATAAAAGTTAGCTGTCTGCCATAAAGATGGACTCTAAAAATGATTCCCTTCCCACTAATCATCTTTCACAAATATCTATCAATCATAACTACACCATGAGAAATATCTCATATTTGCCCATAATCGTAGGCACAAATGTTTAAATAGTTTAATTAATCTCTATAGAGTTTATATGCTTTATCCACATATCATAAGCAATCTCTCATACCCAACACATAGCGATCAAACACACTTAGTAAAGAAGGATACACTACAAGGCCTTTCCAAAACTAACACATAAAATTTCCATGCCACATAGTTGAGCCGAGTCTACGACCGCAAAGGACATGCCATTGTCTACTCAAGAACACCAGTCATGTCTCTTACTCCTATTGGTACCATGTGCCACAATAGATGTAGTAAAGTCACTCACAAGTGGTAATAATAATCCACAACTATGTCTCCTCATTCTTGGTGTTCCACAATGTTAGCATATAAGACTTCTATATGATAACTAGTTACTTAGCTAGAGACACCCCATAAACATCCGTATAGTCACACTGTAACATGTTTGGATAAATTTTTCAAAGAAAAATGTCCTTAATGATAATACATGGCCAAACCACAAAGGCATGGCTTCTCATCATCAAGTTTACCAAATCATTTTATTTTACAACACATTGATACGATGCATCCGATTTTCAAACATGTATTTGAAAATTTCCAAGTTTCTTATGCGACATCAGAGTTGTCAGCATGGAAAAGCAACTATCTCGATAGTCGTATCCTGTGGATAATGATATCGTCGTAACATTTATAGAGCTAATAAGAATAGGGATATATCAACATCCTACGTAAAAGTAGGTGCGCAACTACCAGGTCAATCCGTCGGTTGTGAATGCAAGCCAAGGCCAATCAAGATTAGAGCATACACTAAGAAATGCATTTTTTTAAATTAAATAACTTGCAATTATAGAGGCAATGTGATTAAGGATGTCTTGTCTTGCTCCAGAAGTAGGTCTTCTTCTTTGAAGGCGGCGTCCAAACCTTCCTCGTACTCATGCTCTAAACATGAAAAGAGACAAAACAAGCTCAAAACAAAGCTACGACAATGTTAATGTGTAGATCTCATTTTTAGAAGAAGTTTGAGAGTTGAATGGGTTTAAACGGAGCTATGATTAATTAGTTATGAATTTTTGAAGTTACAAAGGATATCTAAAAATTGAAAATGGATTTATTAAACTAGGATGGAATATTTTGTTTTGGGTGGAAGAAAAAGTGAAGGCCCACTTGTCGACAACTGGTGGAGGGAGAAAGACATGGGCCTAGGCTATTAGTGGCTCAAAGGGAGAGGATGTTGTCTTCTTCCTTGCTTTTTCCTAACCCGACACTGATGCAATGGTGTGGCAATGACCTAGCTCAGTGATTGGTGGTTAGGGAGAGTGATGATGAACTCTAGCGGCGACGGAGAACGATAGTGCCAGGTGCTGGGATGTGGAGGCTGAAAGTGGTGGCACCAAGAAAAAAGAGAGAAAGAGAGAAAGAGCAAGGGAGATAAGGGAATAGATTGGCGAGGAAGAGGCAACCTCGTCGCCCTTTTATAGGCGACGAGGAGGAGGCAAGCTAGCGTGGCTAGGGCTAGGAACACAGGGCTGTGCTAGCTAGTGGCATTGATGGTGACGCGATGGTGTGACGATGACAACATGACTTGTAAGGGAGTAAGGACAAGGTCATGGCATGACGTCTTCCTAGGATAGGACGAGGTCACGATATCGGCTTCTCAGGACATGACAAAGTCACGACACGATGGGACAAGCTCGTGGTGCGAGATTTTATAGTGGAAGACAGGGGCAAAGGGGCTGGGATTCATGATGGGTGGCGGCTTGGCGCAACGTGGGCTTGGTGAGACGCGAGGTACACAAATGGGGCAGTGGCGGGTCACGATAACAAGGGGGCTCCGAGTTGGCATTTCGTTAAATAAGTTATGGGCGTGCCAAGCTGGCTCAAGGTTGAGTATAGGCACATGGAAAGGCGTGGAGCGGATGGCCACGGGTTAGCACGTGACTGATAGGCAGGCCTGTAGGTGGCGCTAGGCGGCGAGCGCTTGTGCTGGAGCGGTGGTGGCAAGCACATGTGGGAAAGGATGGGAGGTGGGCTATGGTGACGAGGGAAATGAAATCCATAGGCCTGCTGGAAAGGAGAGAAAGCAAAGGGAAGTGCCGCTCGGCCGAGAAAGCAAAAAGAAAAGGAGTAGCCAATGAGCAGTGGAATTTATAAATTTTCATGAATTTTTGGAGTTGGATATTAAGAGATTTTGAATGGATTTAAATTCAAATTCAAACATAGAGTTTGACATAAATTAAAGGGAACTCTAGGATATGGGATTTGAGATCTAATTTAGCACAAGATCACAAATTCAAATAAAATTCAAAATTTAAACATAAAATTTTAAATCCAAGGCAATGTTTTAAATAAAATAAAATTAGGGTGCTATAGACATAAGGAAGGTATGTACAATTGTAATATCCTTCACTGTTGCTCTGCATGGGTAATTTGCTAGTAAGATTGATTAATTGTACTAGGGCTAGTGCACATATACACAAGTGGTTGCCAAATAGTAATCCATAAACGATTGTAAAAAAACATATAACAGTTTTGCTATTTATTTATCATCGAAAACTTAGCATTGATTTTTTAGTTTCTTCGGAAAAAACTTAGCATTGTTTTTCAAACTTAGATATGATGACCATGAGAACTTTAATTTCTTTTTGATAATGAAAATTAAGCTAGCTTTAATTTTGCATAACAACATGTCCGGCCACCGATGAAAATTTAGTTAAGCAGATATTTTCATTTAGAATTAATATAGTACAAAAGCAAAGTAGCTGATAAGAATTTCTCCAATCGATGGGTGATTAATTATTTTATTCTCCTAGCTAAGGAGATGATATGCATGTCGCGCTCCACTTTTCGTTGTACGTACCTGTAGTTCTGGCTCTGTTTGCAGCTGCATAGTTTGAGAATTTGGATATTACGAGGCTCGAAAAGGAATCATTTTGTCGACAAATATATCATCGTCAGTAGGGTTTGTTAAATACAATATGTCGACATTGATTATCTTAATCATCAGGACAGAACAAACTTAATTACTGCTAATTTCTAGCTCGCTAGCTACTAGTATAAAATCTGGATCCATCGATCGATCGGTGCTTTTGTGAGCACTTTTTGATTATTAATTGCACTAGCTATGGTTTCTGTGCGTCTGTCGTACTCATGCCGACGAATCGAAAGATGGTTTACTGTGATTTGTCGTTGCCGGCACAATACATATATATGTACGCTGTATATTGCATCCATTATACTTATTCGTCGTTGAATGTACGGATACACGTGGTACTTGACTGCACACATATATACATAGGTAAGTAATGTCTAATATTTGCTTAAATTTTACCATTAAATACGTTGTGTGCACAGTAGGGCAAGGTACCTCATCTGAGCACGTGTATACATGGCGATCTGAGCCATCAGAGTCACCGTGTACATGTACATCTAGATCTCCAGAAAGAAAGAGAGAAAGAGAGACGAAGAGTCAGACTTGTGTGGCGTGCAGCACTGGAGCGAGCTAGCTAATGGTGGGCATTTGGCCGGCCGGAGATATAGGTTAGGCAGGGTTGAAATTGGCTTAAATTTTCGGATTCCAGACATTTTTTGGGAAACGGAAAGCGTCGATCGGAAGCTTAAAAACACATGGATTTACACTTTTTCTTTCAAAAAATTTCAGAAATGAAAACGAATTTAGATTTTTAGTTAGAGCGCTACCCGTTGAAAAGCAAAATCTTTTTTTTCTGGAGGATGCTTATGGTCTCAAGAGATAAAAAATTATATCTGACAAATGACATATAAACTGTGATGTAATCCTTATATATTAAAATTTAAAATTTTTGATATATTGTTTTAGAAAGAAATTAAAAGCTCAGTTTGAAAGTCTTATGTTTCGATAAATATCTGTTACTGTTTTTCAATTTATGTTCTTTCTGTTTTTATATTCAATAATATTTGATTCTATTTTTATATCATATCTGATTTAAATTCTAATAAAAAATATGAAAATAATGGTAGAGGTGGTTTGTATTCTACGGGTTAGGTGTACATGCGCATACGTGGCATGGATATATCATATATGCGGGCAGACCGACGTGGCAGTGACCCAGCATCATCGATTGACAGAGGAATTTTTGTTACTATTTCCATTATTGCGACGTACGCTAGCTGCCTGCCTGCAACCATCCATTATTTGCATCCAGATTCTTGCTGTCATCTCTTCCCGTTTCTTAAAGCCTCGACATCGTGTACTCAACCATGTGAAACACACATGCTATTTGCTTCATCCAAAAGTTTAGAGTAAGTAGACAGGTAAAATAAATTTATCTACACTCCAACACCTATAGGCTCGGGGACGGTAAAATTAGAATGGTTATAACTCAATTAATTTTACACAGAAAAAAGTAATTACCCCCTCTTCTTGCCTTTTTCATATGATCCAAAATAGCGCTTACCACTAAGCAATATTTTATTTCTCACTTTCGTCATCACTTCTTAGTTTTGTCAGTCAAACGCTAGTTTTGTTCATTTTCCACTGTCATACCATTCTGTTAGCTTTTATTAGACTCAATATGTTAGTTTTTTTTAAAAAAATGATGATAATAGCCTGTTTCTTTTCACTTAGTTTGCATGCTCTTTCTCAGTGTGCAAGTTATATATCTAATTCGTGACTGTGAGGGTAACAGAGGCGACACTAATTATGACTATGTAAATTAATTGACATAATGAAGGATGCGTTAAGTACATAAAAACAATTAATCACAATTTAACAATAGATCTATCGGTCATCTTATGAATGAATGAAGACGGAATTCACTCTAAATTACTTCTTGTGCAATGGTTCCTGATTTGCAGGCAAAAACAAGACGGCGGATAGTTCTTGTTGCAAGATGAATAAAGCCAAGAATTTGGGGCACGCATAAAACCATCGGACGAATCATCCCGGGAATCTAGACAAGATTCAGTGTGGGGCTGAGATCAAGCTCAGCAGGGGAACGAAATAAATCCGAAGCAACAGAGGGAAGAAACATCAATAATAGATGTCACTTTATCAGGTTCTTGTTAATTACTTATAGAATACACCTTTATATCCACGTACAACAAAATACTTGATATACTTAAGCTGCTAGATAGGAGTATAATATAAGAATTAACATTTAGTAATCACTACTTCTCATTTTATTTGGACCCTAAGTCTTTTTTTAATTTTACAACCTTTAATTCATCGCTAATAATTTAATCGATCTACCATTATATTCAAAAAGAAGTTACTAGGAGTTATTTTTTTCACCATAAATGTTGCTATGAGTTCAGCTACCGTAGATTTTTATTTCAGCCTGTCCTTTTAAAATCTTTCAACTTCTATATAATAAATTTGTGGGTTTACTTTAGATATTTTTATAACTTATCTGTAACGCTAGGTTCACTTACCATCCACCTATTTCACTCTTCTTATATAAAAATCATACTCGTATAAAATGAAGAGCCTAGCTACAAGCAACAAAACTAATGCTAGAGTAATGATAGAGTAATTTTTTTACATCAGGATTTGGTAGGGGAGGAGAGCAGGAGTGTGTGTGGATGGTTGTAACGTGAGCTACTTACACTAAACAACATTCTACACTCTATACAGTAGTTTTTATAACTTATAATATGATAAAGCTTTTTTCTATAAATTGAAATAACATTAGAGAAGTTAACTCGATATAAAACTAAAAAGTCTTATAATATGAAATAAAAGGGTATAATTGTTTTCTTTCTTCATCTCACACGTAATCAGAAGTTCCTAACTATCTAAGAATAAAATGGGTTGCTGGATGGATCTGATAAGTTATTTGGTATTTTTCTTGCTTTCTTTGGGAAGGAATAGGACACGTAATGATTCGTGTTGTATGTTGCCGTTGCAACATGAAGGGTACGTTCACCAACGTCCCTTTCCGTTATCGAGCATCAAATCCTAAGTATAATTCCATTTATCATACGCACACGAACAACATATGAAATTCACAAATTATGGTCGAATAATTAATTTTAGATAAAGATATTTCTTAGAAATTGTATAGATTTTTTTCACTATCCTGAAAGGCTTGATGGATGCAAACCAATTTAACTGTCATTGTTTATCTTGACCGGTTTTCTTCTATGAAGATATATATTAATTTGTATGTATGTTTATTTTAGTAACTTAGCTTTTTTTTTGTTATCTGAGGTCAATATGAGAAAAGCTGATTATCCATTGGTAAAATGCAGACAAGCGGATGTCAGTGAAGAGGAACCCAAAACCCATGGTGCCTGACCGAATAAATAGTTTATATGATGATTAATTCAATACCGCTCTCAGAAGATCCATCTAGCACACGGATAAATGGCACCAACCTTTTCCAGGGGTCCAATACCTGAAGAACAGCCAGCCTGCAGCCTGCCCACTGATGACTCAGCAAAGGATCAGATCGTGAGATGAGCCATACAATTTTACTTGCTCTTAACCAAAATCACACCATCACATGAAAAAGCACTCTAACAAATGCCTCAATTAACATTGGTTCCACAGAAAATAAAGTTGCAGTTAATGGAATCAGATTAAAGAAGGAAACAGGTGCTCATTTTCTGTAAGACAGCATCACAGCCTTCAGATCTAAATAGGATTAGGCAAGGTGATTAGTGATACGTTGTGTGCTGTACTTGTTTAAAGAGCACAATTATGAGCTGTACCATCAACTGCGAATTAATTAATTAAATTATTATGCCTCAAAACGAGCCAAACCAAAATAATGATTGCCATATGGTGAAGGGCTGACTAGTCAGGAATGAGTCGGATGGATATGCTCTGGTGTGTGCGATGCGGTGCCCAGGAAACGCGGCCCAGCCAAATCGGGGTCATTATCGTCAAATCAACAAACGCTAATAATGCTCGACTGTTTCTTCCCCCACTCTCCGTGGCGGTTCTCCTTGCTACCCTGCTCAGTTCCCCCTTGTATAAGAGAGAACCCCGTCTTCTCGCTGTCCTCCCATCCCAGATACTACCACTGAAAAGCGCGCTCTCTCTCTCTCTCCCCCAAGCAGGTTTTGAGGAAGAAGTGGAGGAACAAATCCAAAAAGTTCACCTTTTTATCCAAACAAGTTCCGAGTTGGGTTACCTGAATCTCCTCTTCTTGTCACCGGAAGGTATGCCTCTGTCCATATCATCTTCTAGTGTTCTCTACAGATTCTTGATTGTTCGCTTTTTCCAGTATTCTCTTTTGCTCCACGGTAGAAGCACATCTGTTGGACAACTAGACTTCTATGGCATGTTAATTGAGTAGATGCGTAAATTTCTGGTTTTTAGTTCAATTTAGACCATGGCGATGCCAAGTGCTGCCGATTAATCGAATATGATGATATATACTCTTGCACTGTCATGTTTGTGAGGTGTTTGAGTTTGGCAAGGCCCAGTTTTCTTTGGATTTGCCCCTTTCCATGGCCGTATCAAACCTAATATTTGAAAAAAAAAATCAGTTCACGTGGATGCCGAATCATTAGATGCAGAAAGGTGTTACCTTTTCCTTGATTCCATTCAAATCCCGACTCTGCCATGTGCCTCTCCCTTATCCTGATTTGTCTCTGAATTCATTTGCTCACTAATTTGCTTGTTTTAATGCCTAATCTGACAGAAATCCAAACAATTTTTTAAGAAGGGGCAAAAGATTCAGCAATGCTGTTTTTACGAGTAGTTATCAATGCATACAGTATTTCTTTGTTTTGGTCTCTGAATTCATAACTGACTTTTTACCCCCTTGCGAAACTGATCCAAGATTCACAACTGTGCACAATGGTGTTGTATTTTTTTTTTGCTGAATCTTTCCTTCTTATTTCTAGTATGTTCTCCATCTAGTTCTAAAACTTAGTTTCCCATTTTTTAGTTTCTGATTTAGCCTCCCAAATTTCTAACAAGTAGGAGTACTTAGTTGAAGTCGTAAAAGATGGGGGCAGTACAACTAGCAGCCAACGACACTAAGAGTTCGTTATACTAATGAGTGATTAGGCAACTTGTTCAACTCATCTAAATTCTGATTGATTCCAAATTTCAAATAGAGAACATTATTATATATTAGTAGGTAAAAACCATGGTTGATTACTACATCAATCCTTTACAATTTTGTGTGATGACTTTTATTTGGTCGTCATTTCTCACATAATTGTAGATTGTTATATAGAACGTGTTAGCACCTGTGTACATATCATAGAATATTCAATTACTAAACCTATTATTTGTTTTTGTTTGAACAGGGAAATCCATAAAAAACAAGCAGTATAGACCTTAGGGAATGCTGAAAGATGTGTTTGTATAGAAGAAATTTCTCTTGTGAGATAAAGCAGACTGCTGGTTCACCAGCGCTATTGATCTGCCCAAGTCTTGATGTGACCGATCAACTTTCCTGCACTAATTCTACACTGTTCAGACTCCGAAACGATGAGGATATAAGAATGCTGTTCTCCATCCATGATCATGACCTTGGGGAAGATGGCTAAAGCATTGCAGTCCATCTGATTGGCAGCCAAAAGATAGCCCTGAGATTTATATCTTTGTAGGCATGGAGAGTAGTGGGAATATTCTACTGGGGAGGTATGAGTTGGGGAGATTGTTGGGGAAAGGAACATTTGGCAAGGTGCACTATGCAAGGAATCTGGAGTCAAACCAGAGTGTGGCCGTAAAGATGATGGACAAACAGCAGGTGCTGAAGGTCGGGCTTTCGGAGCAGATCAGACGTGAGATCACAACCATGCGGTTAGTAGCTCATAAGAACATTGTTCAGCTTCATGAGGTCATGGCAACACGGAACAAGATCTACTTTGTCATGGAATATGTTAAAGGTGGTGAGCTATTTGAAAAGGTTGCAAAGCGCGGCAAGCTTACAGAGGGTGTTGCACATAAGTACTTCCAGCAGCTCATTAGTGCAGTGGATTACTGCCACAGCCGAGGTGTGTATCACCGGGACTTGAAGCCTGAGAACTTACTGTTGGATGAGAATGAGAACCTGAAAGTCTCAGACTTTGGACTGAGCGCACTTTCAGAATCGAAGAGGCAAGATGGCCTACTCCATACCACCTGTGGAACACCTGCATATGTGGCTCCAGAGGTGATCAGCAAAATAGGATATGACGGTGCAAAGTCAGATATTTGGTCTTGTGGTGTTATCCTTTTTGTTCTCGTTGCTGGTTATCTCCCTTTCCAGGGCCCAAACTTGATGGAGATGTATCGGAAGATACAACACGGTGAATTCAGGTGTCCTGGCTGGTTTTCACACAAACTCCAGAATCTGTTGTACAAGATCATGGACCCCAACCCAAGTACAAGGATTTCAATCCAGAAGATTAAGGAGTCCACCTGGTTCCGGAAGGGTCCTGAGGAGAACCGTATTTTTAAGGAAAGAACTTTAAATGAAAATGCTACCAGAAATGTCGCTCCAACTCTTGGTGTGAGACGCAAGAAAAATGCTCATGAAGATGTGAAGCCAATGTCAGTGACAAACTTAAATGCCTTTGAAATTATCTCTTTCTCAACGGGGTTTGATCTCTCTGGCATGTTCATCGAAAAGAAACACAGAAATGAGGCAAGGTTCACTTCAGATAAATCTGTGTCGACCATCATCTCAAAGCTGGAAGATGTAGCAAAGGGACTAAATCTCAGGGTTAGGAAAAAAGACAACGGTGTAGTGAAGATGCAAGGGAGGAAGGAGGGAAGAAATGGTGTTCTTCAGTTTGACACACAGATATTTGAGGTCACCACCACCTATCATATCATCGAGATGAAACAAACAAGTGGTGATTCACTGGAGTACTGGCAGGTACTGGAGGAGGGCATCCGGCCAGCTCTGAAGGACATTGTCTTGGCATGGCATGGAGATGACCAGCAGCTGTCGCAAGAGTAGGTTTGGATGTCTCAAGCATTTAGTCTTGGCTCCTCAAATTTGTTAGATTTTAGCTCAAATGATTTTTATTCATCATGCCTGTGTTCTTTTTAGCAACTATGTTTTTGTATTTGGTGAGTTCATGTTGAGGCAATGTATGCAATTGTGTTTGGAGAGTTCATGTTGAGATAATGTATGCAACATTTATTAGATGGAATCTGTTGAGACAGTAATTTTGTGAGTAGTTGATCTGCATTATAAAAGGTGGCTTTCTTCAGATGTTCGTCCATATCCTAACGCCCTGTTTTGGTGAAATGCTGTGGCACTATTAGCATAAATAAGCTAATGTTAAACCTGTGTGAAGTCATTTGTTCAATGTATGAATGTTCAACAATGAATCCCAAGTTAGCTATGCCAGAACTGAAACTCTATCAGATTTACCCTCTCTAAAAGAAAGCTATATCAGTCTATTTTATTTTCTGATGTATAGCTTGTAATTTCGGCAAGTTGATTGCAGTATGAACTATGAAGTATGCAATCATTGGTATTTACCACGAGTTCGAATTTTCATGAGCTTTTCTTTGCCAAATTGTCAAGTGAATTTTCGTACCAGCAGTTCCGAAGTGGGTGCTCAGTTCTTTGTTTCAAAAAAGAACAAAAAAAAAAGAAAGAAACCTGAGCGATTGCTCATTCTGCGAATGCACAGGATAAAATTAGTGTGCAGTTCCCCAAGATAGTAACAGATAGGTAACAAAATACAAAAAATAAGGCTGCAGTTTCACTAGAAAGTAAATAGATAGTTTTATTGATTAGGATATCCTTGTATATGCCATAGAAAGCGAAGTTGTTGGAAAAAAAGATGGGAAAGATGAATCGTGAAATATATGTTGATAAGTCTGAACTCAAAATATTTAAACTGATCCACTTCTAAGTTGAGGAAAATAAACTGTCCTTGTCACTGACGATAGATCCAACATCCAGAGCTCATTTTTCATGGTCCTAATTGAGCACCCAACAACTTTCCAACATGTTAATAATACTAATCAGACGGTGCAAATGCCGACTGGATCTGGTTAATCTCAACAACCCAATCGCAGCCGTGACAAGTTGTACCACATGACAAAGGCTATAGACTCTTTAGATTGAGACTTGCATATTTCCAACCTAGATGCTTTTTTTTTTACCAATGGCTGATTCTAGATAAGATCGTCATAAATTAGACAAGAAAAAAATTCATATAAAATACATCATCATATAACATATAATATATAAGATATACTACTATTATTATATATTTATTATATCTTACCATTGAAATAATATGATTAGGGTCTGGCTCGAGCTGACGTGAGGGAGGCACGATGCCCATGTGAGAGATCGCATGGTGTGGAGCGACGAGCCTGGCACGGTGGCGACCGCACTACGTCAACCAATATCGAACTCCTTTGAACACATTTCTAAGTGTTGGATGAGATTTTATGTATTTTTTTAATAATTATGACAAAATGATATATGTGTAGAAACATCGATTGTAGCATTAATCTCAAAGCAAGAGTAAATGTGTACACTTGTCATGTGCATTTGATAGGAACTTTCACGAGTACTACACGGCATGATTATTTAAACATGGCAATTAGTGTGGACTGCTATTAATTACCGGCTGCCATGCACATGCATGCCTGAACTATATTGCCAGACTTTAGAAGTGCTGCCATGCATCTATCAGACCCACCAGTTAGCCTCGTCTTAGTACTTCTTAGTAATTTTTTTAAGAAGCTAAAAGGAAAAGCTGGTTCACGCTTTGATCTTATCTTTATCGTTGTGGTGCTTTATAGGCTGATAAATATTAGATGATGAAGTTTTTTTTCTTACTCATAGACATCTTTGGTTTAGTTAAAATTGAGATACGTGATATACGTTTTTACTGAAAGTTATACTATTTTTGTAGTGATATGTTATTTATTTTATCAGAGTTATAATTTGAGAGTATTATTTTGAAGGTAAATTAATTAGGGTTGAATTGATAATCTAGCAATGCGCCACCGCAGCAGAAATCAATATATGTAATCATGCTATCGATAGAAGAATTTCAACGTACCACCTTATGAATGGAAGCATGCCGTCACAATATCTGGCAAGTTATTGTGCTGTCTTCTTTGAGATCGACAAGAAAACTTCTTGGGTCACACACGTAAGGCAATCAAACGATTAAATGGCAACCAAATTTTGCATACATGGCAATCAGGCATTTAAATGGCAACTTTGATCTCATCAGTCCGAGCAGCTGGTGCACGTACACGCCAAAATATCATGCTCTGCACCGCCTCATCTCCTGTATAGAATGCCGAGCCATGTCGTTTGCAGGGACTCACGCCATGAGAAGAACACACACATAGCAGAGCAGCAGGACACACGCACGAGCCGATCGGCCTGCACGCTCATGCCGCCGCCGCCAGGAGCCGCGCAAGACGCAGCCCTGCGCAGTAGAGCACAACATACACCGAGCAGAGGGGCAGACACAGAATCACACACCATGAGAAGTAGAGAGCAAACCTGAGATCAGAAGTGATCAAGACACATTTTCATCCACTGATCAATCAGGCACAACAGTGTGCAAGGTGGAGATTCCTGGAGGCACAACGAGGCTGCCAAACAAGAAGGGAGCTCATGGTGGATGGATGGAGATCACTAACCAATCTCTTTTATGTGTCTTTTTCATACAAGCAGCTCACAGATGCATCGAGACAGCGAAGACGTCGGCGCGTTGGAGGGACTGTCTGCATGGCGTGCCGATAGCCACACTCACAACGGTGTCACCAGCTACGCCAAGTTGCCACGAGACGATGTCCTTGCGCTCGCCAACTGCCAGCACCATCTCCACACTCGTGCCACTGCCGGTGTCTCCACGACTGCCTCAAGTGACGACCTCAAGCTAGTCGCCGGCGCCATCCCCATGCTCGCAACGATGTCGTCATGCTCGTGTCCGATGTTGGCAACGTCTCCACACTCATGCCGCTGATGGTGTCTCCATGGCAACCTCCGGTGAAGACTTCAAGCCCATCTCCGTCACAGGCATCCACTTCACTTCACCCCCTGTCACCACTCACCACTACCGGAATCGTCTTCACACTCACGACATGATGGTGTCCTCTCCTCAATCGCCGGCACCGTCCTACGCTTGTGCCACTGCTAGCGTTGTCAAGATTGCTTCCGGTGACGATTACATGTTCGTCGCCGCTGCCGGCGCCATCCTCACGCTGTCCTCGGGGCTGCGTCACCGCCACCGCGCGTCATCTTTATGACCGTTATTAAATATATAATCTAAATTTCTACTAGAAATATATTCAGATTATTAGGTATTCTTTACCTATTATTACTCTTTCTATTTTCTTTATATACTCCAAGTCATATGGGAAGGGTACAATGTTCATATTGTTTCTTTGTATTTATAACCACTTCTCAATAGTAATTATTACCGATGACAGTGGCTTTTTTCCACAAAAGCTTTTCACATAAAAATTCGTGGCTCGTGCATCTATTTTCATAATAATCGTAATAGTGTGCTCCAATTTACCATGCACTTAATAAGTCTAAATAATTTAGTAGGAAATCAGACTATACCTCAATTGGAGATATTGAGTGATCAATTAATAAGATAAAGTTGTGGAATTAACTCTCATCCAAAACTGTGGAAGCCCCTTCCACTCAAAACTGTCTAAATAAACCAGTTTTTGATAATATGCAATAGGCCTTTGCTATAATTATCTTATTAATAAGCTTAGTTATACTATTTTATTGAGGTGTATGAGAAATAGTGTAGTGTCTTACCGTGAGAGATCAAAGTCTGAGTCAGATATAAGTCATGCAAATATTGCAAGAAATATGGACATGATATATCTAAGTATTGGAAGTTGTAGAAAAAAGAGAAGCGCAATGGTAATTATAGGCCAAAAGGTACGAAAGAAGATGTATATAAAATTACCGTTACTACTGATGATATTTCTGATGGAGATTTACTAGTTGTTTATACTGTTTGTATATAAACTAGTGATCAGTGGATTCTTAATACTTCTTGCACTTATCATATGTACCTAAATAGAGATTAGTTTGCTACTTATGAATCCATTAAAGGTGGTACTATTTTGATAGGTGATAACACGTCATGTAAGGTTGCAGGCATTGGTACTATTTAGATTAAGATGTTTGATAATGATATAAGAACATTGTCTGATGTACGTCATATTCCTATCTCATCTCTTTATATACTCTTTATCATAAAGGTACAAATACTCTAGAGAAGACATAATTTTACAGGTAACTAAAGGCTCTTTTGTTGGGATGAAAGCTAATATTACTATAGTATTAGATAATGTTGCTACAATTTCTAATTCACTACCTAATTTTGATGCTAATAATTTTTGTCATATACGCCTTGGGTATATGAGTAGACATAATTTGGCAAAGTTGAGAGAGGATTGCTAGATGATCAATGCATTGGGAAGCTAAAATAATTTATGAGCATTGTATCTTTGTCAAGCACAAAAAGGTAAAGTTCAATACATGTACACATACTATAGAAGATATTTTTGATTATGTGCATTTTGATTTATGAAACGCTACTCGTAAGATATCTTTAGGATGTTCTCCTTATACGATGACTATCATTGATAATTATTTAGGAAAATTTTAGACTTATTTCTTGAAGCACAAATATCAAGCATTTTCTATGTTTAAAGAGTGGAAAACTATGGTTAAAAGATAGACTAAAAGAAAGGTAAAGATGCTTCGTACTAGTAATGGGATGGAGTTATGTTCTAAACGATTTAAATCATATTACAAGTCTAAAGGCATTGTGATGCACTATAGTGTTTCTCATATATCTCAACAAAATGGTGTAGCTAAGCGTATAGATAGGAAAATTATACCAAAGGCCCATGGTATATTATCAAATGTCGGTTTGTCTATATAGTTTTAAGCAGAAGCCACTTCTACAGCTTATTATCTTATTAATCGATCATCCACTATTGTCATTGATAAAAAAACTCCAATTGAGATATGGTCTAGTTTTTAGTAAATTGTTCGGACATATTAAGTGCATGGTTGTACTACTTATGCTCATGTTGATAATGGTAAATTAGAGCTTAGAACTACTAAGTGCATTTTTCTTGGTCATCTATCTGGTGTGAAAGGTTATAAATTATGGTGTGCTCAAACTAAAAGGATTGTGATTAGTAGAAACGTTGTCATTCACAAATCAATTATAATGCATGACAATCCTTCTACTAATATTTTTATTGAGAATCAACAAAAAAAAATAAGTGTGGAAGTATAGCACTTAGACAATTTAGGGCATACATCAGAAAAGACAAACATTGCTATTAACTAAAATTTATCTGTTATCAAAGACTCAGATTTTTCTACTATTGAGAAGCCACCAAAACCTTCTATTGTACATGATAGCGGAAGGAGGACTATTAAATGCCCTAAAAGATATATTGGCTTTCATCTCCCCTATAGCTTGTGCGCTTATTGTTAGTCTTATATTATTTTTGACATGTTAGGCTTGTATTAGTTTTAGCATTGTATCATTGTAATCTCTTCCAATATCTCCGATATTGTTGCTATAAATCAACTGCACAGTTATGGAAGGTTTTGGCTATATATATTGTGTTTCCCATAATTATTCTATTATCATGTTGAGCCCTCTCCATACTTCTCGTTTAAACGCTTTCATAGTATCAAACTTATCAGATCCTACTCTTCCACTCCTCTCCACCTTCTCTCGCCGATGGTGACAACTCTCATGGTTGCGCCTATCGACTTCTCTGCACTACCCGTGATGATTGTCGACGTCATCGGTGCAGCTGCGGCCACTCATGCGCCGTCATCTCCTCTACGGGCGCCGTGGCCTCCAAGGCCGCTCTTGTTGATGCCGCTGCTCGCGCGGTCGTCGTCTACTCTACAGTCGCTATAGCCTCCAACGCTGATATCGTCAATGCTGTCGCTTGCACAGTCGTCCTTCCCTCCACGAGTAGTGCGGCCTTCGATGCCATGCTTGCCGATGCCATCACCGTGGCCACCACGGATGGCGTGCGCGCCACCCTTGCCTCTCTACCTGCGTGGATGCCATGTGCATCACCCTCATCTCTCTACCTATGGTAACTTCATCACTCATGACGCCACTCGTGGATGTCGTGCCTCTAGAGGACGACACCATGGCCTTCCTTCACTCCCAAGCCGTCACCATTCTCAACGTCAAGACATTGGTGCCCATCACCCTTGACCTCACTTTGTCCAACTATACCAAGTGGCACGAGTTGTTCCTCGTCATCCTCGGCAAGTACGACTTTTCCTTGCCCACCATGTCCTCTCCAATGAATCTTTCCCGGACCGACCAGATTGGGTTCAGATGGACTGTGTGGTCCTCACATGACTCTACGGCTCCTCTCAGTTGAGCACCTAGAGATTATCATGATGTCTTCTTCCACTGCTCGTCTCGTGTGGTGTAGCTTCGAACACCAATTCTTAGGGAATCACGAGCAACGCGCCCTCAATCTATCAGCATAGTTCCACTCCTTAGCTCAAGGCGACCTCTCCATCATGAACTACTGTTGCTACCTCAAGACGATGGCCAATCGGCTTGCCAACCTCGACGAGCTGCTCACAGACCGCACGTTTATTCTTACCATCCTCAACGGTTTGAATAAAAAGTATCATCACTTGAAAACAATTCTTCCTCTGCAGAAGCCTTTTCTCATATATATGAAAGCATGCTCACAACTTCTCCTTGAGGAAATAACGCGTGACAGTCGTCCTACTGGCGCTTCGATGGCTCTTCTTGCTGTCAATGGTGGCGGCAGCCATGGCTTGGTTTCTAGGGGCACTATGGCTCCTAGTCTTGCCCATGCCACTAGATTCGGCTCTAATGGCACCGGCGGCGGTGATAGCTCCAACGGCAACAGCGCCCACAACAACCACTGTCGACACGACGATGGAGGCAGGGGTCACAGTGCTAGCAAAACCGCTCCACAGCAATCCCCTCTCGATCAATAGCAGCAGGCGGCTCCCACTTCCTGACCTAGCCTACACAATTCATGGGTTAGAACGATCCACATGTAGCTTGGTCCCTTGGGCTGTGGTGTTCTTAGCCCACGATCGGTTGGTCCACTTGGTGCAGGTTAATTTATTGGGCCGTATTTGTTGTTTTTCCTGTTACACTGCTTGGTCACCCTAGCCTTGGCGTTGGGCTGCCCATGGTTGCTTCCTCCACTGCACTGGCCACATCGACACATTGGAACAGTGCGGTTAGCACCTCGGCACCAGTGTGAGATCAACACACACTGGCAAATGCCTTCAACACTGTCTCTTTGATGATGTCTCTCTCGGGTGCTTATGATTGGTATATGGATATGAGTGATACATCTCACGTGGCCTCCGATAATGGTATCTTTTCTTTTTCCCATCCTCCTTCTACATATGCTCTATCTAATATTATTGTTAGCAATGGTTCTACTCTACTTGTTACATCTATTGGTTCCACATGTCTAGGTGGCAGTTCTACCTCCTTCTCTCTCAGCAACATTCTTATCTCACCTTAAATAATCAAGAATTTTATTTCTGTTCATCGTTTTGTTTCCGATAATGATTGCGCCATTGAGTTTGATCTCCTTGGCTTGCCGTTGAGTTTGATCTCCTTGGCTTCTTTGTGAAGTATCTCAATTCCAAGACCGCGATCGTCAAGTGTTATAGTTCCAGTGACCTTTACCCATTTTGTTAATCGTCGCCCGCTAGTGCTTTCACCGCCGACTCTACTTCTCTTTGGCACCGGCATCTCAAACATCCTAGTCATGAAGTCCTTACTCACCTTGCTTGTTCGTCAGTAATTCCTCTTAGAGTCTCCACCATCCTTTGTCATGTATGTCAACTTGGATGTTATACTCGTCTTTATTTTACTAGTTCTACCAGTTGTACTACTTTTGTCATTGAGTTGATACATTGACTTATAGACCTCTCCCATTGCAAGTATTTCGGGCTACAAATACCATCTTGTTGTTCTTGATTATTTTTCACACCATATTTGGGCTCTCCCCCTTCGCCTCAAATTTGACACATTTGATATTTTATCACGCTTTTTTTCTTATGTGCTTACGCAATTTTTCACTACCATCCGTAGTGTTTAGTGCGACGATGGGCAAGAATTTTATAATTTTTTATGCTCGTAATTTCTTCCTAACCAAGGATATCACCATATGCATATCTTATCTACACACCTCACCTCAAAATGAGAAAGCCGAATGCATGCTTCGCTCCTTGAACAGCATTGTACTGTCCCTTCTCTTTCAGGCTAGTCTCCCCCCTTCCTTCTGGGTTAAGCCTCTTCACATCACCACTCATCATATCAACTGACACCCTACAAAAACTCTTAATCATGCCACACCATATTTTGTACTCTATGGCACCCACCCCTCTTATAGTCATCTTCGTGTTTTTGGCTGCACCTGCTACCCAAATCTCTCTGCCACAGCTCCCAACAAACTATTACCTCGATATATCTGGTGCGTCTTCTTTGGCTATCCCTTAGAGCACAAAGGGTATTGTTGCTTTGACCTCGTGTCGAACTAGGTCATCATCTTCCGTCATGTTACTTTTGACAATCACTCCTTCCTTGATGTGGAGGTGTTTGCCAATGAAGCATGCACTAATGACTTGAGCTTTTTGGAGGATTTTTCTGCTGTTCCATAGACTCCAATTGGTCGGGTCACCATACAACAACCGAGCGCATGTGGCACTGGAGCCCGCCTATCAGATGTGCCTCCTAGCTCCACGACACGGGCTATCGTGGCAGCCCCCACAACCTAGAGCAATAGTTGCCAGGTGACCCCTTGGTCGACCTTCTCTATTACCAGGCCACCCACTGGCTTGGCCACTGGGCTGGCTCCCTGTGCGCTGACTGGGCTGATCGTTGGTTTGATCACTAGGCCAACTACTAGGCCGATTGCACCGACTGGTTCTCCTGTTGCCATTCCGCCTAGCTTTTTCGCTAGGCCATCTACGGCCGCGGCTATTCTACCACCCCCATCGCTCAGCACTGGTGTGATACCGACGCATGCTCGCAGCGCACACGTGCCTAGCGTTTCCCGATCATCGGTCACTCTTGGCACCTCTCCAATGCCTCCTGTCATCAATGCTCACCTAATGGTAATCCATGGCAAAGATGGCATCCGGCAGCACAAGTACAAAGAGAGCTACCATGTCACTACTTTATCTCCAACCCCTCAAACATATCGGGTAGTATTGGTGGATCCTCACTGGCATGCCGCCATAGAGAACAAGTTTACGGCCTTGCAAGCAAACAACATCTGAGATTTAGTAGTGCGTTCTCCTAGCGCCAATGTTGTCACCGAGAAATGTATCTTCTGCTACAAGTTAAAGGCAAACGGCTCTCTTGATCAGTACAAGGCTAGATGGGTCCTTCTGGGTTTTACTCAGCATCCTAGGATTGACTTTGATGAGACCTTTAATCCAGTGGTGAAGCCTGCTATAATCCGCACAGTTCTGAGTTTGGCTTCCTCACGTGATTGGCTGATTCATCAGCTAGACATCATGCCTTCCTCCATGGCACTCTTGAGGAGACATTATATTGTATTCAGTCATCTGGTTTTGTTGACACCTCTCATCCAAACATGGTGTGCCACCTCAACAAATCTCTCTATGGCCTCAAGCAAACCCCCATGTATGGTATAGCACCTTTGCTAGCTTTTTCGTGTCTCTTGGATTCTATAAAGTCAAAGTCTGACACCTCGCTTTTCATCTATCAGTGTGGTGCTAACTATGTGTACCTCCTTCTCTATGTTGATGGCATTGTTTTGATGGCTTCTTTCCCAGCCTTACTCTACTGGGTGATCTCAGCACTTCAGTCCAAGTTCTCTATGAAGGGCATGAGTGATCTTCATCACTTTCTCAGTATCAGCATCACTCGGCAATCTTCATGTCGCTTCCTCAGTCATAATCAATACAACCTTGAGTTACTCGAGCATGCTGGCATGAATAATTGTAAGGCCTGCTCTACACCAGTGGACACCTGCTTGAAGCTCTCCTCTTCTGAGGGGGCTCCATTTTAGATCTGACTAACTACCGAATTTTAGTTAGCGTTTTGCAGTACCTCACCTTCACTATACCTGATATTGTCTATGTTGTTCAGCAGGTGTGTCTTCACATGCATGATCCTTGAGGGCCTCACCTTGCCGCCCTGAAGTAGATTCTCCGCTATGTTTATAGCACTGTGAATCATGGTCTGGTCATTTGGCGGTCTCCTATGCATAATTTGGTTGCTTACTCTGATGCTAACTGGGTCAGTTGTCTCGATACTTAAAAGTCCACTTCGGATTATGCCGTCTTTCTTAGTAATAACTTGGTCTCCTAGTCCTCTAAACACCAAATCATAGTATCACATTTTAGCACAGAGGCAGAGTATAGGGTTGTTGTTAATGCAATGGCTAAGTCATGTTGGCTACACCAACTTTTACATGAGCTCCATGCTCCCCGACTCAGGCTACACTGATTTATTATGATAATGTCAGCACGGTTTATCTCTCAATGAACTTGGTCTAGCATCAGCGCACTAAGTACATCAAGATCTATTTATATTTCGTTCGAGAGAAGGTCGCTCTTGGGACAGTCCACGTACGATCTTCATGTTCATATGACGTCTCAATATACTGACATCTTTACTAAGGGTTTTTCTATATTGGTGTTCTCTAACTTTAAGTCTAGCCTCAATGTCCGCTTGGCCGATATTGTGACTACAGGAGCATGTTATTCTTATATTATTTTTGGTATGGTAAGATAGTATTATTTTTAGTATTGTATCGTCGATAATCTCTTCTAATGTTAGGTTGGACAATTATAGAAGGTTTCGGCTATATATATTATGCTTCCCGTGATCAATTTATTATCACATTGAGCTTCTCCATACTTCTCGCTTAAACGCTCTCACAAGGGTGAGCTACACACTTGGGTGGACCTTGACATATCTAAATCTTGGTTGCCGATTCAGCTCGACCTCATCAGCCTCGGCTCTGGCAAATTTTGTGTAGCCAAGATGTTCTCTTCCATGAAGCACGACGACATAATTGACTCAGTTTGCTGTCCTCACTGGCCTGCAGATGGTGTATCCCCGTGGTACCAAAGAAGATCAAGGGGGTGTCCGGATGATCAAGCACAAGTCCATATGCTACCCCTTTGGCTGCTATAACATACAACGGGTTTTCTGAAACTATCGATAGTATGTATCATTTTGGTTTCTATGAAGCAATGCTTTATATAATATATATCCATTTTGTCGTCCACATTTCTAGGTGGACTGTAAATAGGAGAGTACGTACAACTGTGCCTTCTGCTTGCATTGCGTACACTGCCATTTGCAACCCCCTGCTACTCTGCCGGCAGCATATTCATGTGCTCCCAAGCATGTATATATGCTCCAGCAATACAGTAATGTCACCAGGGTGGGTACAACCAACTTTCCCTTTGCACATTACGGCGATATATCTTATCTGAAAAACTTACCACATGATGAGATCAACCATGAAATTGATGTCCCTTCCTTTACAAGTGGCATCACGGTTCTGGACCAGATACTTCAAACAATACATGGAAAAGAAGAAAGCTATTTAGATGTAGCATTGCAAGAACAAAAAAAATTAGTCCAACCATTGTACTCAGAAACTGCAGTCCAAATCTCATGTATTAATAAGCCATATTCCCAGCATTGCCCCCAGTTCTCTACTCATTGTTTTAAATTACATGAAAAATGCTCAAACGTGAACTATTTTGTACACTCACTTGAAGATGTAATCCTCATGTTACAGTTGCCATCGTATTACACTTCAACAACAATCTCTAACCACAATAGGGGTTACATCTGTTCCCAAATCAACAAAATATAATATAAATATCAGCACTCCATCACTGGGCCTTCTGAGATTCACATTTTGTCGGTGGTGAAACAAGAGTGCGCCAAAGGTACTTCCCACTTGCCATGTCCACCATTGTCCAGAATCCTGTTTTCAAAGCCGAACCAACCTACATTTCATGCAAAGTTATACTTCAGTCGGGAGAAAATTATGTAAACAGCAAAGAGGTGAAGCCCATGACTATGCTATAGCTTGGTTAGGAAATAAATATACAGGCAGACGCACTCAGAAAGCATGAAAATGTGGCACCAGCACCCTTTTTTACAACATACTACATAAGATACACACTGGAGCGTAAACTGGTGATATAAGTGTTAGGACTTAGAAAACATACATCTCAGATGTCGTCAACTAGACAACAACCCAATTCTTTCCCTAGTACTTCTTTCAACACTACCTCATCTCCAGTATTATAAACAATTATCAATACAGAATCCTTAGGACAGGTTCACAATGTAATACCATGATCCATGGTATAACACTAAATATAAGAAGTACCGCCAACTAGCCATGGACCATGCACAGTTCCATGTAGCAGTTTAAGCAGCATTCCTTATCAAGCATACTGCAACTTTTTTTTTAATAATAAGAAGAACAACAGGCGAATGCTTTGACTATTGTAGTATTAAAACAGTGATTTTAGTATAAGTAGATCCAAATCATGTATGCATAGATTGTGGAATGATTGGTGTTAGTTCCTTTTCAACCTCCAAGCTTTAGACAATCAGCAAGAGTCAATAAAACCATGCCGAAACATTTGCCCTGATTGATATAAGCCTGACAAAAATGAGCTAAAATGAAGCTGTCTATCTACTACAAATTAGCATAGCACAATTGGATTTTTTTTTTGTTGCTGTGCATAGAGTTGATTATGTTAGCAACTAGTGAGGTACTGCTGTGAAGAAGAAAAAAACAAGAGACATCATGTTTATTCACTAACAACAAACATGCTTCATTTTTTTTTCTGCAAATTAGGCATTGCTGCAGCATTTCACTTTTTTTTTCTACTTTTCATAGGAAAATTAGCCAACAGATTTCATTGTTTTTCCAGCAGTAACAAAAAAGCCTTGCTAGAATTGCTAGCTTTATCCAGCAACAGCAAACTAGACCCCAATGGCAAGACACAATGCTTTGCCTTGCAAGAATATGGGGGTCACAAGGGGAAAATACCTCCTAGCAGCAGTAGGATTAAAGCGTAAGTCAAGCAATTGGAATAGCCCTTGTGCGGATGAAACGTGTGTGAGAGGGTAACCTAACCCAAGAATAAGGTGGAACGACCGTGCAATGTGGCACCAAGAAAGATTGGGGTTTTTTTTACCTTGGAATGGAGGGGCACGGGGGCCCTAGAGGATTCGGAGGCGGAGGCGGAGGCGTCGTCCTGGAGGTCGGGTTCGGCGTTGAGGCCCCTGATGAGGAAGAATCCGGCGATGGTGGCGGAGAGGAAGATGAGGATCACCCGCAGCGGGCACATTCCTTCTTCCCTTCCCTCCAAGGGTGCTCCTCCTCGAATGTCGTCGAATCAATGAATGAACCAAGGAAGGAAGGAAGCTAATCGAAAGGAAGGAGGGGAAGCAAGGCAAGAGGGGAAGAGGATTGGGGAAGGGAGGAGCAGTTGGGCTTTCCTTGTCTTTGACTATCCCGCTGCAGGAAGGGGGAGGCAGCACGCCCCACCTAACGCCACCAGCCTCTCTTCTCCTCCCCCTCTCTTTCCCCCCTCCTCTTGGGAATATTAAAGTAACAAATCTCAATGTAACAACAAGAAGAAGAAGAAGGATACACACACGAGGCCGAGCTCGATGCCGACGCCGTGCCCTGCATCAAGCTAGCTAGCGAGAGCGCGGAGGAAGAAGGTGAATTCTCAAATCGCAGGGAAGAGGAAGAGGACAACGCACATGAAGGTCCCATGGTAGGTCACATGCTAATAATAAGGCATACAACTTATTAAAAAAAGAATAGTAACTTATTGGTAACTTTTTATATGTTTTTAACTATTTAAAAGTTATTGCTAAAAAATAAACTTTGATAAAAAAACTTTAAAATCAACTTTAAAAATTAGGTTTTAAAATTTAAATTTTAGCAACAATTAATTTCATAAAGAACAAACGATAAAACCCTTTTACTATAGCGCATGATAATTGCTAGAGAGCTGCTTCGGCGCTTGAAGGAGGAAGAAGAGGAGACAGGGACAATATCATCTAGGATGTTATTCTGGCGAAGCCATCCTTGCCTAACATTTTACTGAACCCTAGTGATGGTATTCTAATAAATTTACTTATTTTATGATGGTAGTTATACAATTTTCTCTCTCGCATATTGATCTCTTCTTTTTCTGACGCGTTATGATGCACAACATGTTGTTATATACTCCTCGGTTCCTTTATACTCCTTTCTTCTATTTTTTATAACATTTGAGACATGTTTGTGTAAATTAAGGAGTAGTAAATTTACCGTTCTGTCCTTTATCCCTTTTCATCCATATGTTTGTCCATGCTACCACCGTTAAGGCTTTAGACAGCAAGGAGTGAGCACCACCAAGGCCTTGGACGTCGAGGAGGAGCATGGTGCAGCATAGCACTGTTGTCTTCCTTGACGTTGGCTTGCTCATGGTCTCTCCTATGCCACCGCTGGCCCTACCTGTGCCACCACAGGAGAAGAAATCCATGGGGTGATGCTCTTCTTTCTCACGCTACGTCTCGTTCCTCCCACCAATTCAAAGCGTGCAATCGAAGAAAGGAAGAGCAACGCTTGTGAGAGAATAGAGGATCAAGCGCTTGCAAGAGACAATTTTAAGGTTAGTTTATTCCAAGAGAAATCATCTAGAAAATCAAGATAAATTAAGAAGCAAGGAATCATCATGGTATAGGATAAATTCAGGATGTGGAGAAACTGACCTTGAAACTTCTTACACTTGAGGCTAGGGACATGGAAGCGGCACTACCTAAAGGTGCGTGTGATGGCATGGTCGACGAGGTTGGTGGCACCATCGACGGCAATACGAGCAATTGAGCATGCCCAATCCTTAGGATCCTAGCGGTGTAGGCATTGGAGGTTCACGTCGGCGATGGCTCCCTTGTGAATGGTGGAGTAGCTACCGATGGAAAGCATGAGGAGGTTTTCGACACCATGAAACCCTATACTGTTGTCAGAGGCTAGAGGAGCAGGGCAGCATTGGAGGATAGGAGTGAAGATGGTAATACAGTTGATTTGGCCTATAGCATCATACATTTTGACTCATTTTGGTTTGACTCGTAGCATCATAAAAAAACAGAGAGAGTATTTATCATCTTTAACCGGTTTTGTTGTAAAATTGACTATAATTAATTTTTAAATGATTAAATTGATAATATGATACTATTTAAGTATTTAGAAATATTTTTAAAAAAGATAAATGGTCAAAAGTCTAAATATTAATAGTTCTTGGTGACAAATATAAAGGGATGGAGGGAGTATATGACACTTATAAAGCTTTCATTAGTTACAACTGTTCATTAATTATACTCCAGTTGTTAAAATTCTCGACCACACTCTATTGGTTCTATCCGTAAAGCTATTAAATAGTAGATAGTGAAAAATAGTATATATCGGTAGTGTCTAGACTAAAGTAAAACATATGGCCATATGCCATATTCAGGGAGAGCTTCGTAAACCATATATATCTCTCTCTTTCTTTTTGTTTCTTGAGAACTTGAACCTTATCTTGCCTATATGAATTTCATCCCTTAAGCCCTTTTAATTGTCCTTAAGGTTTTTTTAATCAGTATATATGCCACAGTCCCCACGTTTTCTTCCATGGCGGGTAGCAAGTTAAAAACGAGCCCAAAGAAGCAAGATGGTATTATCGAAGATGGAGCACAAAAATCTTTAGTATTATTTCATAATTCATTAGTCTATCAATGCATATTATTTTATTGTTGGTTTGGAAAGTCAACATGTGCACTGGATTAGTGGTTACCAACTATGCTTAAATTCCATCTATAAAGAACTATGTCTGAATTTGTTTGCACAATATTGGAGTGCACGTCATTGTCCAGCTAGCTGTAGCCACTGAGATTCTCGGAGGCAGACCGGGATACAGCCAAGCAGATTTGTTGCAGTTAGGTATATAAGTGTAGATGGTCTTTGTGGCCTGGGTTTTTTACAAATGGATCATTTTCTAAACTTAATTTACAAATAAAATTTTGTAAAACTTATTATAAAAATAGATCATTGGCTCGATGCTAATAACCTTATGGTTAATATTAAATGTTTTGGAGTCAAAATTTATAGATCTAGGACCACCAAGACCATCAACTAAGTCATACCGATCCTATGTAAACTAATAATGCGAGGGTGTGACCTCCTCCCTCCTTATTTTCTCTCCCCTTCAAGTCATGTTGATTTTACATTGGATTTCATGTGGAAATTGACAAAGCATGGTAATATTTCATTTTCCTGATTTATTTTTAGTTTTAGAATAAAAACTGGGATGAGATCGGCCCCAACGACACAGGCATTGACCCTCAACACCAAACAACTGGCACTGCCCCATCCACTTATCAGCCATGATGGACACCATACCACGGCATGGTATGATCTTAACGTTGGGATCATTGGAGACTATGATGTGGAGTTCCAAGTCTATTTTTAGGGGTCTATTTGGAAAATAAGATTTCAAAGGGACTAAAATGTAAAAAAAATACAGCTTCGTGGCTGAATAGTTGGAGGAAAAAAGAGCCAGATACAGAGAAGCCTAGCTAGCCGCGTACAAACAGGGTGGTTGGGGCGAGTCCCATGTGCTAGCTAGCCGGCCCAAACTATACCCTGGACAGAGTACCGAGTACGTGAGCTGCTTTCGACCGATCGATGACATGTTTTTCTCCCGTTGAGAAAATATGGAAGACAAGCATCCGATCCAACTGTATTGGTCGTTGTTTGGAAGAAAGAAAAACAAGCTGTCGATCAGCGTCAAGCCTAGCCATCGAAGGATATATAACGTCTGGTTTTATATGCATGCTGTATCGATCATAGCAAGTTGCCAAGTTGTAAGCTTACTTCGTTTCTTCCAAGCATTTGTTTCTACTAATGACTTTTCTTGCTCCATCTCCTCCCAATTCTGAAACGGGGTCGAAGGAAGTTTTTATCTATTTCGACGAGCAGTCGTTCCATCGCTCTCAAGCTTGTGGCGCACACAACAGGCCACTTGCACAGTTGCAAGAGGGACAAGGGCCGCCCAACTAGTCTGAGTCTTAAACCAGATAGATACGCATGCATGTGCATCACTCTAGTCAAGTCCGGCGGCATACCTGCAAATACCTAGTCTTAAACCAGAGAGATACAACACATCATCTGCACATTTTTTTTCTGGAGATATGGCAACCATATCATGTCCAGCCTCACCTATCCAAATGCTTGTTTTTCACAAGAGGGTGCTAGTCTAATATCATATCTGCAATTCCCTAATCTTTTGACTGAGATACATCCAACAACTCTGAATATCTCTGCACAGGCAGTGAGTGAGCTTTGGTCATGCCGCAACCAATGCCCAATTAATCATGTCCACGAACAGAACAAAATAGTTAGGCAGGCAGCTAGCTAGTGACCCACTTGCAATGCCTTCTTGCACACAGCTTTGGTTTGACTACTGTGCACCTTGTGTTCCCAGCCCATTTTGCATTGAATCCAAATAAAAGGTTAAATGCGCCAAAACATCAGGTGAGAGGCCTAATGCAAACGCATGTTAACAGGTAAGTGATACTAAATAAAAGGGGGCTATCATTCGTGTCAAAGGAAGGAATACAGTCCAACATATCACCTCAACTTCCTAAACTCAAATGGGGCAAGGAAGCCTTGGCCCAACATTGTGTTCTATATGTTCTATGTTGTCCCTTTTTGATTGAACGACCAAACTGACTGTATATCAGGATTAGATGAAAAATAACCACCGCCAACATGTGCCCCTGTTGGTGAGCAAATCTTACTAGCTTCCTGATGTCCATTCAGCACCACTGCCTCCCTGCATAAATCATAACCATAAAAAGTCTTTGAGTTCCAGGAAGGCGAACGTATCTACTTTGCATAATGCATGACTAGTCAACAGCAGTAAATAAAATTGACCCATCAGTTGAAGCATACAATTTTTATTATTAGTTGCCTAGAACAATATTTTCAACACCAAACGCCTTCAAAGAATACAAGAAAAGTTCAGGTACATAACTACACAGTTCATGCAACTTCTGAAAGCCAAGAGCCAACCATAAAACCCAACGGCCACAAACCAAGGTGAGAAAAAGGGGTAGAAGAAGGATTACACAATCATATATTCCATTTGTATAGAGCCTTGTACTTTGTTGCAAGCTAGCAACTTGTGCAACCCAAACATTTGAGAATATATACGTTGTTTAATTCAGACCATGTAAATGCAATTTCTTAGTTAATAGTTAGGCCTAAGGCAGCAATCTGTTAAAAGGACTAACAAGACATATTGTCAGAGGCTTAGAGTCATAGTGCCTACAAATACCAAAGGGAATATTGTCTATCGAAGAAAAATCCAGAATAAAACGATTGATATCTATCTAGGAACAGAGCAACCATATTTTTTCCTAAATCCCATATCTATAACCTATTCGGCCCACCAGAGCAGTACAGGCAAGGAAAAAATGAATGGTGAATGCATTGGCAGTTTCAAGTGGTGACAACAATAATCAAAACCACATCCACGTTACAATGTTGGAAACCCCTGTATATCACCTGGTCAGTGCATAGAACCAACACCTAACCTAGCAATTGTATTTACTGGTGCTTAGCCAACCATAGATGCCCATAACTATCATCACATAATGCAGCCCAATGGCCATAAGTTGAATCCAGAAGATAAAGCAACAAATTAAATGACTAAATCTTTGATTGCAAATATAACTAGTGATACCATATAAAGTAAACCTCCCAAAAATAGTGCTCCAAAGTTTTGAAAAAATATTTGCACCTGGTTTGCAAAGGAATGTCCTTAGTGCTTTCAATTGTTTGTTTACAACCCAACAGGGTACCTTGAACCCCCACCCAACAGGGTACCTTGAACCCCCAGAAAATCAAGCCGGTCAGAAAACAAGCAATTTTTTACTTAAAAAAAAACAAAAGGCAGTCTAATCAACTGAAAGCTTGTGTATTGATAACATGGAAGATAGCTAAAAATTTCTAGAGAAACTGAACAGTGAGCCCATAACTGATTGCTTTGCCGAGTTGCCAACATTATGTCAATCTATCATGCCTGCTCTACTTACATGGCAACAGTTCTGTATGTCTGACTTCTTTAGGACCTACCCGACAAAAAAGACAACCAAGTATAAAAGCAAACCCTGTTAAGTTTTCATTATATTGGAGCTGGCTTGGTCTTATGCCTCAAACATGAAACTTGGTTTGGTTGAACTATAAAACAGTTGTTCCATTAAAGTAATAAAATAAGCCAATACCCATGCATCATTCTGTGATTCACAACAAAGTCAAAAGAGATGCGGGCAAACGGATCAACATTATGAACAATTAAACATATTTTCTAAACAAATGTGTCAGACATCTACAATGTAAAAAGATCTATACTGAAAAAACTATTGATTTAGTCTAAGGTTAAAGAACCAATTGACAAAGTTCACACAAAAAACACCCCATTCATACATTCATGGATTCAAGCGTGGTGCTTAACAGTTATTTAGTTTGGACAGACAGTCAATTGAACTCCAGTATCAACCATTGAGTATTAACATACAGTTCCTTTTTCCACACCTTGATCCCAAAACAACCCAAAGAAAAAGACCCAGACCAGGACTGTTGAAATAGATTCCAGATTGGCAGTACATTTTAACTACAGTAGAGTCATCGTTCTTGCTAGCTAATACTTCAGAATGCCAGTGGAACATCACCAAGAACCACTAGAGAGTATACCTTATCTTAATAAGGGATCATCATTAATCCATACTAAATATAGAAATCTATAAGAATACATTCTTTCAGAGAAATATTCAAGTGATTAGTTCATACAACAAATGCAGAAACACATAATTGCATGACATATTACATATTTCTCATAAACAGGATCCACATAAAATTTGCACCTTCTCTTAAAGATTACTAATCCCTCTATTTGTCTAAAGCCAAAACAATCCATTTGTCTAAAGCTAAAATAACAATCCATAAAAGGATGCAACCAATGCAAGAGATGGGGCTTTGGATAGACCAAACTGGGTCATGGTCCCCAGCTTTTGGGGGAAAAAATTGCTATCAGTATATGCAACTAATTGATGCCTTTTTCTGGAAATCAATGTTTGCTTCCTTGATTCTTTCTAAGTTGGAGGCTCAGAGTGTATTGTTTGCTCTTAACTGGTATCACTCTTGCCTTTTTTTAGATAAAGTGGTAATAGCACTCTTACTAGTCACTATGAAAAAATTATGAAATTTAAAAATCTCCCAAGGCATATGATTATTCTCTGTAAGACTACCTTATGAATTTATTGTCATGTTGGTTCTTATGTGTATTGATACATGAAGCTACATTAGCAATGAATTTTTACGACCTAAATGAAAATTATGCTCACATAGGACCTGTTTGGTGGCACCAGCTCCACCTCTCCTAAATTTGGAGCCCAACCAAATGGCTTTAGCTCCACCCAAAAAGAGAGCGGAGCAGGTTGAAGTGATATAAATAAATGAACTAGAGGGGTGGAGCAGGGTTTGGGCCGCTCTATAGTTACACTCCAGACTCTGCTCTTGGAGTTCGATTTAGGAGTTGGAGCCCTGCCAAACAGGCCCATAATCAAAGTGTGGGGGAGGGTGATTCTGTTGTAAGGTATGACCACGTTTCTAGCTCAAATCAAGGTTATAGAATAGCAGGCTATAATGGAAAGAAATGCTTCATTGCTGCAGAAAATACTGAAAGTGGTACAAGAATGTCACAACAGACTTACTTGGACCAAGACTGACCAGGTGGCCCAAAGGGGTGCAAATGGGCTGATTTGTTTGGTGATTCAAAACCCAAATCATTGTGTATAGCGTTCTCTGAGAAGTCATGTGAAAGACACAGACTCCTTGTATCAAGAGGCAATTGCTGGAAAGGTGCTTTCGGCAGCCATGAATCATTGTCACCCAAACCAGAACCCAGTGAGCTTCTTGTTCCGCCATTCAAATGACTGACACCATGGTTAAATTGATTTGTGTTTGGTAGGAGCCCCTTAGTCTGAGGACCTCGTAGACCTAAACTTTCTTGAACCAATGGTGTGCTCCACATTCGCCATGTGCCCTGTTCATTGCTAGACTCAGGCAAAACAGAACCATTAGGCCCTTTTCCAGTTGAGTGCCTAATAGGACTGTCCTCGACTGTACGTGATCTTGAGAGAGGAGATTCAATTGGTGAAGGTTTCACATACGCTTCCTTGGTGATGTCACTATAGATGAGCCCGCCATCCAAGTTGAGAGGAAAACTATCTAGGGACTCTGAAACTGGCCCAAGCAATGCAATTGCATCTGGATCATAGAATGGGTCCTCAAATTGTTCTGGTTCTTCAAACACTGTTGGTTCTGGCTCACAATAACAGGGCATATGTCCAGCTGGAAAATGAGAGAGTGACATGTTGGCAGGTGCTCCATTCACTGGTGGAAAACCTGGAAATTGCATACAGCAGCTTGAACTAGGCATACTGTCCAGAGGGGGATAATGCGATAGGTGGATTTGAGCATTGCTAATTTGTGCTCCATTTGGTTCTGGTTGCCCCTTGTTTTCACGGACTGAAGAACGAACATCAGGACAAGGTGACACAGATGCTGAGCGACTAAACAGCTGGTGCCATGACTTTTTAAGGCCAGTAGGCTGTGACTGCACATTTGGACTAACCTGCATAAAAGCATAACAAAAATGCAAATGGTATTTGTCAGACGATAGTCAGGGTGAGAACAACTAATGACATATGTACTAATGATAACAGAATAGACTGCTGCCGCATTAATGCGCTTGTTACTCACCGGTCTATGAACATGAGTCCACGAGTTTGTAGTTCCTCCAGCAGTAGCAGATTTGGCTGTTGCAGGAGGTTGGGAATCTCTTTTGACAACATTACTCTGGTCAATTACAGTAACAGGCGGTTTAGTCACCTTGTTAACTTGAGGAACAGAGGTCTGAGCACTTCTACCAAAAAAGGAACCGCCACCAACACCTCTTGAAGAAGATAATAGACCGCCTGTCATACGGCCAAAGTACTTTGCCTTGCTCTGTACTGTCTTACCGCCCTGGTTGTTAGCATCAAAATTGTAGGGCTTATAACCTTCAGCCCCAACTCTTGTTGCATCCTGCTTCTCTGGCTCATTTCTTCTATCAGAATCCCGTTTTCTCTCCCCTTCCCTGCCCACTCTTCTATCAATATCCTCGCAATCTGAATTGCTCTTGCTTGATCCCTTATCCTTCTCATCCTTCCTCCTCCTCCTCTCTTGCCGCCTCCGTTCCACCTCCTTCCGAGGATCCTTCTCCCCAACAGGGGTAGCACCTTTAGATCGCTCTTCAGCCTCAGCTTTCTCATCCCTTAGCCTCCTCCGCTCCTCCACAAGCTTTGCCATCTCCTCCCGTTGCTTGCGTTCCTCCTCCTCTAGCATTTCCTTTTCCAGCCTTGCCAACCTCTTCTCCTCTGCCTTCCTTTTTGCCTTCTCCACTCTGCTCTCCTCAGCCTTTGCTCCATTCTCCCTTTCTTTTGCTAGCCTTTTACCATCTCGGCCCAAGCCTTCGCCATCCCCTGAGGAGCCAAATCTGAGCACTTTCCTCCAGAACCACCTCATGCTCACACAAAAGGAAGAGAACAGGCGCCATGAGAATCCCGAGTACAAGTTATCGGACGAGCAGCGCAGGTCGAGCCAGTAGGCTGGGTCACCGGCAGCATTTGCCCAATCCTGAGTGCAAGGCCACCCCGTGGGGACCCTCCCCGCGGGGCCAAGGTCAAGCACCGGGCGTTTGGATACATGGCCACAGTAGGAGCACATGAACTTACCACCGCCGGGGTTCTGGTCGCGGTAGGGGTTGTTGCAGTTGCGGCAGCGGCGGGTGGCGGTCTTGCGGAGCTTGTGGAGCTCGAGGGCGTGGGCGCGGCGCTCCTCGCGGAGGCGGGCGGAGCGGCGTGCGCGCCAGAGGGAGAGGCGGGGGAGGAGGATCTCGTACCAGAAGAGGGTGAGGAGGAGCACGGAGACGCAGGCGAGGCGCGGGGAGGTGACCTCGAAGCGATAGGCGGCGGGGAGGAGCTGCGAGAGCGCCCAGAGGAGGATGAGCGGGAGCACGAGCCACGGCAGCATGGTGGCGACGCGCCGCGACCACCGTTGCACGGCGCACAGTATACACATTATCCGCCCGCCTCCGCCTCCGTCTCCGCCGTACCAATCGCCCGGTCGATCGCCAGCGCCTCCTCTTTCAAACCCTAGGGAAGAAAAGGGAAGAAGCCGTTTGCTTGCTCGGTCGGGAAGATTGCTGCGATGCGATGCCAAAGAGGAAACCCTGAAATGGAGGGGAAGGAGAGGGGAAACCCAATTAAAGGATGCGGATGCCAGATGCTGTCCTTCGGCGCGGGATTAAGAGGAGAGATTGGGAATGGAGAAGGGGAGCTCTAGGTGGGTGGTAGCCATGGCGAAAACCCTAATTGCCTTCTCCTCTTCGTCTCTCTCGTCTAAATTTTCCCTTTTCTATTTTTTCTGCTCTCTCCTCTTCTCACGAGGCAAGGGATAAAGCGTCTCGACGCAGCTTCGGCCTGCGTCTCTTCTTCTTCCCATCCTGCCTTTTCCCTTTTCTTTTTCTTCCTTCTTTCCCATTTTTGCTTTCTATTCACGTACTCTCATGTTTTGCTTCTCCTAACTCTGCGTACTCCTACTACACAATGAAATAAATCATCATATAATATAATAGCTAGTACATCAATTTTTTTAAACATAGGATTTGTGTTGAAAATTCTCCACAACTGATTCATGTATTCTACTAGAGTATGCTTTTGCAAAAATTATGTAAGATTTATGCACATATTCCATCGTGGAGTTTCTGTTTTTCTTTCTTTCAATATTGTCTTGGCCTTTAACTGCGATATTATGTTTTTTTCTAATATTTTCTTCTATTCAACTAATATTCTATCAAATTATTCACCATAAATACTTTAACGTTATTTTTTTTATAATATTGCTTTTACACCATCTACCTCTCTCTATGTCTAAAGTTGGCCGATACTACTATCATTTGTAAAATATAATTTTTCTTCCTCATATCTTAATAAACTTCTAGCCAACTTTTTTTCCTACCCGACGAAAAAAAACCAACACTTGCAATTATAAAAATTAGATTACCATGAGAAATTTAACCCTCAAAAAATTAAAAATATGTAACTGTCAAGTGTGGGTGTTTTTATAGCAAAATGTTTTTAGGTACTTAAAAATATGGCGCTACATTTCTCACTTAATTTCAATCACTTTTTTTCTTATGTGATTACTCTCTCTTATATATGCTTCTACCTTTTCTAAAATAGCTAAAAATTATTTTTAATCACAATTCTCTTATACATTGTGTATTAGAAAAATTATAATATAAATATTGAAACTTACAAATAAATATTATAAATGTAATTACAGTGTAATTTAGTGTAAGGTTTAAAATTTACTATGTAATTACTGTAAAAACGATTTAACTATTTTTTATTAAAAAATATGACGTACTCCCAATGTTTTTTTTCTATTTCAATTCCTTGCAAATATTGCCATTTCGTTGGCAGCTTGCGTGGCCTTGCGGGCATCCGGGAGAAGTTGCCGGGATCCAAAAGCCGCGGCAAATCCGGCCGGAATCCCCACCACCACCGTCCACCGTTCACCGGCTACTCGATCACTTCTTTGTCTTGTCCCTGCGGTGCCTCAGTGCCCGCCTTACTCGCGTTGCTAGATCAACGTACATGGCAGCCATGGCTAATGTCTCGTGTTTCCCGGCCACCCGGGGACTCCCAGCGCACGGCGCCGTCGCTAGGAACAGGAAGACTGCCGTCGCAGCTGGAGGCAGCAGCAGCAACCAACGGCAGATCCCCTCTGGGGTTTTCCTGTGCCGCTCCTCCACGACGGCCGAAGCGGAGGGGAGCAGGAGGATGGAGGACTACAACAGTGCCATGAAGAGGATGATGCGCAACCCCTAGGAATACCACCATGACCTCGGTCTGTACCGATCTTTTCTTTTCTCCCTTGTATACACGGATATCTAGCTTTTGATCCTAGATAATGTGATAAAAGATTCAATTTTGGGATGGGAATTTT